>CM038228.1:51627347-52070367 GCA_021442155.1 Cymbidium sinense | reverse complement strand
AGATGGTAGAGGGATGTTGGAGAGAGAGATGTCAGGGAGGTAATGTGAGCTTTATCGGATTTGGCCGGGAGGTCTCGATCAAGAGGGAAATGTGGAGAGATGCTATGAGTTTTGGATAGAGACCAAAAGAAAAGCCGGCTGGCCAAGGAAGGGGTTATCGTGAGGTAAACAATGGGAGGATTGCAAGTGCTTCTTGCAAGAGGAGTAAAAGAGGAGACAAAAAATGGGAAGTTAACGCCGGAATGAGGAGAAGAGATGGCCTTGGTTGGCAGTAGAACGGGAAAAGAATTTCGAGTAAAGTTAGAGTTTCTTGACAAGGGCCGTAATGTAACCTTCCTCAAAAAAATGGTCTGCGTGTACTTTCAAGATGGATGGAATAGTAGATAAGACATTACCTACGATTGGCCCCTCATTTGGTGAGAACTTTGTATCTGGTTCCAGTGTTTCTTATAAAGCAGCCCTATAGTTAATTACCCCTCCCTGAAGTGAGAGAGAACTGGACATGCCAAGTCATTAGATCGAAAATACGTAAGAAGAATATGATGTAGAAGTTTCAAAATTTAGATTATGAAAATCATCATTTTAGCTTAAACCGATGGTTGGGGAATGATGACGCGTGCCCGATCTAGATCATGGGTTCCGTCATCCGGGCGTGGTCCCTAGTCTACTTAGTCGAGGAGGTAGTGACCCAACGAAGGATCCTCATCAAGAACACATGAGTTACGTCATCCAAGAAATCCTTATGACTTGGGGTATATTTATCCGAGGAGACAATCTTAAGTCTACCTTATGATGAGGTTATTTGCCCTATCAAGTATACCCCTATGATTCACAACTCAAAGGGCAGATTGAGCATAATGAGCTATGATCATGAATATAATGGAGCCTGACCGCCAAACCACCCGATCAGGATTCTGTAATCGCTTCATTTGGAGCCTATTGGCCACATGATAAAGGATGCAGCCACGCCCCATCGGCAAGAGATTGATTGAGAGTGAACATAGTAACACTTTATTTGACATTGCTCCTAGTGGAGAGTTTTCTTAATTTGTCACCCCGACAAACTATTGCAGAAGGTTGATAGATTGAGTTTGATTTAAGTTTTAATGATAGAATTTCATTTAAACAATTTTTAGATCGACACTCAATTTGAGTTAATTTGATTAATTTGAATATATTTAAGAGGTTTAGATCATGTCAACTCTATTTAGCTGCTAACAGAGGATTAGATCTACTATCATTTGATAGAATCAATTTTTAGATATTTTACTGATTTGAAACTCTTATTATAACTTTTTATTTAAGGAGACAATCTTAAATCTATCTTAGCTAATAGAGATGTTTTCCTATCAGTATATCTATGATTTCACTCAAAGCGAGCCATTGGGTGAAGCGGTCGTGATAAATAATATAATGGAGCCGGATTAGACAAACCACCCGTCGAGGACTCGGTCATGACGCTTCATGTGGAGCTACGGGCCAACAATCGAACACGGGCCATGTCCTTACTAGCATGAGATTGATTGATAGTTAACATAACAGAACACTTGATTTGACATTGGCTCCTTTGTGAGCTAGAGTTTTCTTAATTTATCATACCCGACAAACTGTTGCGGAAGGTGGACAGATTCAGTTTAGTTTAAATTTTTAGTGATAGAGAATCATTTAAACAATTTTAGATTGATATTTGAAAATTGATTTGATTTGATTTGATTTGAGAAATTGATTAATTTGGATATGTTTAAGAGCTTTAGATCGCTCGACTGTTTAGGCTAACAGAGGATTATATCTACTGTTACCCAACAGAATCAATTTTTCAGATATTTCACTAATTTGAAGCTCTTAGTACAGGTTTTTAGGTTTTGTTAACCCGATCATCAAACTAACGGGAAGCAACCTGCGACATCTCTGAATTTAAGCATTGATAATGTTGGGGCCCATGCGTATATTTGAAAATGCCTTAACTAACGCCTTCTGGTCGCTTGTACAAAGTGTTGCAAATCCGGTGGCGAAGAAGACATTTTAATTTAGATTTCAAAAGATAGTTTAATTTGTTATTTTAAAAGAAGATTTATCCCTCAGAGTATCTTTCATTTTCTCCCTCTTTTTTGTTTCACTTTTAAGTTTGTTGTATGTCATTTTTTAATCCCCTTTTTTTCTAAGTCAAAAGATTTGACGCAATTTTGGCAAACCTCCAGCAATTGCGATCCATGCGATGAGCATGTGAATGGTGTTTTTAAACCTCGACCTTGAGCTTCGTTTGGCTAAGCTTTGATTCTTAAAAGGCGATTTAAAGTATTCTTGAAAAGTTGTAGTTCATATGTTATAAAAGTTTTGATTAACTGTTTGAATAAAAATAGTTTTAAAATTTAGAGTAAATCAGTTCATATTAAAATAGTAATTAAAGCGATCTCATTATGAGAGATAGCCTCAGAAATAAGGTATTTTGGAGTTTGAGATGTTGAACAGAGTATTCACAAATATATGCATCATAATAAGATATTGAAAAAAATTTTAATTGAACTCAATTTAATTTATTTTTTTTAAAAAATAATTTTTTTGATTAATTCACCATACCAAATGGCTTCTAGCATGTTTTTAGTTCTTTTACTATATATATATATATATATATATATATATATATATATATATATATATCTAATGCTAGAAATAAAGTTTAGTATATCTAACAAAAACTTAATCTTATAAACAAAATTGAACAAAAATAAAAATAAAAATATATTGATTAAAACTTTATTATGATCTTCAAATTTTAAATTTCTAATAAAAAATTTAAGAAATTTTATCGAGGATACTATATGATATATTTTCCATTAGCATATTTTAAAATTTTAATATCAATATTTAATTATATTTATTTTAGTAATTATATATAAATATCATAATATTTAACTAGTGTAAAAATTGTATTAAATATCATCATTATTTCTAAATTTCTAAGTAAATTAAGATTTTATAATTAGATTATTTAAATATAATATTAATATAAGCAATCATTGTAATGCAAATTTTTATTATAAAATAGTTAAATTGTAATTTTATAAATATATAAAACCCTAAAATCTCTTATAAATTGAGCCTCAATTAAGCTTGAATAAATTGTCCATATATGCAGATTCTCAAAATTAATTTTTTAGAAAGCTCAAATAAATTGAACCAAAGGCCCAAAATTACTTTTTGAAAGCCCCAAAAAATTCTTTTGCTAACCGTTAAATTAATCAAATATATAAACCAAATGCATATTAATTGTGATGATTTTTTTTATATTAATCTGAATCAACTATATTTCAAACTATTACAATAATATTAAAATTTCATTTTACCTTCCATAATACTACAAAATAAAATCTCACATTTTAATTTATTTCCTAGTTGATATATATTAATAAGTCAACAATTTTCATCTTTTAATTATCTATGTTTTTTAAATGCATTTGAAAAAGTAATTTTATATGAATGAATATTACAATTTAGAGAATTATCTTCTAATTATCAAATTGATACATTTTGCCATTTGAAAAAACCCTCCAAATATTACAAATATAAGATTAGAATTTATTTAAATGAAATTTCTCGATCCCTACTTTAGTCGCAAATAACAAATACAACACCAATTATATGCAAAAGTTAATTCATATTATTTCAAAACCACTATCAAAATAGATAATTTACAAATATACAAGTTAACATAAATATATTCTTGAGCCAAAGTCAGTTAAAACATTTTTGAAATCCAAGTTTACCTACGGTTTAACATAGTATATCAAATTAGATTCTTTCAATTGACTCAGAAATATATATATATATATATATATATATATATATATATATATATATATATATATATATATATATATATATATATATATATATATATATATATATAAAAACATGATAATAAGGGATGATAAGGATGTCTCGACAAATACAATAAATACATAAAGTATAATTAATTCTTAAGTGTTTATGAATGTTAGGAAAAACAAATAAATACATTACCAAGCTTATTTTAATACTACAAATCCTAAATTAATTGTCATGATAAACCAAATTTATCAAATAGCAATTGAATTACAAATAATGTCTAATAATTACTACTAAATTTAAAAGGCCTCATCATGTAACAAACAATAAAACAAATACACATATTGGAAATGCCTTAGTTAGAATGAATAATTAGTACAAAATAAAATAAATACACATATTGAAGCCTCCTTTTATTAAGTTAATATTATCTTGAATCTCTTAGACATCATACTTATATATATTCTAGAACATTCACTAAAATAGCTCGTACTCATCTACAGATGAATAAAATTCATCGGATCACATTTCTCGAACTACGGATCAATATGTGAATGATGTCTTTATGAAATTATTGTATTGTCATTGAAGCCACTATAAGGCGTTGTTTTTTGAAAGAATAATTTGGCATATCTAAGAAATTCTATTTTTTCCATACACTAAATGTACGCTCAATAACACTTCTAAGTGATGAATGCGCTCTGTTGAATATCTCACGATGCCCTCTAATTGGACGTGTACCAAGAACAAAATCTGGTAAGTGATATCTTGTTTCTGGATATAGTTTTAAGAAACCCCTTTGTAAAGAGTAACCAGCATCTACTAAGTAATATTTGCCTAGTTAACAAACAAACATATTACTTATGCAAGGTGTAAAAAAAAGACAAAAGTAATAAATATGCAAACAAGAAAACTGGGCTCGGAAATTGCACTGTGGATCAGACGCTTGAAATATACTAGCATCATGCGCAGAGCCCTCCCATCCCGATGCAACAAATGTGAAACACATATTGAAATCACATACAACCATAATATTCTATGTCGGTGAATGATGTCTTCCTATAAATGCAACTTGTTCTTCAATAGGTATGCGAGCATCAACATGAGTGCCATCAATTGCGCGAATACAATTCTTAAAATATGGCATATAACTAAACATCATCTAAGATGTGACAGATTTCGAAACAATTTACTTGTTGGCATAATTATATCCATTCCTAACATAACTAACGATAAAGCCATGAAAAATATCTACTAATTGTCTCGCGGGAGTGTTGAAAGCGTTCACACGCTTTCTAATAGACTCGTGTGCTAAAATATATAAAGTTATAGTAAGAACTTCTCTAGTTGTTGTTCTTTGTGAACCCTCCAACCCATATGATGTTTCAAGTAACCTTAACAAGTCCTTAAAAATTTCTTGTGATATTCTAAACATATTATAGAATCGGATGATCATGTAATTTTAATACCCACTTATCACCGTGTTACCGATGTCATGCATGGTTTCGTGTATGGTATACTGTGATAATCATGGATCAAACAGCTTGATGTTGCCAAAATATTGTAAAATTGAGTTAGAGCTGCCTGTTGAAGACACTGTTCTAGAATACATTACCAAAAAATTTTAAGAATAGATGAAATTTGTGCAAGCATTTACACATTACTTTCACAGTTAAGTAAAAAAATAAAAAAAAAACACTTAAAAGTATGACTAATATAATATCCAACAAAAGATGTCAACAAAAAATAAAATCGGTCCTTAAATTAACATTAGAAATGTTATGCAGTCATGTTATATGCAAATAACTCAATGAATATAATGGGACGTGTAATCATCATTGATATCGAGAAATGTTACAAGAAAAATGGTATAATCATGGGCGAAAATTAGGAGGCCTATGATTCTTTTAACCATAACTAAGAAAAATTTTGGATTAACCATAAATTGTGATATACTTTGTTCGTTGAGATTCAAAAGTGTTAGTTTGCAATGAAATAGAAACAAGAAAATAAAAGAGGAGTATGAGATAACAACTTATGACTTAGAAGTGTGGAAAATCACACGTGAAAAAAATGTTTACATAACAATGGGTATTCTCACACACATATAGACAGTTGGATAACATAAAAAAGAAGGTTTAAAATACATGAACAGTGAAGGCAAATATATTTTTCAAACTGCAATAAAAAAATAAATAAGAACTGAGTTTTACATTGCACTGACTTAAAGAGAACTCCTGAAGAAACGTCTCCTTAACCACCAAACTTTTCGACCAAGGTATACTCATAAAAGTATCCTACGATTTTATCTTGCGAAATTGTGAAGAAATCATAGAACTCCTCGTCATTAAATATATCTGAAATCTGTGCAACTTCATATAATGCCTCGAGAATTATGTAACCAATCAACAAGCAATACCCTCTATTATGTAACCAATTAGCAAACAAGAGGGGTTGAAATTGAGCATTTAAGGGACCCATTTGACCAAGTAAAAAGCCCAATGGATCCCTTCATATAAAGGATTGCATCAATTATAGAGTGTATCAATTTTTCTTCCTTTTCTTTTTTTTTGTAAAGGTCCAAGTAAGTGAAACATAGCCCATAATATTATGATTCATAACCCATATTTCTCTTAATGCTGGAAGAGAAAATGGCAAGGATATAAGTTAGTGTCACATGTCATTAAGAGACAAATGGCAAAGATAGGAATGCATGTCATATGTATGTCATTAGGAGACAAATGGGTCAATTAAAATGAACCTCCTTAGCATGACCTCTTTGCATGCAAGCCCATGACAAAATGGCACAAGTATTCATCAAATATCATTAAAGAGGTATGGCAAAAAGAGAGTTTATTTTCCCTCAAATCCATATTTTTTTGTCATATGACATTAAAAAAATGATAAAGATGTATAAGAGCATGCCATATGTCCTTAAAAGACAAATGAAAAAGATAGAAATGCATGTCATATGTCATTAGAAGACAAGTGGATTAATTAAAATCAAACTCCTTCACATGCAAGCTTATGACAAAAGAGGCACAAGTATTCATCAAATCTCATTAAGGAGGAAAAAGAGAGTTTATTTTCCCTCAAATCCATATTTTTATCATATGACATTAAAGAAATGATAAAGATGTATAAGAGCATGTCATATGTCCTTAAAAGACAAATGACAAAAGATAGAAATGCATGTCATATGTCATTAGAAGACAAATGGGTTAATTAAAATCAAACTCCTTCACATGCAAGCTTATGACAAAAGGGGCACAAGTACTCATCAAATCTCATTAAGGAGATATGGCAAAAAGAGAGTTTATTTTCCCTCAAATTCATATTTTTGTCATATGACATTAAAGAAATGATAAAGATGTATAAGAGCATGCCATATGTCCTTAAAAGACAAATGACAAAAGATAGAAATGCATGTCATATGTTATTAGAAGACAAATGAGTTAATTAAAATCAAACTCCTTCACATGCAAGCTCATGACAAAAGATATAAAGGAAAGGGAAGTTAATGGGATAACACAAGTCCCACCCCTTTTTTTTGTTTTCTCTCCCTTATTTTTTGTTTTATTATTTGTTTTGGCCTTATGTTAAGAGGCTTATAAATAAGAGGGGAAGCCCCCTCTCATGAAACTTTAACTCTCCATTCCTCATCTTTTCTTTCAAGAAAAATACAAGCCTAAATACTCTAAGGGAATCTACCCAACTTGCAAAGAAGAAGCCAATTTGGATCATCTTAACTTGTAAGTCCCTTCTAATTTCATGTCTTAGATATGTCCAACATCATTTCATGTAAACATTTTTAGAAGGTATATTCTTTTTATGTTCCACCATGCATAAGTATATGCCCATAAGATGCATCCATTTTCTATGTTCAACTATGCATAAACTATGCATATGCATGTAAGTTGTTGCAAGATGAACAAGTAAGATAGATGATCCATACTAAACTTGTGTTTAAAAAGAGACATAATATATAGTTAAATTTAAATAGAGATTAAAATAAGCATTACTCAACATCAAGTATTTGTCATATGACATGTCATGGAGATTGAGATAAGCATTACTCAACATCATAGCATTAATCAACATATCATAATTGTCATATGATAGAATAGCTTGCATGATACTAAATCAACACATAAACACATACATATATGGCATGGGAATTCAACTAGTACTTTAAAGTACTTACACCTTTTCTCTTTTTATATATCAAAATTTTGGCAACCTCCCGGTGTCATCCCCGATCCTCGCATAAAGGGGTTGCTTTGGGAGGCTAGGCCTTCCCATGCCAAAGAAAGGCATGCATGGTAGGTGTGAGACACCTCTAAAAAAATTTATTTTCCACCACGCCAAGAAAGGTGTGGGTTAAGACAAAGATAGCATTTCCGCCATGTTGGAGAAACGCGTGAACAGTTTATATAATAAATTTCCATGTTGGAGAGAAACATGAGCGTACTTATAGAAATTTCCTACCATGTTGGAGAAACATGAGTAGGACTTATAAAGTTTCCTACCATGTTGGAGAAACAAGAATTTTATAGTAATAGATTTCAAGCTTGCATTTGCATGTAAACATGCCTGCATATGTACTTAAACAAGACATGACATTTGCTAAGCATTGCATTGAAACAAAGGTGAATCCATGATATCAATATATATAATAAGCACTTGCATTAGAACCTAACAGGCCCAAAACAAATCTTGAACCAACCCAAAACAAATCTGAAAATTAATCTTCTCCCACATTATGATTCTCATAATAGCAACTAGCCATGCAATGGAGTAAAGGAGCTCCCCAACAATAATTTACCTTCCTCCCCTCCTCTTTTTTTTAAGGAAATAACACATATATATAAATCTAGATTTTCAAATTTAATAAAAAAGAACTTTTCATTTGATAAAGAAAGATGAGAATAGGGGTTATTATTGATCAACAATTACAAGAAAGTCAAAGTACTATGTTCATTCACAAGATTTGAACTTTTCAGATTCTATCTAACGGTAAGTGTATGTCAAAGAAACTTACTAAGAATAAAATTCATCACCAATATGCATAAACCACTTCCCTTCAGTTCTACCCATCTCAAATCATAGGATAATCATTCATATTTGCTATCCTATCATTTTTAACCTCATTCTTACATTTCCAATTTTGTTTTAAACATGTAAAAGAAGCTTAATGGATATCATTTCAATCAAACATAAATTTGGAGTGTGAAAGTAAAGGAAACTTGTATGCAACTTACAATTTGAGTCATACATTATCTTAAATCATATATCCACACTTTGACTTCATTTTATACAATATGAAAGAGATTTAGCAAGCATCAATCCCTCCAAAAAGTGAAGCACAAAGGAGGTAAGGAACTTTGCACATAATCTTTCGATGCAATATTTTAAATCCTCTTTCAATTTCAGATTTCACACTAGCATATGCAAGAGACTTAGAACTTTACATATAATCTGGGATTTATGCCATGCAACACTTCAAATCCCCCTTTCAATTTCAGATTTCAACATGCATGTAAAAGAGATTTAGAATTTTACATATAATCTAGGATTTAGGTCATACAACATTTCAAATCCCTCTTTCAATTTTAGATTTCAACATGCATGTAAAAGAGGCATGACATGCATCATCTCACCCATAGAGAATTGATTTAGGCAAGATAAGAAGAATGAAACCCATAAAATAAAAGCAAACAACATGAGATTTGTATCATGCACTTCCCTTAAACATACTTCCATACTTTGAGACCAACTTTCCATAGAAAAGAAGAGATTTCAGCAAGCATTATTTCATCCAAATGATAGGGATATGAAATTAAGGATAAGGAACACTTGCACATAGCTTAGGGATTCACTTTATCATAAGAAGTTATGGGAGTTTTTTTACCCTATGCAGAAAATCATTTTCAGCAAACTAGAAGCATATATCCCTTAAACATACTTCCATACTTCTAAACCAACTTTCCACAGGTAAGAAGAAATTCAGCAAGCGTTATTTCATCCAAATGATAGAGATATGAAATTAAGAACACTTGCACATAGCTTAGGAATTTCATTTTATCATAAAAGAAGCTATGGGAGACATTTTTACCCTATGCAGAAATCATTTTCAGCACACTAGAAGCATGATATCCATAAAAGAAATAAAAAATGAAATTGGGCCATATCATCCAAAGCATTTTAGCAAGATAAAATCCATAAAATCCATAGATAATAGAAAATAAAATGATATTTGGGCCATACATCATCCCAAATCTCCAAAGGAAACTCTTAGCATAATCTCAAGCATAAGATATGGCATATTTAACAAAACCCTAATTTCCAAAAGCACTTAAATATGTAAAAATAAGTTTAGGGTTAGAAAGAGATGACCTGGAAGTGTCGAATGCTAAGAGGAAAGGAGGAGGGGGGATTTCGGTTTGCTTAGGAAGAGTAACCGGGTCGAACGGATGGAAGAAAGGAAGAACCGCACATGTGAAGAGCTTCGGTCGAGAACAGGAAATGAGAAAAGGAGCCTCGCGTGAGGGCTTCAGGTTGTGAGGGATGAAGGAAGGAGAATCGCGAGAGCAAAGAGTGAAGGAGCCATGAGAGACGAAGGAACCGTAAGAGGAAAACGAGTGGAATTGCATGAATGAGTCGTCTGCGCAAGTGAGGAATCGAAAGCCCTCATTTTGGCCTTTAGGGTTGATTGAATTAGCCGCCCAAAACAAAATAATAAAATTAAAAGGTAAATACTCGATTGGATGCATTTGGTATCGTTTGATTGGATATGTAGGTGGTAGAATTAAGATAAGGATTAGGGGGAATTGCTTAGATTAATTGCATATTAGCTTAATAATTAAGATAATTAGCCCTATTCACAGAAATTTTGATGAATTATTCTAATAATAAACCCTAGCAATATGGTTGTTGATTTTAGGTGTTTCTATTATGCTGAATGCAACGACACGATCGATTTTATGATCGGAGGTCGTTTAAGCAACGTCGACGACAGTCGAAGTCAAATTAGGTTTAAATTGTGTGACATCGCGCTCAAATTGATTAATGTTCATGCACACTTTGCTGAATCGATTGCAGAAAGCATTGTTTGATAGGTTTCGACATTTCGGCGATGATGGCACGATTAATTTCATGAACGGAGGTCGTTCAGACATCGTCGGGGCTTCCCGACTTTGATATGCACGTAATTTTGTTAAAAAAGTGATTTTAGTTATTTAATTGGTCATTAACTGATTTGATTTTTTTTATTTAATTAATTTTAATATTTTCGATGCATTACGAAGCCAAATTGTCGAATTAAAGCATTTTAGATCAATTTCAACCGCGATTAGGGCATTTTAACCTCTAATTTATTTAATTAATTTGAAGTGGTATATACTTGTAGGTCAACACCTAAATATACAAACTTTTACATGAAAAGGAAAAGAAAAATTTAGCTAACACTTGCAAAATAAGGGTTAGTTAAATCACACCACACAAATCTCAAGTATGTATATTGGACTTATCACCCCACACATGGGTGACTAAGTCCACCTGGCCTATGAATTATGCTAAGGGGTATAAGCACCTGTAAGTAAGAAGCAATTATATTTTATTTATGTTAGCTCCCCTTTAGTATAATCCCCTACAGAAAAGAATAGTTAGACTAAGCACATCCTACCATTCATTCTATGAGCATACACCCTAACATCTAGTCTAACACATTCATCACAAGATAAAATATAATATCAAACCATGAATCACCTAACCTAAAGCTAAGTGGTGACTTAAATTTAATGTGCTTTGAAGGTTTGTGTGGTATGCTTAGCTTGGGACTTTAGGTTTGAATTTTCTAAGTGTGAAGGACATGTTCAACTTAGAGGAGGATTTCATTTAAGTGTTAAGTGTTTGGGTTATTTTTATTTCATGTTTTAATTTGGCTTGAGTGAAACCTATAATTAATTACTAAGTTATGAAGAGAGAGAGAAGAGAACTTCTCTTCCTTCCCTAATCCTTAATTTTCTAAGGTAAGTTCACATTTTAATTTCATTTAGGTGAATGTTTTGATTACATCTTTTAATTATTCTTAAGTTTAGACAAACTCTAAACAAACCTATTCAAAAACAAAGGCATTTTAAGATTAAGAAAAATGAATCAAAATTCACACACAATATTACTTCATTTTTTCCCAACATATATAACATGCATATGGATGGACCTAAGCATATATATACATGCAAATTAGAATAGTCAACACACTTTATGATGCATGCTAAGTAATCCATTTAAGAAAATTTAGAATTTAAATGTAAATGATTTTTCTTAAGTAGAAAAGTTTTTTCTTATCAAAAATTTCACATACATGCATGAAAGTAAGAAAGATTGAGTACAAGTACCATTGTAACCGAGGTGTAAGACCTACTTAGGGCTACTTAAAGCCTCACAACCTTTATCCGGACTAATATACCACTTTCTTGCTTAAGTACAACATGCATATAAATGAAATGAAAAAGGAATATGAAAAAGTTGTTTAATAGTTTCATTTTTATTTATGCAATTTATTCTTGCAAGTGTAGGCAATCCTTCTTAGATGAGGGCATAGAAATGAATAGGGTATAGAATTAGGTAAGTGTTGGGTTCTTTTTAAATAAACCCTACATCTTGCCAACCCTTATTCAAAACTATGCTAACATAATAAAGGAGGGAAAGGCTACACTAAACATTACTTTATGATCTATCACATGCAAGCTTATAATTAAATAATAAGAATAGCACATTTTCAGATTTGATGTTCCATTTATAGGTTTTAAAAATACTTTAGATTTAGTAGTGATAATAGCCACTCATATTTTACTTTAGCCAACACATGCACATTTGACATAAAGTAAATACAATTTCATTTTAAAATTTGAAACATGAAATATAATGCATGAATCACATGACATACAACTTAACATGTTGGGAAAGATCTAAAGCAATGAAGCATGTAAACTCACTTTACTTAAATAAAAAGACATTCTTAAAGAATAAGAAATTTAGAATAAATCAAAGTGAATTTCAAAATGATTTTGTTTGTTCGAAGTTTGATTTAATTTTGAAAAGGAGAGATGAGTTTGCTATTCCTAACCCATTCCCACATGTGTTTTGTATTTTTGTTTAATTTTTAGATAATTATATCCATTTTAAGTATTGATTAGGTTAAGGTATGCATTAAGTAGCTTAATTAACCCTTACCATCACCATCTTAGAAAAAATTAACTAAGTAATTATGAGCCAATGAGATGACATTCAACTCATAAAGTATTTAAATTTACAATGCACTTAATAATGAAAAGGCCTAATGCAATTTGACTCACAATTAAAAGTTAATTAAGCTAAGGGGTTTAGCTTAAGTACTTTTATAACACTCTTTCACACTTATGAAAGGGGTTTTAATTTCCTTAATTAGACTTAGGCTATTAAACACCTAAGAATTTGCCCAAGGTAGATTAATTGAGTTCTTGAAATTTTTAGAATTTTTGAAAATTATTTAAAGAGATAATTGATGAATTAACCTTTAATTAAGAAGGGATTAAGGAAACAAAAGGGGGTTTAGGGAATAGCTTAGGGGAAATACCCACAAAATTATTCCCTAAAAGTCATATTTATTGGATCTAATCTTAATCAAACTTAGTAATAAGGTAAATCCAGTAATCATACCTTAAGTATCCTTAATTATATGAAAAGGGTAATTAGGGAATGAAATAGCAATTTTCCCAATTATTGCCTCAATAAATCTCAAGAAAATTAGGGGAGGTAGAGGTCTTCCCCTAAATTGAAGCCTAGAAATTTAAGATTAATTGGTGACTTAATTAGAAAGTAATTAGCTAATTAAAATTCCTAAAGAAACCCCAGAAAAAAGGAGAATCCAAAATTTATTGAAAACATTTTTAAAATATTCTATATGGAATTATCTATCCATGGTATTTTTCCTTATTTTTTTTATTTTTTTTGAAGGAGTTATGATTTTTTGAAGTTCTCTAAGTTATGAATTAAGTATTTTATTAATTACTAACTCCTCACTGGCGCGCGTATGTGGCATCAACGTGTTTTACATGCGCATCGCGTGAGCCATTTACTTAAGTTATCAAATTGGGGAGGCATGCGCAGATGTCCAATCAAAGATCGGATGGTTGAGATGCACTCAGTTTTAAATCAAAGGATATAAACGTGCTAATAATCTAACCATCCATCTAAAATGCATGGATGGATAGAAGTTCTTAGGATGAATGTGAACCGTTCATAATCGGGGAGATTCGAGTCTGCATAGATTCACAAGACTCAACCCACACCATCTAAAGGACTAGAGCACCAATCCAATGGTGGATTTTACATATTTCTTTCACAGGACCAACACCTCAGCTAAGTGGAGAAATTCACCAACATCACTGCTCTAGATTGATGAGGTTTGCCTAGTAGGAGATGAAGCCCTAGAGCCTTGAGGTTGAGTGGGAGCTCATGGACAAACTCCTCTTCACTCCCTTTGCATCTTTAATTGAATTGATCTCTCTCTTGCTCTAGTCTTTAGAAAGCCAAGCAGTGCACTCCCTAAATCAAGTGTGCAAGAGGAATTGAAAGGAGATGAGTGTAGGAAGTTGAGAATTCAATGGACCTCCCCTATTTTGCACTATGCAAAACCAAAGAATTGGAAATCTAAATCCTCTCTAGAGACCTTGAGAAAGCTCTAAGGTGGTTGCTAAGTCTTTCTAGGTTCCAAGTGAGTGTGAATGAATTCAAATTTTAGTGGATTAGGGGGAGTATATCTCCATGAAATCGACAACAATGAGCTTTGTCATTTTGATCCAATTCACCATGGGATATTTTGTTACATCAATGCACATGGTGGTTTGGCGGAGTGAATGCTAACTCCAATGTGCATCCAATTAAGCTTAGGGGGGAGTTTGAAATTTCAATTTCATGCTATGTGGCCAGGTTTGGTCCATGGGCCAAATGGGTTGACCCAAGCCCATTGGGTTGGGTGCACCACTCATCACTAAGTCCCCTTGAGCTTTTAGGAAAGCCTCGAGTGATTGTGATGAGTATATAAAATACCATGGGCTGTTCTATGGCCTAGGGCTATAATGGTCATTTTATTATTTTTCAAATTGGGTATATTTGGTATGTTGAGAAAATAGGTTGGGCCAAGTTTCAATGGATTTGGAATCCATTTGATAGGGTTTGGCTCATGTTGACCATTTAGGTCAAATTAGGTCAAACCAAGGGTTGGGTCAAGTTCATATGACCATTTGAAATATTTTGGTGCCTTTGGTTTGGTTCAATTTGGTATAGATTTAGTTTTAGCTCATATGACTCTTTTAGGTCAAATGGGTCAAGTTGACCCATTTGACCCATTTGACCTAGGTCAATGGTAGTTTTAGGTTTGGTTAGTCATATGGAGGGGATTCGAATATTTGTTTCCAATCAATTTGGGTTAAGTTCAATTTTGGCTCAACATGACCCCTTTAGGTTATGTTGAGTCTAAGGTCAATTGGGCTAGGTTGAGTCTAATTGGCCAATTGAGGCTTTGGTCAAGTTCCACAAGTGATTTGGAATGGACTTGACCCATTGGTTTCAATCAATTTGGCTTAAATCAAGTTTTGACACATTTTGGCCCTTTAAGTCAAAATGGGTCAACTGATGGGCCAAATGAAGTTAAACTCAATGGTTGACTTGTTCAAGTTCAAACATAGGTCATGAGTAAACTTGGATCAATGGTTTCAATCAATTTGGCCTGATAAAATTTTATGTTAGGTTTCATTTTAGTGTGTTGACTTGGTCAACCCTTTGACTTGGTTTGACCCAATTTGATTGATTGATCATCCATGATGATTGTTGATCATGATGAGAGGATATATGAGTTTGGTTCAATCCAATTTGGTTAGGATCAAAAGTTGGCTCATAAGGTACTTTAGGTCACTTGGGAGTGAGCTAAGTGGGTCAAAATGGCGTCAAAGCTTGATTTGAAGTTGATTGATCTTATATATGGACTTATGATTGAAATATAAATCCATTTACAAGTGGTTTAAAAGTCAAATGGATTTTGATCATTTGAAAATTTCATATTCAAAGGAAGAATATGAAGGATCTTTGGGTTTGATTTTGATTTGGGTTTTGATTGAGGATTGAGTTTGGATTTATATATGAGCTCATGAATGTGATTGATTGAACCATGAGAGAAAATCAAAGGATTTGGCTTGATTTGAATTGATTTTGGCTTGAAAGGCTTAGATTTTGAGTGGATTTGAGTTTGATTTTGGAATTGGTTTTGATTGTTTATATTTCATTTATATATGTGAATATAAATGAGAATATAAATTGATCATGAATATTTCAAGAATTTGAAAGAGCTTAATCATGATTTGGGTTAAATCTATTAAAGGGAATTTAAAAAATTTAATAGAATTTTTAATTAAAATTTAATTTTTTTTTGAATTAGATTTTATTGAATTATATTTATATTATTTTATTTATGAGAATATAAACAAGAATACAAATAAGTTTTGAGAAAATCTCATGAGTTTGAAAAGGTTTGATCAAAGTTTAGGTAAAATCCATTAATGGCAAATTAAGGGATTTAAGGGATTTTCAAGCATTTTAAATTTGGAATTTAATTTTTGGGTTGGATTTAATTGATTTATATTTTTATTTCAGTTATATATGTGAATATAAATGAGAATATAATAAATTTTTGAGAAAATCCCATGGATTTTAATAGGTTTTATCAAGTTTTAAAGTTGATTTTGGTTAAGTCCTTTAATGAAAAATTAAAGGAATTTAAAGAATTTTTAATGAATTGATTTGGAATTTTGAATTTTATTTGATGGGTTTGAATTTATATTAAATGGGAATATAAATGAGAATATAAATGGATTAGAAAATCTCAAGAATTTGAATAGGTTTATATCATGATTTTGGCTAAGTCCTTAAGAAAGGGTTAAGGACTTAGAAAATTTTAACTTAAGAATTTTGATGGATTTTGACCATGGGTTTAAATCATGGAATTGATTTGGAGTTTGAGAAATTCAAATAGAATTGATTTGGAGTTTGACTTAAAATAAGAAATGTGAGGAATGGTTTAAGCTAAAGGGTGGAAAATTTTTCTAACACCCCTATGTCATGACCTATTCCTATGACTAACTCTTCTAAGTCTTCTAGGGCTAGGTTGGAGTGTCCACCTAATCACTAGATGTGTCTTAAGACTGAGAAACTCTTAAAGTCTAAGAGAAATCATATGTCTAAGATGGAGGTGTTAAGAGCTCATTCTAAAAATGAGGTCAATATGGGAACACCATGCAGATCTGAGGGTGTACTTATTAGGGTGATCAGGTATGACTACAATCAAGGAATGATGCACTATCTCAAAGATAGAAATCACCAATAATATACCTAATCACCTAATAAGACTTCTAAGGGATGAGTCAATATATCAAAAGATTTTTTACATGGATAATAAAGGGTATATTAAATTGGGTTCTAAAATTCTATACAAGCCCCATAGTTAATTACATCAGAAAAGTTAATTCCTAATACTCGATTAAAGTAGTAAATTGTCTTTCCAAAGATTTCAAAGATGGGACTATCAATAAATTGGTTATATTAAAAAATCAATCAGATAGATCAAAAGGAGAGACTTATTATCCCAAAGGAGATGAGTAGGGAATGCTCATGATACTAGAAACTAGTGAGCATTCCAACCTATCCTATGGTTCTTTATATGTTTGAAATTGAAGAGATATTTGTTTGAGTTGAATTTTATTATTAGACTTATAATCCCAATAATACAAGATTGTGGAAATGCCTAAGAGGTGAGGATTTATGCTTGTAGCCCAAAAGAAATAGATCCTAAATCTAGGAGCTTTAACAAGAGCCAAAAGCATGACCTAAATCTAAATGAGTATATATTTACCTCCACAAGAGAGTAAACCAATTACTGACTTATAACCACTTGGAGTGGCAAAACTAACTCCTATGCTTTAAAACCAAGTAGGCAAGTCATAGGATTTTGCAAGATAGTTGTATTGTTATTTAGAAAGAAACTAAAGTCCTTAAACCCACCTAAAAGCATGAGATAATGACTTTAGTATAATGCAAATCTTTTTAAATTCTATTTGATTTTAGACTCTTCATTTTAACAAAGGCCATAATATTTTCATATGTCTAAATGCATGATGAAATGAGGTTATTGGCTAAATCAAAGAGAAATAAGTGTTTTCCATCATAGAGGAGACCATCAAAGGTCAAGTCTTCCCCTATCGTGCAAGGATGAAAACCCTCTCTTTACAAGAGTGAAATAATATGAATGCATGATATTAGACATACAACATTCAACTAAGAGGTTACTAAATATTTTAATTATCTTGATTTAATGCCTATGTTTTATATGAGGTTATGAGTTACTTAAAAAATTTAGTTATGACTTGTAGTTGGGGTAGAAAATTTATTTTTTCCTAAGATCCTAATCGGATCCAGGCCACACATTAAATCACCATATAAGTAAGAAACTAAGAAGAGGCATATTGTTTCTATTGCAATTTAAACATAACATTTTATAAATAAACAAAAGAATAAATATCAGATGGGTGCCGCCATACAACCCAAAAAGAGAAATGGGTAGTGAGCTCTACCCTTATACAACCCGATGAAAGAATAATTATAATTTTACAAATGAATAAATGCTATGGGGTCTTCTTATCTTCATTCTTCATATCTCCTTCATTTCTTCATTTGATGCTTGCTTCAAAGGCATCACATCCTCCCAGATAAAGCCTTCTACCACCCATCCTAATCCCTCATAACACTAATCCTAATCCCTAATAAATAATTATAATTAAAAAAAGAAAAATAAATCTAACTACACCTACAAAATAAGTGTTAGCTAAACACACCATACAACCCAAGCAATTATATAAATAATTTGGACTTAGCACCCTACACATGGGTAACCAAGCCCACCTGTTCTAATTTAGATTATGCTTAGGGGTTAAGCAACCTATAAAAGAGAGCATTTATATTTATTTTAAGCACCTTAAGCATAATCTCCTGTAAAAAATATGATTAGGCTAATCACCATCCTATGAAGCATACACCTAACATCCGCCTACAATAATAATACACATCATAAAACCAAACATAAATACATGCACGCCTTAACACAAACTAAGTAGAGTTGTAATTTTATAAGTATGAAAGGATTTAATTATAAAGGATTCTTTTACTTTAAGTTGGTTTAATTGATTCACAAATTTTAATTTGTGATTCGGTTTATTTCATTTGGTTTACACTCAAAAACTAAGTGTTATAAAGAGAAAAAAAAGAGAGGATCGCTCTCTTTTATCCCTACCTTAAGTCACATCTAAAGCAAATTAATTAATCCATTCTCTTTAGTGAATGTTTATTACATATTTTAATTAATCTAAGTTTAGTTCACTTAAATAACTCATTCAATAAGAAAAGACAACTTAAGATTAATTGGAATTAATTACTATCACATAACATTCATTTCTTTTCATCATATGCTATGAATGATTAATTAAGCATACCTATATACATGCATTATGTCTTAACACACTAAATTATGGATGTAAATATATGTATATTTTGGAATTTAAATATTTTATTTGATTGATTCATTTTATCATATTAATTTAAAACTCTATCTAAATTTTTATACAAAAATAGATATGAATGAAATTAAATAGGCACGTGACATTATTAACCAGGAAAGTAAGGTAATCAAATGATCTCCTTTGGCCTAGCTAAATCCTCGTGTTCCCGGGATGTCCAAACTATATACCCATTACATTCAAGCATATGTAAATTTGCATACATGAATATAAGAAATAGAGCTCCAAGTCATATGATTAATTAATCCAACAACTTAATCATTCATGAATGCATTGATTTTTAATAAAAAGATAATGTGTTCTAATTCCATAATTAAATACACACACACATGTATAAGAGACATAAGCTAGTACATGCCATTGTTAAACAGGAAAGTGAGGTAATTAAAAGACCTCCTTTTGCCTAACTAAATCCTCATATTCCCAGGATGTCCAGGCTAAATATTTTCTTTTCTCAAATACATATAGATGTATATATAAATAAAGGAAAGAAAACCACAAAAAAGTTATATATTTATTTGATTGAAACATTTATGCATATGGAGTGAAGTCATATCCAAGTTCTAAAATTGAAATACATAAAAATGAAATCAAATGGAGTACATGTCATTGTTAAACCAAGGAAGTGAGGTAATCAAATGACCTCCTTGGGCTAACTAAAAGCTCATATTCAGGATGTCCATCTATATACCCATTAACATTCTTACTTATATAAATCAATACATGAATGAAAGAAAGAAACTTTTATACACTTAAGCTATAATCACATACATCTCATATGTATTTATAACTAGCATTCATATATATAATCATTCATTTATAAGTTTTGGAAAATATATTTAGATTTAATAATAATAATAGCCACACATATATTAATTTAAACCAACATATGCAACCTTGACATAAAGAAAATCATTTAATTTAATAAATTTTGGAAAAAAAAAGATGAATGAATGAATCAAGTGGCACACAACATTAATATGATTGGAAAGAAATAAAAAGATATAAGCACATGATTTTATTCAATCCAACTATTTAAAATTGGACACGATCTTATACTAAAAAATTCATTCTTGACCCAAAATTTTTTTTTTATGATTGAAGAAATACAACATTTTTTTTGGGTTTTATTGATAACCACAAAATTGCTCAATTTTGACATCCATTCAATTTAACTGATTGACATGAAATTGATAATTTGACTTAAAATTATATATAAATGAATCATTATCATGTTGTTTATAGGTTATTTATGATTTTTTGACTCATTTAATTCTTTAATATTTTTATCAATATTAATAAATAATACATCAATAACTAATTCCTAAGGACAATCATACTAAATAAAATTATTTAAAATAAACCAAAGTTTCTTAATGTCATTTTTACTTTCATATTTGATTTGAGTTAGGAAATGTGAGAAACGTTTGTTAATATTAATCCCATTCTCCCATGTGTGAGCTAATTTGATTTAATGAAAAATAATTAGGTTGATTTGATGGCTTAATTAGGTTAAGGTATGAATTGAATCAATTAATTAACCCTTACCTATGTTATATTAAGAGAATAAATTAAATGATTATGAGCTAATGTAATATGCAAGTGAGTTGAAAAGTAAAAAAGTAATGCACCTATGAAATGAAAGGGGCCTAATGTAATTATCTCACAATCATTAATTAATTATGCTTAAGATACTCACTTAATTACTTTTATGATTTTCTCACACATGAGCTAACCATAATTTCATTAACTCTCTTTGTTATTAAACACCAAAGCTCTACCCAAGGATCAATTAATTAAGATTCCATTTGATTAAAATTTTCAATGATAATTAAGCAATTTGATCAATTGATTAAACTTTATTTTAATTAATGAAAGAAAATGAACTTGGGAAATAGAAAGAGGATTATCTCTTGAGTTTACTTTGTTGAACACTTAACCACTTAATTAATTACATTATGTTATGAATGTTAAATTAATTAAATTAAGATAGTAATTAGGGCTTAATTAATCAATTCTCCTAATTTGGCAAGCCATAAATCCCAAGAAAATTAGAGGAAGTAGAGGTCATCCTTTTAAAAGTCTCAGAAATTTTAGGATTAATCATTTTAGTAATTAAAGAATAATTAAGCTAATAATATTTTTAATTAAACCTTAATTATGCTCTATTCACTATTTAAAACCAGTTAAAAATATTTTTATTAATTTCTTCTCTAAAATACCTTTAAAATGAGCCATTATTTGTATATTTTGGATTTTTCTATAATTAGTTATGAATTATGAAATTTTTAGCCTTAAAAATATATTAAAAAACCATAATTAAGCTTAATCCTGTGAGTGCCACGTGGCATGCTGACGTGGTGTGATTTCCACGTGCGCGATTATTTAGGTTATCACATCATCGAGTCATAATCGGATGTGATATTGATCTCCGCCGTTCGATCTTGGATCGGACAGTGTAGATCAAACCCATGACGTAAAGGGAGAAAATATGAGAGATCTAACGTGATTTTATCAAAGCCATCCATTCCAATCATGTGGAACGGATGGCCCGTGATCCTCCTTTCCACGAGCGATGAACGATAATGTTCGTCCGCCATGGATCGTTTGATCCAAGCTCACCCAAGCTCAGATGAATTTCAAAATCAACCCACACCATCAGGGATGGAATTAGGACACATCAAACTGTCAAGATTAACTCACATGCAAATTTCTTTCAAAAAGCTCCAACCAAATTTTCCTATTTCTATGATTTTGAGGAATTACCATACCAGAGCTCAAGATTAGTGGTGGGATTGATGGAGGTAGCTTCGTCTAGTAGAGATGAGGCCCTGTTGAGAAGGAATCAAGCCAATTTCTCTTGGTTCACTTGGTGGAACAAGTTTCATTATTTTAGAGCTTGGTGGTAATCGAAGTCCCTCCTTTGGTGGCTTGGAAGCTTGGGAAAAGACTTGGATGGCTTTGATGATGTGCATGGAGGGCGTGTGTAAGAGTAATTTAGTTTTGGTTGAGGAATGGTTGAGAGATCAATTAGCCTCCTATTTTGGTTTCAGAGAAATGTAAGGAAGCTTGGGAATGGCTCTAGGAATTACAGGGAGACTCAAAATCGTGTTAGGAAGCTCTCTCGAATCGAAGTAATCAATTTTTAGTTCGAATTGAGGGAGTATACCCCTCGATTTACTGAGGTTGATAGATGTGATGGCTTCCATTTTTGGTGACCAACCACCGAGCGAGGTTAAGTCCAGTCCATGGCTCGTATGATTGGAGAATGCATGGAGGCTCCAAGCTGGATTTGGGAATATTGGATTTCTTTGATCCTTTGGGTATTTGGCTTGTATGGGAGATGAGTTAGCTCACCTCCCTTTGATCCATGGCAAGCCCTACTCCCTCTAAGGTGGGCTAGGAGGCTTAGGGATTCCTTATTTGGAAGTTTGATGGTCATTGGAGAAAGGAAGATGGACTTTGCCATTTTGGCAATATGTGGAGAAGATCCATGGAGGATTTGCATTGGGTTTGGCTCCAAATTGGTTTGGGTTGATTTTTGGCTAACCTAGGTTGAGTTTGGGTCAAGTATGGTCAGCCACCAAAGTCCCATGGGTTGGTTTTATGGGTTTTGGCTTCATTGGGTCAAATGGGTTCACATTGGGTTATGTTGGGTTAGGTTGACCAATTGGTCAAATTGGGTCAAACCAAGGCTTGCGTTAGGTCCAAATGATGATTTGAAGAGTTTTAGTTCAAGTGGTTTCAATCAATTTAGCCTAGGTTTGATTTTGGCTTACTTGGATTCATATAGGTCAAATGGGCTAAGTTGGTCTATTTGACCAATTTAGACAAATTGGATTTGGGTTAGGTGTTGGTTCATGTTCAATTAGTTAATTAAAAATTATAGGTTTTGGTTTGAATAAATTCAAATTTAATTTGGATTATAGCCAACCTGACCCTTTAGGTCAATTTGGGCTTGGATGGGTCAAGTTGCCCAATTGGTCAAATTGGGCTCAATTATTTCTTTGGTCAAGTTCAATAATCAATTTGGAATGAACTTGGACCATTGGTTGCAATCAATTTGGGTTAGATTATGATTTGTCCCATTTTGGCTTTTTAGGCCAAATTGGCTCAACTTAGGTCAAATGGCCAATTGGACTTGGTTTGACTTAATTAAGGGTCAAGTCATGTTCAATCATTGATCATGACTTGGTGTGAATCAATAATTTCAATCAATTTGGTGTATGATGGTTTTGGATAGTTCAAGTTTCATTTGGGCTAAAGGTTGACTTGGTCAAAGGACCAAGTTGACTTGGATTGACTCAATTCAAGTGGTTGATCATCCGCGGGTGATTGTTGATCATGATATGAGGATTGGATGGCCTTGGTTCAACCCAATTTGGGTAGGATTAGAACTTGGCTCAAAAAGATTCCTCAGGCCACTTTGGGTCAAGTGGACCTAAATAGGTCAATTAGTTTGGTTTGGTTTGATTCAAGTTTAGTTAAACTCATGCATGAGCTTAGGATTGAAATCTAAATCCAACTGCAATCAATTTGGAGTTCAATAGATTTTTGCTTATTTGAAGTTTTCAAGCTAAAAGGACCAACTTGGGCTTGACTTGGGTTGACTTCAGTTTAGTTTGATAATTATAGGTTTCATTTATATTTGGATAGATGATTGAAGAAATGATTGATTCAATAGAAAATCCATTGGTCTTGGCTTGATTTGGATAGGATTTATCAGTTAAGAAATGGCTTAAAAGCTTGAATTAGGTTTTGGTTTGATTTTGGATTTTGTTTTATTTGATTTATATTTCATTTATATTTAGGAATATAAATGAAGATATAAATGATTTATAAGAAAATCACTTGAGTTTGGAGTGATTTGGAAGCAAATTTAACTAAGCTTAAGGATGTAGGTCAAAAGGATTAAGGAGGATATCAATTTAGTTTGATTTATTTTTGGTCATTGCAAGGTGGATTTCATTTATATTTATGAATATAAATGAAGGAGTAATTGATTTATAAAGAAACCAATTGATTTTGGGCTGATTTGGGTTAAGATTTGAATAAGCTTATAGAGGTAGGTCCATATGGCTTAAGAATGGATTTGGCTTGGTTTGATTTAGTTTGATTTGGTTTTATTCATTTGAATATGAATTTCATTTATATTTGTCAATATAAATGAAGGAATACCGGATTTGGGATGAATTAAGTGGAGATTTGGCTAAGTTTATGAGAATGGGTCATATGGCTTAGGAAGGAATTTTGGAACTTGAATTTGATTTTGGGATTGAATTATTTGGAATTAAATTTGGATTTAGATTTGATAAATGATTGAGAGATTAAATTGATCTTTGAGAAAATCAATTGAATTGGCATTGATTTGAATTTGGTTAAGGCTAAGTCCATAAGATGAGATTAAAGGGCTTCGAAAGGGTTTTTTATTCAATCATAAGGTTCATGGAAATTTGATTTGGCTTTAGTACGAATTTGAGGCTTGGTTTGAGAAGGAAAGTATGGATTGGGTTTAGGCTATAGGGTAGGCAAGTCTTCCTAAGTCCCCAATGCATAATATATTCCTAAGGCTAACCCTTCTAAGTCTTTAGGCTTAGGTTAAGTGTTCACCTAATCACTAGAAGGGTCTTAAGACTAAGGAGCTCTTAGTGTATATAAGAGTCATAGATCTATGATGAGGGAGGTCAATAATAGCCTATGTTGTGACATCAATGTTTATCAATAGAACTCACCCGCTCTTTTAGTGATTGGATAGGTGGTTGTTGATGGAGATGATGATGTTAAAGAACCTCCAAATGCCATCACTTCATTGATATATATATCTTTTCTTCACATGAGATTCCTAATCCTCATATTTATGATTGCTTCATAATTACAAATATTTGCTAGTCTTTAGTACTCGTGCATGCTATTTCAGCATGTTGAGGAAACTAGGATGCTTTTTATATAGGTTTGAAGGCCTGTGGTTCTCCTAAAATAGGTGGAAAAATTACTGATCATGGTGTTGAAGACACTACCATACATGCTTCATGCGTGGTGGGAAGGCTTTAGTACTGAAGCAACTGGGATAATGCGGAAGGTTCTGAATTTTATTCCAAATGCCTATGTATATGCTTTCTTAGCATATTAAATTTATTTACTTACTACTTCAATATAATTACAAATATTTGCTAGATATTATTTGTGCATCTTTGTTTTCATTGGTGAGACCATAATGCCTTTTACAGAGGTATTAAAGTCCTATGCACACTTTCTTAAGTATGGTGGCTTTAGAAGACTCTCTAAAACATAGTGTTACAAGACACTGACTATGCATGCTTTCTTAAGCATGATAAAAAGGCTATAGCACTCTCAAAGTATCCCCCTACATGGGGATGATGCTGGTAAGCTATCAAATTTCATTCTAAACACGTGTGCATTGAAGTCCTATGCATGCTTTCTTAAGCATGGTGATAAGAATCTCTAAACTATAGTGTCACAAGACACTAACTATGCATGCTTTCTTAAGCATGGTAGCTATAACTCAAGCATATGTGACGATCTTTGGGAGGCTACCAAAATTTCATCAAAATAGAGATTAATAATTAATAAAATGAAATAGTAAAAGAATAATCTTTGAAGCTTAAATGAGTAATAAGATCAATAATTAAACTAAATACAATGTATTAAGGTATTAAGACAAGATTGAGCTTACAATCATCTGACTAACAATAGTCTGCAACAAATTAGGTGTCTATCCAATGCAAGTAAAATACTTGAATGAAAAAGAAATTCATTGTGCAATGAAACATTCAAAAGAGTTGAAGTTGAATATGAACACCACCAGATTGACAACACATCATTCAAGCGAACAAAAGGCATTAATTAAGGCTTCAATTGAACAATTGCATGCATTATGAAGTAAGCTTATATTCAAACTTATTGTTTTAAAATGTATACAAACAATCAAAATTTTAATGAAATGAATAGTACACAAATCATTAGACAATCTCATTCTCAGATTTATGATATCAAGATTCATTTAAATAACTCAATGGAATGAGCTTTGCACATATTATGAAGTATGATTATATCTCAAATTGATTGAAATTATGCAAGATCTTAAGTATACGCATGGGACACCTCAATGTTTAAACTTAGTGTAGGATCTATGGGTTGATTCCCAATTGTGTTTTTAGGATGGGGTCAACAAAACCAAAAATCAATAATAATATTAAAATTTTAACTTGGTAAAATATAAAATAATTTTATCATATAATGATAAATCGATCTATTATTAAATTGATAAAATTGGGATATGAAACAAACTAAATGATTAAACAAACTATAGCTTAATGATAGTATGTTGAATGGAGATTTCAATTTGGAGGGATACTTTCATTAAAATATAATCACAATCTCAGATCAAATTAACTTAAATTAAGTGTCAACTCAAATGTAAAATCTAATATGTCATTAAACTATAAATATCTAAATGAAATTCAATCTTTAAAAATTTAATGATAAAACTCAATCTGCCTTTCGTAATTGTTTGCTGAAGGTGACAAATTAAAAAACTCTAGCTCACAAAAGAGCAAATATCAAGTCAAGTACACAACTATGTTTACTCTCATCATCACATGCTAGTAGGATGGCTGTGATCCTATCCATAGTTTGGAGAAAAGCTATGATGATTGATTAGAGTCCTCTGATCGGGTGGTTGATGCCAAATGATACCATTATATTATGGTCACAATTGTAGTTAGTATGTTCCCTAATTGCTCTATCCTTTGAGTTGTGAACTATAGGGTGCACTTGATACGACCAAAAGCACTATGTTAGCTAAGGTGAACTTAAGCTTGTCTCCTTAGATAAACACCACCTGTCACAAGGTTCCCTTGAACGTAATATGATAAGGACCTTTGATGAGTTGTCACTTCTCCTCAACTAAGTAGAGACTACGATAGCACGGAACCATGGGATCTTGATGATTCATATTTAAACCATCGCTTTAAATTTATATGATGAATGTCATAAGCTTCAATTTTAAACTCCATATTCTTCTTGGCATTTATGATTCCTCTTAATTAAATGTTCTCTCCATTGAGGGGTAATTATAGGATCTTGCTTTAGAAAAACTTAGAACCATCTAAAGTCCTCAATATCATTGTAGTGTCTTATATACTATTCCATCTGCCTTCTGAAAGTTTGATTGATATTAAATCATACTATCTTCATGTTGACCTCACTTTTGGAGTGAGTTCTCAATCTTCTCATCATAGATCCATGACTCTTATTGACACTAAGAGCTCCTTAATCGTAAGACACTTCTAGTGATTAGGTGAACACTTAACCTATGCTTAGAGACTTAGCAGGGTTAGCCATAGGAGTGGGTTGTGCTTTAAAGATTTAGGGAGACTTACCTACCCTATAGCCTAAACATAATCTATACTTTCCTTCTTAAATTAAACCTAAAATCCAATTCAAATTCCAAATTCCAAAATTCACAATCAATCCCATGACCAAAACAAATTTTCAAATCCTTCATAAACCCTATGTTTGAATTCCTTAGCTTCAACCTTAGCCAAATCCAAGTCAATAAAATTCAATTGATCTTCTCCAAGATAAATTCAATCCCTCAATAATTTATCAAATTCAAGTCTAAACCGAATTCCAAATGATTGAAACCCAAAATCAAATCCAAGCTCCAAAATCTTTCTTAAGCCATATGATCCACTCTAATATGCTTTAGCCAAAATCTCCTTTAAACCAAATCAAAATTAATTGATTTCTTTATAAATCAATTATTCCATCATTTATATTCACAAATATAAATGAAATCCAAACTCAAATGACCTAAACTAAACCAAACTAAATCAAACTAAACCAAGACCCTTCTTAAGCCATATGAACCCACCTCCATAGCTTAACCAAATCTCAACCCAAATCAACCCAAAACAATTGATTTTTTTTATAAATCAATTATTCCTTCATTTATATTCAAAAAAATAAATGAAACCCACATTCCAACAACAAAACTAAATCAATTTCCTTCTAAGCCCTTTTGACCTACCTCCATGAGCTTAATCAAAATTGCTTCCAAATCATTCCAAACTCAAGTGATTTTCTCATGAATCATTTATATCTTTATTTATATTCACAAATATAAATGAAATATAAATTCAAATAGCCAAAACTAAACCCAAAAATCAAATCAAAACTCAATTCAAGCCCTTAAACAATTTCTTGAACATGGCCAAAACCTATCTAATCAAGCCAAAACCAATGGATTTTCTCTTAAATCAATTATTCCTTCATTTATATTCAGAAATATAAATGAATCTTATAATCATCAAACCAAATTCAAATCAATCCAAGTCATGCCCAACTTAGCCCTTTTGGCTTGAAAATTCTAAGTGAACCAAAATCCATTGGACTCCAAAATTGATTGCGGTTGGTTATATTTCAATCTAGCTCATATATAAATCCAACTAAACTTGAATCAAGCCAAAACCAAACCAATTGATCCTTAGGTCCACTTGACCCAAAGTGGCCTAAAGACCTTTTGAGCAAGTTCTAATCCAACCCAAATTGGATTGAACCAAGCCCATCCAAGCCTCATACCATGATCATTAATCACCATAAAGTGATCAATTACCTAGAATTGGGTCAAACCAAGTCAACTTGGTCATTTGACCAAGTCAATCCTTAGCCCAAATAAAACTTAAACTAGCCAAGATTCACCATACACTAAATTGATTGAAACCATTGATTCACGCCAACTCATAATCAATGATTGAACATAACTTGACCCTCAATTGAGCTAAACTAGGTCCAATTGGTCATTTGACCCAAGTTTACCTACTATCCCAAATTAATTAAAACTAATGTCACAAGTTCATTCCAAATTCATTATTGAACTTGACCAAAGCTCCAATTTGATCAATTAGACCCAACCTGGCCCAAATTGACCTAAAAGATCAAATTGGCCAAAATTAAAATTAAAACCAAATTGATTCAAAAAAAAAACCTGCAATCATTTTTAATTAACCAATTGAACTTGAACCAACACCCAACCCAAGCCAATTTGTCTAATTAGATCAAATTGGTCAACTTAGCCCATTTGGCCTATATGAATCCAAATGAGCCAAAATCAAACCTAGGCCAAAAGGATTGAAATCACTTGAACCGAAACACTTTAAATCATCATTTAAACCTAACCCAAGCTTTAGTTTAACCCAATTTGACCAATTGGTCAACCTAATCCAACATGACCCAAATTGAACCTATATGACCAAATTGAGCCAAAACCCATGAAACCCACCCATGACCCATTGGAGGTTGATCAAACCGGACCCAAACTCATCAGCCTAAAGTTAGCCCAAAAGCCAAGTGGGTCCAATTCAAGCCATTGTCCATTGGTCAAGCCCTCTTTGCATATGATTCCACCAATAAATGATAAATTCCACTCTCCCATCACATGGCAGCCCTCACTCACCCCATTTGGGTCTGGCCCAACCTCAGCTAAGTCAGACTCCATGGACCAAAGGGGTGAGTTAACTCACCTCCCTTATGAGACATGGATCAAGCAGGAGATCACCCATATCAAGCCTTGAGTTACCACCCACTCCTTACTCCAACCAAGATGAGCCACGTGGACATGATGGAGACCACAGCCTGGCGGTGGGCCAAAATGAGATAATTTTGTCCATCCACCTCTAAATTGAGGGATATACTCAATTCTCAGATTTCTGACATTGAATCCTCTAAGCCCCAAGAGAGAAAGACACTCCAGCATCGTGCTTCCCCAAGGCCTCCCCATCTCAGATTTTATCCTCCCTCGTGCAGTCAAAATATGAGAGCTCAATCCCGATCTAAACTTCCTTTTCTCTCAACCAAAGCTCAATTCCTGCTACACACACCTTCTACATACATCATCAAAGCTACCCAAGCCTTTTCCTGAGCATCAAGTCAACCGAAAGCCGGAATTTAATCAAAGCCAAAGCTCCAAAGCACCGTTCTTGGCCAATCGATGAAGCTTCCTCAAGTGTGCGAACCACCGGGCTTAACTATGGTGAGTTAAATCCATTCAAACTAAGCTTTAGGAGAAAATGTGTAGGAGTTTTTTGATGAGAAGTTGTATGTGAGCCGATCCTAGTCGTTGGATCTTCATGGATCCCTTGTGCAAAGGTATGGGGTGGTTTTAGAGTGAATTTGAGCTCAGGTGAGCTCGGTTGAACTCGGATCGAGCGATCCATGGCGGACGGGCTCCATTATTCATCACCTATAGGAAGAGAGATCACAGGCCATCCATTCTATATGATTAGAACGGACCGCTCTGACAAAATCACGCTAGATCCATTGTTTGATCTCTCCTTAATCACGAGTTTAATTGCAACTTTTTGATCTTAGATCGAGATCGGAAAGCATCCGCCATCCAATGACCACAAATGTGATAACTTAGATAGCCAATCTTATGGTGCCACATGGAAAGCACGCCATGTCAGCACGCCACGTGGCACCAATGGGATTAAGGATTAATTATGTTATTTAATTACTTTTTGAGGCTAAAACTTTGATAATTCATAACTAATTATAGAAAAATTTAAAAAGTATAAATAAGGGCTCATTTTAAAGGTATTTTAGAGGGGAATCCATAAAAATTATCCTTTGTTAATTTTGAATAACAATTTTAGCTTAATTAAGGTTTAATTAAATATTTAATTAATTTAATTACTCCTTATTTAGTCATCCAAATAATTTCAAACTTTCTGAGATTGCTTAGGGGATGACCTTTGCCTCCCCTTATTTTTCTTGGAATTTATTGGATGATTAATAGAGAAATTGATTGAAGAAGCCCTAATTTCCTTTTTAACTAAATTAAAGATTAATTAAGCATGTGAACTATAAATCATCTAATTAACTTGACTGATGTGGCACAGATTAATAGTAGGGAGGTTTAAGAAATGTGATTAGGGCATTTTTCTAATATTTTTCCTAAGTTTCCTTTACTTTTCAAGAGAAATTAATTAGGGATTAATTAACTAATTAATTACTTAATTAGCTTAATTAAATTTTAAAATGGATCTGAACTTAATTAATTCATGGGTAAGTCTTTAGGTGTTTAATAGCCTAAAGAGGTTTAGTGAAATTATGGTTAGCTGACATGGTGTGAAAATCATAAAAGTAATTAAGTAAGTTCCTTAAGTTTAATTAATCAATGATTGTGAGTAAATTGTATTAAGACCCTTTCATTTCATAAGAGCATTACTATTTTCTTTTCAATTCATTTGTATATTTCATTGGCTCATAATCATTTGATAACTACCTTAAGATAACATAGATAAGGGTTTAATTAATTGGTTTATTCATACCTTAACCTAATTAATCTCTAAAATTGATCTAATTACTTTCAATTAAATCAAATTAACTCACACATATGGGAATGGGATTAGAATTAGCAAACCTCCTCTCACATTTCTTAAATCAAATCAAACATGAAATTAAAAGTGACTCTAAGAAGCTTTGGTTTATTTTAAATAATATTATTTAGTATGATTGTCCTTGAGAATTAATTGGACTGAATGAAATCATGTGTTTATGTTCCTTTATTTCTTTTAAATCATATTAAATATTGTATGCCACTTGTAATCATGCATTCATCTTTTTCAAAAATCAGTTAAATGAAATGATTTCCTTTATGTCAAGCTTGAATGTGTTAATTTAAATTAAAAATATGTGTGGATATTATCGCTACTAAATTAAATTTATTTTCTAAAACACATAAATCAATTAAAATATATGGAGTGATAATAGTTATAAATATTCATAAGCTTGCATGTGCATGTGGTTTAGAATATGTGATATAGAATTCTCTTTCTTTATTCTACATGGATTTACATGAAGTTTGAATATCAATAAGTGTATAGTTCATTTAAAAAGGACACAATATTTGTTTGGATTCATTCCTATGTACCTCTATGTTGGATCTTAGATAGAACTTTAGCTCACATATATATAAATAATTCAATTAAATAAAATACAACTTTTGCATGATTTTTCGATTCTTGTACTTATTTGTACATTCATGTGTATTCATGAATAGTGGGTATATCTAGTCTAGACATTTCGAGGACATAAGGCTTTAAGTAGCTCCAAGGAGGTCTTTACCTCATTCCCCTGGTTTAATAATGGTGAAGTATCTGCTTGAAAATTGTATTCACTTGTATGTGCATTTAGCTAATGGCTGATAATCTTCATTCAATTAAATCAAATACAACTTTTGCATGCTTTTTCCATTCCTGTAGTTATTTGTACATTCATGTGTATTTAAGAATAGTGAGTATATATAGTCTGGACATTCTAGCGATGCAAGGATTTAAGTAGCTCCAATGAGGTCTTTACCTCATTCCCCTGGTTTAACAATGGCAAAGTATCTACTTAAGACTTTTATATACTTGTATGTGCATCTAACTAATGAATGAAAATTCCATTTTATATTAAAGACATGCATTCATCTTTTTTCAAGTGATTGAATTAATCATGTGGTTTAAAGTCCTCTTTCTTATGTTCATGTGTATAAGCTTACATATGTTTGAATCTAATGGGTATATAGTTTGGACATCCACAGAATCTGAGGCTTTAAATAGCCCAAGGAGGTCATTTGATTCTCACTTCCCAGTTAACAATGACATTACCTATTTAATCTCATTATTATGTATTTTTATATAAGAAATTAGATAGAGCTTTAAATTAATGTAATAAAATGATTCAATCAAATGAAACATCTAAATTTCAAATGTGTATGCTTACATCCATCATTTAAGTGTGCAAAGACATATTGTATGTGTAGGTATACTTAGGATTTAGTCACATGTTTGTTACATATGATGGAAGGAAATAAATGAACATGTGTCATGAAATATTAATTCACTCCAATTAATCTTAAGATGTCTCTCTCATTAAATATGATTATTTAAAGTGAACTTTAACTTAAAATTAATTTAAAATAATAATAAGCCATTCACTAAAAAGAATTGATTAATTAATATACTTTAGATGTGACTTAAGACAGGGAGAAGAGAGTAACCCTCTCTCTTTCTTCTCTTTATAACACTTAGTTGCTAAGTGTAAGTCAAATAAAAAAATTCTAAGTAAAATTTTCAAATCAATTAAACCACTTAAAGTGAAATCAACCTCTATAATTAAATCTTTTCATACTTAGAAAATCATAACAAAGCTTAATTAAGTCATACCCCATAAGCCTTAATACACAGACTTTAAAATTAAATTCACTTAGCTTATGTTAGGGGTGATGTGTGATTTATGTTTTATTTTATGATGTATTATTTTAGACTAAATGTTGGGGTGCATGTTTTATAAATTGGATGTTAGGCCATGATTAGCATAATCATATTTTATGTAAGGGATTGTGCTTAGCAGGGTGCTTAAAAATAAATATAAATGCTCTCTTTTGCAGGATGCTTAACCCCTAAGCATAATCCAAATGAGAACAAGTGGGTGTGGTTACGCATATGTAGGGTGCTAAGTCCAAATTATTCATATAACTACTTCAGTTGTATAGTGTGTTTAGCTAACACTTATTTTTTAGGTGTAGTTAGATTTACTTTTTTATTTTTTAATATAATTTTGCATTAAGAATTAGGATTAGTGTTGTGGGGGATAAGGATGAATATTGGTCAGAAGGCTTAGCTCCTAGGGTTCCATGTGATGCCTCGAAGCCTACCAAATCAAAAGAAGAAAACTAAATGAAGAAATGAAGGAGACATGAAGACTTGAAGATTTGAAGACCCCCATAATATTTATTCATTATAATTGTAATTATTATTTTGTAATTTCAGGGTGTATAAAGGTAGAGCTCAGCTACTAATCTTTTCTTTTCGGGTTGTGCAACGGCACTCGACTGCATCAGCTTTTTATTCTTTTATGTTAGATTTATAAAATTGATTAATGTTATGTTTAAACTACACATTAGAACGGCATGCCTCTTATAGTTTCTTTCTGATTGATGATTTGATGTATGGCCTGGATCCGATTAGGCTCTTAGTGAAAAATAAATCTTTTACCCAACTATAATTGATAATTAAACTTCAAAATAACTCATAACCTCATATAAATCCTAGGCATTAAATCAAGATAATTAAAAGATTTAGCAACCCCTTATCTGAATGTTGTATGTTTAACACCATTCATATCATATTGAATCACTTTTGCAAAATGAGGGCCTCCGTCCTTACACATATGGGAATCACTTGACCTATGAGAGAAACTCCTACTGACTTAGCTTCACCCTCTTATCTTTTGATTTTGGCCATAATTAATTTCAACATGCATTTAGGCATCAAATTACTATGGCCTTTGTCAAAATGAATTATCCAATATTAAATAAAATTTGAAAAGATTTGCATTAGACTAAATCATTTCTCATCTATGGCCTTTGTCAAAATGAATTATCCAAAATTAAATAAAATTTGAAAAGATTTGCATTAGACTAAATCATTTCTCATACCACTCATGCTCTAGTCTCTTAGGGAGTGAGTTTAAGGACTTTAGTTTCTTTCTGAATAATAACAACCCAACTATTTTGCAAAATCATATGAATTACCTACATAGTTTTAAAGTGTAGGAGGAGTTAGCCGGCTACCACACCAGGCAATTATAAGCCTAGCAGTCGAGTAGTTTACTCTCTCTTATGGAGGTAAATCTTATGCCCATTTTTGCTTAGATTTAGGTCATGCCTTGGCTTATGTCAAAGGTCCCCAGATTTAGGATCTGTGGTAGCTATTTCCTTTCAAGCTACAAGCATAAATCCTCACCTATTAGGCACTTACACAACATTTTGTTGGTGGATTATAAGCCCTAACATTCTAATAAAATTCAACTTAAACAAATAATCCTCTTCAATTTCAAACATATAAAGCCCAACCATAGGATAGATTGGAATGCTTATTAAGCTTTCTAGTATCATGAGCATTCCCAACTCATTTCCTTTAATTTTGATAATAAGTCTCTCCTTTCAATTTATCCTGATTGATTTTCTAAATATAGCCAATTTATTGATAGTCTTACTCTTGAAATCTTTGGAGACAATAATTGCCTACTTTAATTGAGAGTATTCCTAAAGAACTTCCTTAGGATGTAATTAACTATGGGATCTAGCCCCTATAGAGAACTTTAGAACCTAGTTTAATATAAACCCTACTTTATTCATCCATATAAAATAGGAGAAAAATCTCTAGTATATTCGAAGACTCATCATGCCTTATGAGTCCTTATTAGCTGATTAGGTTCATTGAAGGGTGATGTCTTTATCTTTCGAGATAGTAAATCATACTCAATGTCATACTCAATCACTTCAATAAGTACCCCCTCAGATCTACGTGGTGACCCTCATATACATTTCTAAAAATAAATACCACACTTCATTGAGAGGTCGGTGGTGAATTTCAGAGCCCATAGTCATATATGTAAAAAATTAAAGTTTAGGTGTTAGTTATGTAAATACATAAGAATTGTGTGGTATGTATATAAATCCTCTTATTTTTTGTATGTAATATAATGGTATTATTCTTCTCCTAGCATATATTGATGACATTGTTATAACTCAGATTGATTTGGCACTAATTGCTCTTCTACACTATCTCCAACCATAGGCTTGGAAGAACGCATAATCCCTTTGGTATTTTCTTAATTCAACATAAGCATACACAATATTTTTGTACATTATGAATACTCCTTTCCAAGTAGTTTAACAAATGTTCAAGACTTTAAACTATATGAAAAGTACATGACCTAATATTTCTTTCATTGTTTAGTAGGCTAGTCAAGTTATGCAAACCCCTCGTTATTTGCATTTAATTTTCTTCTTCAATTATTGATGCATGTGAAGCTTTTTTTTATTTAATTGATATAATGATTGCAATTTAATCTTACATTACGCAAGTATTTGTGTGTTCAATGAGGAGATGAAAGTAAGTAATTCAATTTACAAGATTGTAACGCATTGATCTCTAAGTAGGTTACCATTTTTATCTAGACAATAATATGTGTAATCTGCTAGCATATCATTATCATAGTGGTTGTTACATGACTAGAAGGCTATTTAAGTTGGGTTATTCAAACATTGCACTTCCCTAATCTTCTATTGGTCACATCTAAGGCTTCTTAGACTCAACTTGCTCAAGTTCTCAATTCTTGTGTGCCTTTCCTATACATACATACACACACACACACACACACACACACACAAAACTTAAAAATGATTTAGGAATGAAATTAGTTGCTAAAACAAAGGGGTTGAGGCAGCACTAGTCCATCTTGGATGAATATCATTCAGTACAAGTAATAAAAAATTGGTCAATATAGGTTTCATACATATCCAATAACCTTAACTATCAACTAGTCTAAAAAAAGCATGTACTCATGCCATCATAATTAAACAAAAGCTGAACAAATATCCTGCATATCCCATGATAAAACCATTGCACCTCATCATCCATGTGGTTCACCTCTTCATCATGCATGTTAGTATTACTTGAGAAATTTTCAATAGCTGGTACTCCTAATAGTTCATAATTTCCAATGTATATGGATGTATCAATATTTAGAGTTTGCAGCTGATTCCTAGAAGGGATTCTTCCAGATAAATGATTGTAGGATAAGTTTAATTAGCTCAAAAAAGTAAGAGAAGCCAATCTTGGAGGAATCTCACCAGACAACTGATTCGTTGATAAATCTAGATACTCAAGTAATAGCAAATCACTAATTTTATTAGGAATACTTCCAGTAAAATAATTATCAGACAAGTTTAAATTTGCTAATCCTTTCAAAACACATACTTGATCTGGAATTCTGTGGTAAAAATATTCTCAACTTCGTCTATCCTTTTGAAGAGAATAAATGAAAATAAAAATATACGCCTTTTGGTTGGGACACCATGTAGATTTGCAGATATTCTTATTAGTGTGATCAGGTATGACATTTGAGGAGAGGTGTACTATCTCGAAAGATAGAAGTCGCCACCCTACAATGCACATAATCGCCTCAATAAGGACTCCTAAGGACTCTGGGTCTGCATATGTATCAGAGATTCTTCCCCTACTTCTCATGGAAAAGTAAAGTAGGGTTTATTTTAAACTGAGTTCATTAAATTCCTTACAAGGGCAAGCCCCCATAGTTAATTACAGCCTAAGGAAGGGGATTCCTTAGGAATACTCTCGATTAAGGTAAATGATCATTGTCTCAAAGATTTCAATAGGTAGGACTATCAATCGATTAGTTTATTTTTGGCAAATCAAGTGGGATCGATCAAAAGGAGGGAGTTCTTATCGAAGCCAAATGGAGGTGAGTAGGGGATGTTTAGGATACTAGGAAGCCTAGTAAACATCCCAAACTATCCTATGGTCGGGCTTTACATTTTTGAAATTGAGGGGAATTATTTGTTTGAGTTGAATTTCTATTAGAAGTTTAGGGATTATTTATGAAAATGCCTAAGAGGTGAGGATTTATGCTTATGGCCCATAGAAGGGAGAAGCACCGTCAAAACCTAAATCTAGTGAGCTTTGGGGAAGGCCAAAAGCATGACCTAAATCAAAGATAAAAATGGGTATTTAGTTTACCTCCATAAGAGAGGACAAACCACCCGACTACTTGGACTTACAACTGCCTTGGGGTGGATGCAAACTAACTACTCCTACAATTTTAAATACATGTAGGCAAGTCTTATGCTTATGCAAGATAGCTGGGCTGTTATTTATTTAGAAAGAGACTAAGTCCTTAAAATCACCCTAAAGAGACTCATCAGGGCATGCTTCAAATGACCTAAATCTAATGCAAATCATATTACATGTTATTTCCATTTTGGACAATCATTTGACTCAGGCTATAGGATTCTTTATGCCTAATGCATGAGAAATTAGATTATGGGCCAAAATAAGCAAGATGAGAGGTGTGTTTCCACCATGGATCTCAAAGGTCAAACTAAGTTCTCTAGCACGAGTGGAAGCCCTCCAAATCAAGAGTGAAGCAATATGTTGTTGTGCATGATGTTGTAAAAGAAATACTCATCCAGCTAAGGGGTTGCTAATTATTTTATCTTGATTTTAACTTAGGCTTTAAATGAGCTTATGAGTTGCTTATTTTTAATTTTGAGTTGATTAATTTGGCAGAAGAATTATTTTTCTCTAAGAGCCTAACCATCATCCAAGCCATACATCAAAATAAAGAAGAAACTAAGAAAAGGATGCCATTTCTAAAGCACAAGCTAAACAAAATATTAAATATTTTATAAAGGTAACACGAAAGAATAAAAGGCCATGTGTGGTCGGGCACCATCGCACAAACCAGAAAATAAATTGGGTAGTCGAGCTCTACCCTTATACAACCCATATTACAAATGAATTAAGTACAATTAAGCAAGGAATTCATTGTTATGGGGGTCTTCAAGCTTCATTTCTTCATTCCTCATTTCTTCTTTCTCATTCTTTTCATCTTTGTTCTTTGGTTCCTTCTTTTGGATGGTTGAAAGGTGGATGCTCCAAAGGCTTCACATGGTACATATAGCATAGCCTTATAACTAATGTTCATCCTAATCCCCATAACAATCATTCTAAAATCTTAATTATAATGGAACATGAAAAGGGAAAAAATAAATCTAATTAAAACCTGCAAAATAGAGATTAGCTTAACAAACCACACATTCCCAAGCATGTATATAAAAAAATTGGACTTAGCACCCCACACATGGGTAACCAAGTTCACCTTGCCTATTTTAGATTATGCTTAGGGGTATAAGCAACCTGCACAGCAAAAATAGTTATATATTTTATTACAGCACCCCTTAAGCACAATCCCCTGCATAAGATAATGATTAGACTAAATCGTCTTACTATTCATTCTACACACATACATCCTAACATCCAGACTAAAATATCACATCATAAAATAAAATAAACATCAAACCATGCACTGCCCAAACATAGGACTAGAAGCGGTGACAGCCTAATGTGTGTGCCATATAAGGTTTATGTGGTATGCTTAGCTAGGCTTTAAGGTTAGGATTTTACAAGTATGAAAAGGTTCAACTTAGAAGGGTGATCTCATTTAAATTATTTAGTTTATATGGGTTAATTTTATGTTATGATTTGATTTGGTTTGAATGAACCTACTTAATTACTAAAGGTTGTAAAGAGAAGAAAACAGAAGATAACTTCTCTTTCCTCCCTTCCTTAAGTGATTTGTAAGATAGATTCATTAATGATTTTTGTTTAGTGAATGTTTTGTTATGTATTTTAATTAATCTTAAGTTTAGATTTTTCTTTAAACATACCTATTCAAAAAGAAAAGCATTTTAAGATTAAGTAAAGTGAATTACTATCACAAAATACACATCTTATTTCTTTCCCACATATGTATCATGCACATGAATGAATCCTAAGCATATTTATAAATGAAATATAAGTATATAGCACATCTTAATGATGAATGCTAATAGTGGTTTCTTAAGAAAACTTCTAATGTTTCATGTATGCATGATTTTGTTAAGTAGGAAAGAGTGATTCTTTTATCCATCTTTTATATGCACATTCATAAGTATAAAAGACATAAGTGAGTACGACGCCATTATTAACCAAGAGTGTAAGGTACAAGACCTACTTAGGGCTACTTAAAGCCTCACAATCCTAGGATTGTCCAGATTATTATACCACTTTTTTTAAATACATGTGCATGTACAAAAAGAAATACATGGGAAGAGAATGCTAAGTGAGCTACTTAAAAAAATTTGAATGCTTTATGATGCATGATTATCATTAAGTAGAAAAGAGGTTTTCTTATCCATTTTTCAGATGCACACATGTATGTATGAAAGGCATAAGTGAGTATGATGCCATTGTTAACTAGGGGTGTATGGTACTACTTATTTACTTAAAGCCTCAGAACCCCGGGGATTGTCCATACTAATATACCACTTTTCTTAAATATATGTGCATGTACAAAAAAAAATACATGGAAAGAGAATGCTAAGTGAGCTACTTAAGAAAATTTGAATGATTTATGATGCATGATTTTCATTAAGTAGAAAAGAGGTTTTCTTATCCATTTTTTACATGCACACATGCATGTATGAAAGGCATAAATGAGTATAGCGTCATTGTTAATCAGGGGTGTAAGGTACAAGACCTACTTAGGGCTACTTAAATCCTCACAACCTCGGGATTGTTGAGACTAATATATCACTTTCCTTAAATACAAGCATATGTACAAAAGAAATGAATGAAAAAATATGCGTACTTATGTTTAAACTTGGTTATGCAATTTATATGTGTAAGTGTAAGGATCTTTCTTAAGTCATAATATGGAAGAGGATAAGAATATATTTAAGCAAGTGTTTTGTTCTTTAAAAGAACTATACACTTTGCAAATCTTATTCAAATCCATATTAAGAGGAAAGAAAGGAAGCAAACATAAGACACATTTTTATATTCACATGCAAGCTTATAAATAAACTATAAGTAGCACACTTTCAATTTTAGATATTTGATTTATAGATTTTAAAAATAATTTTGAATTTAATAGTGATAATAGCCACTCATATTTTTATTTTAAACAAAACATGCAATTTGACATAAAAAAATATTTCATTTTGAATTTAATTTTAGAAAAGCATGAATGCATGATTTTCATATGACATAAACATTTAGCATGCTAGGAAAGAAATAAAATGATATAAGCATGTAATTTCATTCACTTTAATTAATTCCTAAAGACAATCTTATGAAGTAAGGTTATTTAAAGAGAATAAAAAGTTGTTTAAAGAGACTTTCATTTTGTTTTGAGTTTGATTTAAATTAGGGAAGTATGAGAAGGTTTACTGGTCCTTACCCATTCCCAGATGTGTGTATTATTTTAGTTTAATTTTTAGGTGATTAGATTAATTTGGTTAGGTTAAGGTGTAGATTAAGTTCATTAATTATCCCTTACCTATACCACTTTAACATATTAAACCAAATAATTAAGAGCCAATGTATGACATAAAACTACAAAAAATTTAAATCAGCAATGCATTCTAGGAAAGAAAGGTACCTAATTCAATTGGCTCATAATTAATGATTAATTAAGCTAAAGGGTTTAATTTAAGTAATTTCATAACCTTTCCCACACATGTGGGTTAGGTATGATTTCATAGGTTATTGAACACCTAAGAATCTACCCAAGAAAGATTAGTTAAGTTCTGGAAAGTTTTGAAATTTTATTAAGTTAATTAAGTAGGTCATTAGTGGATTAGCCCTTAATTAAGTTAGTTTAAGGAAGGAATGAGGTTTAGGGAATAGCTTAAGAAAAACATCCTAAAATTATTCCATAAACTTCCTAATAAATTACATGAAGTTAATTGACTTAATCAAGGAGTTAAACCACTGATCACATGCTTAATTAACTTTAATTACATTAAGAGAGTGATTAGGGGTTCATTAATTAATTTCCTTGATTAACACGTTAAAAAATTCCAAGAAAATTAGTGGAGATAGAAGTCATCCCACTAAACATGCTTAAGAAGTTTAGAATTAATTAATGAAGTCATCAGAGAGTAATTAGGGTTATTAAGTTTTCAAATAAATCCTAATTAAGAAAATATACTGTTCAAATTCAATTAGAAACAATTTTATTGGATTCTCCTTTAAAATATTTTTAAAATGAACCTGAGTTTGTATTTTTTTTTTTAGATTTTTCTATGATTAGTTATGAATTTAGGAAGTTTCAATTGATTTAAGTGATTTTTAAGAATAATGGTAATTTATTTTTATTAAAACAAATCATTTGACACTCAAATTTTAATAGCTTTTAATCCAGAGGTCATTTTGACTTGAAATTTTTATGGTATGTGTATTTTAAAATCAGTTTTAATATCTGAAAATGACAAATTAATCTGTCATGTATTTTTGATTTAATTAAAGAAATTTGATTTTTACTAAAAGTCAAATTAAGCTCAAAATATTCAATAAAATTTAAGGATTTTTGGTTTGTTAGATTTCCCTCAGAAAGAGGAATCCAATGAGCCATTATTTGCAAATTTTGGTAAACTATTTTATTTTTTATGAATTTTTGAATTTTCAGGTATTTTAATTAATTTTGAAATTGGAAAAACTATGTATTAACGCACGGTGCCACATGGCATCGGATGCGCGTGCCGTTAGTGATCATAAGCGGAAAACTATGGAAAGTGACCCGCTGGTCAAAACCGTCATCTCCGACGGACGACCGCATCGATCGCGATGGCTCGAATCATGATCGGCGAAGCATCAGATCCAATCTCGTGAACCACACGATGATCACATCGCATCGTTATCCGGCGCAGATCGCACGATCCAGATCCGAGCCGTCGATCCCGCAAGCGCCAGGACGGATGGACGCTTCACCATGATGGTGTGATTGTGCTTTTAAATGGAAAATAAAAGTTTCTAAGTAAAAAATTATCTAAACAGACTCATTTTCACATCGATTCGCACCGAAAAAATTCTATTTTCTAATTTGGATGATTTAAAACAAAATTGCAGGATTATCTAAGGTAGATCCCTAAAAATTGCACAAAATCCATCACAAAATGAAAGATCCTAAGGCCGGCTATGATTTTCAATGTTACCTCACCGAGGATGATTTCCGGCAATGGTGGTGACTTGAGCACGTTGTCGAGTGAGGGAAGAAGTTTTAGACTGAGCTTAGATCCTCGCCTTGATGTCGAAATGAAGTTTCCTTCGGTGATCGTCATTTCCTCATCGAGATCCCCTTAGTTTTGGAGTATTTATCTAAAAAATGAAGTGGATGATTGCTAATGGATTTTGGGAGCTCTAAGCTGAGGAGAATAAGAGGAATGAGGGTTTTCTTCAGCCACTAAAGCATTAAAAAAAGTGAAGTGAAATGAGCCTTTTTTTCACTTTTTGTTTAAAATTGTGGCTCCAAACTCATGTCACTTAGCTTGGGGTGATTTAGAATGGAAGAGAATCAACCTAGGTGTCTCCCTATGGTTGGCTAAGGCATTTAAAGTGGCTGTCATGATGGACAAAGGGGTGTCCTTGCTAAGGGGAAGTGAGTGTCCTTCATGCCAAATGTTCTAATGGGAGAGGTGAGATAATTTCACCTCCCTATGAGTAATGGCTACCCCAACTACTCAAAAAATCAATGTCCTTGGTGCCTATGTGGACCAATGGATGAGTGTCAAGTGGCCAAGGAAGAGAAATGACTACTTGGGAAAGTGTCTTTTCTTATGGGATGCCCTTGACCCAAAGGAAAAGTGGTCATTTAGCATTGAATTTTATTTCGGTAGATTTGAAATGAGTTGAAAGGAAGTTGGACCAAATTTCATAGCATTTGAAGTTCATTTGGTCTAATTTAGGTAAATCGGGTCAAAATGGGTTAAGTTGACAAATTGGTCAAATTGGATCAAACCAAGAGTTGGGTCAAGTTCAAATGACTATTTGGAGTATATTGGTTCAATTGGTTCAATTAATTTGATTTAATTTGGATTTAATTCAAATTTTGCCCAATTTGATCCTTTAGGTCAATTTAGGCTAAGTTGACCAATTTGACCTAATTGGCCAAATTGGCTTGAATTATGGCTTGGTTTTTATTTGGTTGATCTTTTGAAATAGATTGGTATCTTTGTTTTCAATCAATTTGATTTATATTTTATTTTGGCTTGATTTATCCTTTTAAGTCAAGTTAGGTTCATGATCAATTGGGCTAGGTTGGGTCTAGTTGGCCAATTGGTCAAATTGGTTTATGAGACTTTGGTCAAGTTCAATAATCAATTTGGAGTGAACTTGAGCCATTGGTTGCATCAAATTGGTTGCAATTTGGCTAGTTTGGCTTCATGGGGTTAAAGGGTTGACACAACGGCTAGTTGACTTGACCTACCCCATTGCTTAATTAACTATGATGACACATGAAGTTTGGATTAGCTCAATTCACTTTGATTTGAATTGAGTTGGATTTTGATTTATGTAGGTCAAATTGGTCATTTTGGGTCAAGTGAGCCAATTGGGTTTAGTTGGCTTGATCAAGGCTTGATTCAAGTTTGGTTGAACTCCCATATGGATTTATGATTGAAATATAAATCCATTTGCAAGAAATTTGAGTCAAATGGGTTTTGATTCATTTGATTATTTCAAGTCAAAGGGTGAACATGAGTTTGACTTGGGTTTGATTTTTGAATTTAGTTTTAGTTTGATGATTGAAGTTTATGTTTATATTTGGATTCTTGATTGTAGGATTGGTTGAATCATCAAGAAAAATCAAGGGTTCGTCTTGATTTGAGTTTGATTTGGCTAAGTTCAAGATTTTGTCTTGAATGCTTAGGTTGGAATTTTTATTGAATTTGGATTTGATTTTTGAATTGATTCTTGGATATTTGAATTTATAATTCATTTATATTTGTGAATATAAATGAGAATTTAAATGGGTTGTAAAAAAATTTATTGAATTTAAATTGATTTGGTTTTGATTTGAGCTAAGTCCATAAGATAGAATCAAAGGGTTTAAGAAAGATTTTTGGAATTTGAACTTGGATTTCAATTATGGGTTTCAATTATTTGGAATTAATTTATGATTTGAGAAAATCCATTGAAATTGATTCAAGGTTTTATTTGGAGTTGAAGTTGATGAGGTTGGAGAATTTAAATTTGACTTGAAGGAAGGAAGTGAGGAGTTGGTTCAAGCTATAGGAAAATTTTCCTAACACCCCTAAGGCATGATCTATTCCTATGGCTAACTCTTCTAAGTCTCTAAGGCTAGGTTAAGTGTCAACCTAATCACTAGATGTGTCTTAAGACTTAGGAATTCTTAAAGTCTAAGAGAAGTCCTATGTCTAAGGGAGGGGTTGGGAGCTCATTCCAAAAATGAGGTCAACAAATTCCACACTAAGATTATTGCTTGATAAGTCTATGCTTTTCAACTAAATCACATTTTAATTTATTTAAGCTATTGTCCCTTCGTAGTAAACATCAAGGGAAAATAGGTAAAATGATGAGAATAATGTGTAAGAAATTTTTGTATTCTTTAAAATTTCTTTTCTTAATCATACAAATAACATAATTGTATAAACTCATAAACCCAAGATCTTGAACAAAGTGATTTTCACAAAAACTTTAATTAATAAATAAATCACATACCTTGATTTGTCATGAGTTCTTTTAAATTTGTGAAACTAGGGTTTCTCCTCCTTCACCCAAATGTTCTTCATGTAATCATCTTAATGGAGAAACACTTACACATTAAAGGGTAGGAAGAGGACTGATAGTTTCTATGAAGAGATGTTTAGATCAAAGTCCATAAATGATCGATCAAACTCTCTTGACTAATGAGATTTAAGTATATTAATTATTAAATAATAAAATAAATAATAATTAATGTGGGCAATTAAATTAATTACATAATTTTACATTCTCCAACTTGGCTCATATAATATCATTCAATTTAAAGATTTAATAATTATATACATAAACATAATATGCATTACATGTCAAATATTTTTCTTAATTTGGTCAAATTATAATTCATTATTAAGTAAAATTAATAGGGATCATGGTTATACATCATTAGTGCATATATTTCCTTCCATGTATCACATTAATTTTATACTTAATATGATCTATAATGAGCTAATCATAATGTCCATTAATGTCTTTATAAAAGACAAATCTTATTATCATTTAAATAATCTTTTCAAGTATATACATTCAAACATAATGAAACAAGATGCGATAATATGTCAGAAACAGTTCAATAAAGAGCTCAGAGAGTCAAATATATAAGGAGCATAATAAATTCAATAGTGCTTTTCACAAATGCCCATCTTTTCAACATGTTCATTAAATAGTTTAGGCTTCAATCCTTTAGTTAAAGGACTAGCAATTATAAGATTAGTGCTAATGTGCTCAAATGACACTCTGTGTTTTTAAATTTCTTTTTTAACAGCAAAGTATTTTAATTCCATAGGTTTAGCACCCTTTGAATACTTGTAATTAGAAAATAAGACTGTTGCAGCATTATCACATTAAATTTCAATGGCTTAGCAATACTATTGACAACTCCAAGTCTTGAAATTAAATTCTGCACCATAACTCATGAATTGTGGCTTCAAAATATGCCACAAACTCAACTTTCATAGTGGATGCAGCAATGATGGATTGCTTCCTACTTCTCCATGAGATAGCTCCTCCAGCTAATAGGAACAAATAGCCAAATGTGGAGTTTTTAGTATTCACACAGCCAGCAAAAACTGAATCTGAATATCCAATCATCTCAAGATTATCAGATCTCCTATAAGTGAGCATATGTTCTTTCGTTCCTTGTAAATATAACAAAACTTTCTTTGCAGCTTTCCAATGATTAATTTCGGGATTACTTTGATATCTACCCAACATTTTCACAGCAAAAATGATATATGGTCTCATACAAGTCTGAGCATACATTAGACTTCCAACAATAGATGCATAAGGAATTTATTCCATTTGCTTACGTTACAATTCATTCTTCATTACATAAGACTGAATTTTTCCCTTTCCAATTGGAACAATACTATAACACTTTTCCATTTTAAATCTCTAAAACTTTATTGATATATGCTTTCGAGATAATCCTAATAATCCTTGTGATCTATCACGAAATATTTCAATTCCTATCACATAGGATGCCTCACCCATATCTTTCATTCAAAGTTTTTTGAGAAAAATTTCTTGGTCTCATACACTAATCTAAGATCATTAGTTGTAAGCAAGATATCATCAACATATAAAATCAAAAATATAAACTTACTCCCACTAACCTTTAGATATATACATCAATCAATAATATTTTTTTTAAATCCAAAGGTAGTAATAGTATCATTGAATTTAAGATACCATTGTTGAGAAACTTATTTAAGTCCATATATTGATTTCTTAATTTTACACACCATATGTTCTTTCTCTTTAATTGAAAAACCTTCAGGTTGATTCATATAAACTTCTTCCTCTAAAGGCAGTTTTCCCTTCCATTTGATGTAGCTCCAAATCATAATGAGCCACTAATTCTATAATAATTCTTAATAAGTCTTTTTTGGAAATAGGAAAAAAAGTCTATTTATAGTCAATACCATCTTTCTGAGTAAAACCTTTGGCAACAAGTCTGGCTTCATATCATTCTATATTGCCATTAGAGTCATGTTTGGTCTTGAAGACCCATTTACATCCAACTCTTTTAGAACCTTCAGGCAATTCAACGAGATTCTAGACATTATTGTGATCCATTAATTTTAACTCTTCTTTCATAGCATCTAACCACTTTTCAGAATTAATACTTTTATAAATGAAACTATCATCATCAATCCCTAAGTCAAATTCGACTTTGTAAATAAATAAAATAATCATCCAAATAGTTCTTTCTCTTTGAGAATGTCTTAATGTTATTCCTTGTGATTCATCAATTATAGGTTCATTAGTGATAACTTCATTAAGTGGTGTATGTTCATTCATTTGTTGTTCTTGTAAATTGTCAAATTGTTCAACAATTATAGGAACAACAACTTTAATTGATAAAGGAATTTTTTACTTTAGCTTCTTCAATTTTCACATTTCGTAGTTCTGTACTCCCACTAATATCACCATTTTCAATGAACTTTGCATTTCCAGTTTTAATAAATTTTATACTGTGATTAAGAAAGTAAAATCTATACCCTTTAGATTTTTCTGGATAACCAATGAAATGTCCACTGATTGTTCTTGAATCCAGTTTCTTTTCATGTGGATTATAAATTCTTAATTCTATTGGACAATGCCAAAAATAAAAGTGTTTTAAACTAAGCTTCCTTCTTGTCCACAGTTCAAAAAGAGTTTTTGAAACTACCTTATTAGGAACCTTGTTTAATAAATATACAACAGTTTTTAAAGTGTATCCACAATGATAAAGGTAAAGTAGAATAATATAACAAACTCCTAACCATATCCATTAAAGTACGATTACGCCTTTCTGCAACACCATTTTGTTGTGGTATTCCTAGCATTGTATATTGAGCACAAATATCATACTTTTCTAAAACTTTAGCGAATGGACAAGGGCATTGTCAAGACTCATCAAGCCTTCCATAATATTCACCACCTCTATCAGATCTTATAATTTTTACTTTTCTATCTAATTATCTCTCAACCTCATTAATAGATGTCTCCAAGACATTTATTGACTGAGATTTTTCATTCAATAAATAGACATAGCCATAACATGAAAAATCATCAATAAAGGTGATAAAATACTTTTTTCTCTCAAAAGTTGGAACATCAAAAGGTCCACAAACATCAGTGCATATAATCTCTAAAAGTTGTGTGCTTCTTGTGATCGCTTTCTTAATTGTGTGTTTTGTAGATTTACTTTTAATACAATTCACACATATACCAAGATCAGTAAAATCTAAATCAGGAAGAATTTCATTCTTTACTAATCTTTGTATTCTTTCTTTAGATATATGACCCAAACATTTATGCCATAAATAAGCTGATCTTTCATCAACCAAACCACATTTCATTCCAATATTATGATGCAAGGTTAATAAAGTTTCAACAAATAAATTATCAAGCTTTAATTTATATAAACCATCACAAATAACACCAGAGCCAATAAAATGATTATGCTTAGACAAACTGAAACATCCATTTACAAACTTAAAATAATATCTAGATGTATCAAGTTTAGACAATAAAACTAAATTTCTAGAAATAGATGGGACATAAAGAGTTTGAAAAAGATGTAAATGATGTCCAGTATCTAAAATTAAGTGACACGTTCCAATGGCTTCAACTGGAGCTTTGACTCAGTTACCCATGAAGATAAACTTTTCATTTGGCTTTATGATTTGGATCATAAGGAATCCCTGCATCACATTTGGAACATGTGTGGTACAACCATAATCTATCCACCAAGTATTATAATAAACTTTTATCAAATTTGATTCGAAACATACAAAAGCACTTGTCTTACCATTCTTTTCAAACTAAGCTTTACGTTTCTGACAATCTTTCTAATAGTGTTCATGCTTGTGAAAGAAATGACATCTATCGTACTTATGTATCTTTTTTTGGATTTTAGCAAATGACACATTAGCTTCAAGTTCCTTTATTGCCCTTAACATTCCTCTTAATTAGTTTTCTTTTAATTTCTGGTTGTCCCATGAGATTAACTGAGTGAATTCCTTGTTTCCTCTTGAATAAGCATACTTTGTAATTCAGCCACATTCCATTTATTTTTAATAGTATTATAGTTTATTTGGAATGAACCATATTCAAGAGCTAAGGAATTAACAATAAATTGTACAATATCTCCTATTTTTATAAGTAATATAATGGTATTATTTTTCTCCTAGTACATATTGATGACATTACATTATTTAGACTGATTTGACACTAATCGCTCATCTACAATATCTCTGACCTTAGGCTTGGAAGAGCACATAATCCCTTTTGTATTTTCTTAATTCAACATATGCATACACAAGATTTTCTTACATTATGAATACTCTTTCCAAGTATTTTGAAAAATGTTCAACACTTTAAACTATATGAAAAGTACATGACCTGATATTTCTTTCATTGTTTAGTTTAGTCAAGTTATGCAAACCCCTCATTATTTGCATTTAGATTTATTCTTCAATTACTGATGCATGCCAAGCATTTTTTTATTTGATTTATATAATGATTGCAATTTAATCTTACATTACGCCAAGTATTTGTGTGTTCAATGAGGAGATGAAAGTAAGCAATTCAATTTACAAGATTGTAACACATTGATCTCTAAGTAGGTTACCATTTTATCTAGACAATAATATGTGGAATCTATTGGCATAACATTATCATAGAGGTTGTTACATGACTGGAAGGCTATTTAAGTTGTGTTATTCAAACACTTCACTTCCCTAATCTTCTGTTGGTCACATCTAAGGCTTCTTAGACTAAACGCCCTCAAGTACTCAATTCTTGTGCGCCTTTCCTATACACACACACACACACACACACACACACACACACACACACACAAACACACACAACTTAAAAATGATTTAAGAATGAAATTTGTTGCTAAAACAAAGGGGTTAAGGTAGCACTCGTCCATCTTGGAAGAATAACATTCAGTCTTAGTAACAAAAAATAGGTCAATATAGGTTTCATACATATTCAATAACCTTAACCATCAACTAGTTAAAAAAAAGCATGTACTCATGTCATCATAATTAAACAAAAGTTGAGCAAATATCCTGCATATCCCACGACAAATCCTGTTGCCAAGCCAAGATAAAACCATTGCACCTCATCATCCATGTGGTTCACCTCTTCATCATGCATGTCAACATTGCTCGAGCAATTTTCAACAACTGGTATTCCTAAAAGTTCACAATTTCCAATGTATATGGACGTATCAGTATTTAGAGTTTGCAGTTGATTCCCAGAAGGGATTCTTCCAGATAAGTGATTGTAGGATAAGTTTAAGTAGCTCAAAAAAGTAAGAGAAGCCAAGCTCGGGGGAATCTCACCAGATAGCTGATTCATTGATAAATCTAGAGACTCTAGCAACAGCAAATCACCAATTTTATAAGGAATATTTCCAGTCAAGTGATTATCAGACAAGTTTAAATTTATTAATCCTTTCAGAACACATACTTGATCTGGAATTTCACCACTCAGATTATTGCTTGATAAGTCTATACTTTTGAAATGAATCACATTTTTAATGTATTTAAGCTGTTGTCCCTTAGTAGTCAACACCAAGGGAAAATATGTAAAATGACCAGAAAAAGGAAGCATAAATTCTATCGCAAAAGATGAGGGCCCTGCCTCTGAAGTCAAGGTTCTCAAATTCATTAAGTTTTTGGGTATTGAACCTGATAGACTATTGTTTGCAAGATCCAATATTTGAAGCTTACTCAGTAGCAAAAGCATCTCTGGTATGTTTCCTGAAAGACGGTTCGACTTTAGTTGAATGATCCATAAATTTGGCAACTCCATGCCCAACCATGCTGGAATGTTTCCATCAATATTATTTTTTACCAAGACTTAGAACGCCCAGGTTCTTGCACTTCTGCAAAGATTTTGGCAATTTTCCAGACAGGTTATTACCACTGAGATCCAATACTGAGCCTAGTCAAGGGGTATATATTGAATCAGGAATCCTTCCATTAAGCAAGTTGTTTGCTAGGTTAATTAACACAAGAGATTTTGGTAAGCAGGATGGTATTTCACCAAAAAATTGATTATTGGACAGATCAATCAAAGACAGAGATGTTGCTTTACATAGGGAGAGTGGTATGGAACTGATAAAATTATTCGGTAGAAATAAAAATTTAGATATGGTAATTCATTGTTTGATGGCAATTGTCCCTTAAACAAGTTGTAGCCAATACTTAGCAGGGAAGCATTATACAATAGATATGGTGGTATTTGACCTTCAAACTGATTATCTTCTAAATACACTCTGGCTCCACTTTTAAATGATAAAGACTGTGGCAACTTTCCTCTCATCTGATTTTTGGAGAGGTCCAAAAAATTAATGCTAGATGATGTGTTCACAAACCACTCAGGCATGGTGCCGAAAACTGCTATTGCAATGGACAAGGTTAAAATATTTTTCTGCCATCGAAGCCATGTAGGAAAGCGAGGGCCCAATCGACATTTAGTTAGATTGATTATTTTGAGCTGGAAAGGATCAATCCTCCTTCAAATCTATGCTCAACGAATTATAAGACATGTCAAGCATTTTTAATCTGCTTAGGTTAGCAAAATGAACCTCAGTTATGACACCATTGAAAGAATTGTCATTCAAAAAAAAGAGAGTGTAAGTTCGACAGCTTTGAGATATCTTCAGGAATAGGACCAGACATTAAGTTTGAGTCAAGAGAAAGACGCTCAAGGATAGTCAGGTGCTCAACCCAACCCAATAGATTTCCCCTCAACATGTTTCCGCTTAAACTCAATCTTTGTAGCACGCTCCATGAACATCTAAGACCCTGCATTATTTCATTAACATCTCCACTAAACTTGTTATAGCTTAACATCAAGGTGTTCAATTTACAGAGCTTTGAAAACGTTGTCCCTGAAACATGGCCTTCAAATTTATTTCTTTCTAGGGAAAGTAAAGAAAGGAGGGTCATATTTTCCACTGCACCAGGCATGGCTCCATAAAATGAATTGTAATCAAGCAACAGATCTGTAAGCTTAGTAGTGTTCCACAGCAATTGAGGAACAGTGGAATTTAATTCATTATGCCCAAGATCAACTTTAACCAAGCTTGAAAATTTGCATGAGAAATGGAAGAATCGATGCTATGTAATCCACAAGAACGTAATCGTACCTTCAGAGAAGATAGCCTGGACACAATATGCAACCAATTGCCACCAGCTCTGTCAAGGGCAACCTTGGTCATGTCAAGGAACCCAGGGAAGAAAGAGGGTAGAGCCAATCAAGTGTTGTAGAGTAAAGATTATCATTGTAACCAATATTTAGATAACTTAGGTTGGTGAGATTGCTGAGCTGAGAAGGCACTCTTCCCCAATCCTGAACTCTGGAGGTTGAGATATCTGAGGCTTTTAAAGGAAGTAAGAAAATCTGGAATCTGAGAAAAGTTGAAGTTGTTGTAGCTGAGATCAAGGCGGCGTAAACGAGTCAAGGCAATTAGAGAATGATTGATCGCGCCATACAATGACCATGAATAGTCATTGGGATTATGGAGGTTGAGCTCGAGAACATGGTCGGTGATATTGCTGCATATAACTCCGAGCCAACTACAACAATCCTTACCTTCCCAAGAAGAAAGTTGGTTCTTCGGATCAATAATGCTTGATTTGAAGGCGAGAAGGGCCGCCCTCTCGCTCTCGATGCAACTGGAGGAACTTCCATTTCTGCTGTTGACAATGCTAATGGCAACAGCTATGATCACTACATGCCTAAGCAAAAACCTGGAAGTGGAAAAGCTTTCTTGATTAGCCATATGTTTATGTTTTGATGAGACTAAAAATAAAGCTTCTATTTAATGTAATTCATCGATCATAATGTCAACTTTGATTAATAAAGTAGAGTCAAAGTTTAATAAGATAGAAAGAAACAAACAAAAACAAATATAAAAAAAATGAATGATAGAAAGCATCCTGAGTTGTGGCTCAGCGGCATTTTGAAAGAATTATTATTTTTTTTGATTAATTTATATAATACATATAAGAATAAAATGTCAACTCTGATTAATAAAATATAATTTGAACAGATTACAAATGGATGACGCTTACACGAAAATAACAGAGTCGTCCAAACAAACAAACGAAAGCAAATAATAATAATACACACATATATATATATATATATATATATATATATATATATATATATATATATATATATATATATATATATATATATATAATCATATAATTCTTATATATTTACATAAAATACATTTTATATTTTAGATAAAATTAAAATGGGCCACAGCTTAGAAGTCAGAACTGGCCACACCTTCCAATGCAATACAATAATATTTTGATTGTAGCACAATGAAATAGACTTAATAAACTAATAGAAAAAAAATTCTATTTTTTCATTTTATTTTATTTTGGTTTGAACTTTGTTTTACAATAGAGTCCACATTTACACCAATCATTAATGATAGCAGGAGAGGTCACTTTTAAACTAAATTTTAAATTTTTTTTTTGTTAGTGTTATTTTGTGGAGCATAATTATATTGATCAATTGAGAAAATATTGTTGACTAGTCCTCAATTTATAATATATATTGCATATATATATGTATATATGTATGCATATATATATATGCAAATCAATATATATGTATGATATATATATATATATATATATATATATATATATATATATATATATATATATATATATATATTGGGTATATAAATTATATCCAAAATATAATTTATTACATTCACTAATATGCCAACAAGAGAAATAAAATAATAAAAAAAAAAAAAAAGCCTGGATGAAAGTTAATATGGTGGACATGAATAATAAAGTTCATATGATAATACAAATTTTTTTTTTTCTTAAATCAGTTAAGAACTTAAAATACATTGCATGATTCTATCAATACATATAAATTCAATTAAACGAGGTTAAACTATAAATAACAAAGAAGAAAAATATCTGAAATTAAGATATGTGCTATACATAAATAAATAATAATATGCAAATCTCAAAATAGAATTAAGAGCAAATTTATCTCCATTTTGATTACTTTTTAGTCAGAATATCCAATCATAACTCTTTTTTTATATATAGATATTTTAAATCCATTAAACGTTTAGATCTTGAATTAATTATTTTCAAAAGCTAATAACTTTTTCTGTCAAAGAATTGGTCTGAACAACAACAATAAGAATTATTCAATTAATTATTTTACAAGTGGATTTCAGCTCTAATTTTACATATATAGCCAGGAATGACAACAATCTACCTCTCTTCGAGTATTTAAGTTAACATGCATAACATCATTATAAATATTTTTCTTTATCTATTAAATGTGCTTTTAGGGTTATAGCAACTCTTGCAAAAGTTTTGTTTGCTATGATTCAATATCAAGTAGATCTGTATATTTTCTAACATCATTTTCTTTGAAAATCAAAATTTTCTTTCCTACTTATGTTAATTCGTTGCCAAAGATATATAAGCTTTCTAACTTTGATAATTTGGATCCTAGTATTAAATGATTCAAATAGTATAGATTTCACATTTCCTTGGCTTCATTTCCCATTCTTTTAAGTTATTTAGAGTTTGTCAAATATTATATTGGTTAGAGGCAATTATAAAAGAGCTTTGGGCCGCCCTTAAGACAACCATACATGAAATATTCAATATCCTCCTAAAGTTAAAGTCATTTGCTACAAATGGATTCGTTGACTACGATAGCATTCTAGATTTTCATAACTCATGGTTGGTTGTCCTAGGTAATAAATTAAGAATATGAGGTTAATTTGGGAAAACTTTTCTCATATTGCTAAAATGAATATACTTCAAATGATTATATTTATTGTTGCTTCACAAAGATAGCCACTCCATCAAATGGATGCCAAGAATGTCATGTTGATCTCAAGGAGAAAATCTGCACGATTTCCTAGCATGATATTTCATCCTCATTTTCTTCACATGTTTACAAACTTAAGAGCTCTTCATATGGACAAAATAGACTCTTCGGGCATGATTTGAAAATTTTCAGACAACAATAAGTTGTTTATTTCTTAAGTAGAACCAATATAATTCATCATTATTTTTTTTGTAAGATTTACATACATACCACACAATTCTTATGTATTTACATATCTAACACCTAAAGTTAGATATCTACTTATCAAATACTTTTCTATGCTTAAAAGGTGCATTTCACTTTAAAAGTGAGATGATGTATTTTGATATGATATTAAAGATTGGAGTGTTGTATATATAAAAATCAAAGTTTAGGTGTTAGATGTGTAAGTACATAATAATTGTGTGGTATGTATGTAAATCCCCTTATTTTTTAAAAGTAATATAATGGTATTATTTTTCTCCTAGTATATATTGATGACATTATTATAACTCAGATTGATTTGACACTAATCGCTCATCTACAATATCTCTGACCTTAGGCTTGGAAGAGCACATAATCCCTTTTGTATTTTCTTAATTCAACATATGCATACACAAGATTTTCTTACATTATGAATACTCTTTCCAAGTATTTTGAAAAATGTTCAACACTTTAAACTATATGAAAAGTACATGACCTGATATTTCTTTCATTGTTTAGTAGGCTAGTCAAGTTATGCAAACCCCTCATTATTTGCATTTAGATTTATTCTTCAATTACTGATGCATGCCAAGCATTTTTTTTTTATTTGATTTATATAATGATTGCAATTTAATCTTATATTACGCCAAGTATTTGTGTGTTCAATGAGGAGATGAAAGTAAGCAATTCAATTTACAAGATTGTAAACACATTGATCTCTAAGTAGGTTACCATTTTTATCTAGACAATAATATGTGGAATCTATTGGCATAGCATTATCATAGAGGTTGTTACATGACTGGAAGGCTATTTAAGTTGGGTTATTCAAACACTGCACTTCCCTAATCTTCTGTTGGTCACATCTAAGGCTTCTTGGACTAAACGCCCTCAAGTTCTCAATTCTTGTGCGTCTTTCCTATATATATATATATATATATATATATATGATTTAAGAATGAAATTAGTTGCTAAAACAAAGGGGTTTAGGTAACACTCGTCCATCTTGGAAGAATTACATTCAGTCTTAGTAACAAAAAATAGGTCAACATAGGTTTCATACATATCCAATAACCTTAACCATCAACTAGTCTAAAAAAAAAGCATGTACTCATGCCATCATAATTAAACAAAAGTTGAGCAAATATCCTCCATATCCTAGTAACAAATCACCAATTTTATAAGGAATATTTCTAGTCAAATGATTATCTGACAAGTTTAAATTTGTTAATCCTTTAGAACACATACTTGATCTGGAATTTCACCACTCAGATTATTCCTTGGTAAGTCTATGCTTTTTATCTGAATCACATTTTTAATGTATTAAGCTGTTGTCCCTTCATAGTCAACACCAAGGGAAAATAGATAAAATGACCGAGAATAAGGAAGCATAAATTGTATCGCAAAGATGATGGCCCTGCCTCTGAAGTCAAGGTTCTCAAATTCATGAAGTTTTGGGTATTGAACCTGATAAACTATTGTTTGCAAGATCTAATATTTTAAGCTTACTCAGTAGCAAAAGCTTCTCTGGTATGCTTCTTGACAGACGGTTCAACCTTAGTTGAAGGATCCATAAATTTGGCAGCTCCATGCCCAACCATGCTGGAATGTTTCCATCAATATTATTTTTACCAAGACTTAGAACGCCTAGGTTCTTGCAGTTCTGTAAAGATTTTGGCAATTTTCCAGACAGGTTATTACCACTGAGATCCAACACCTGGAGCTCAGTCGAAGGGTATATTGAATCAGGAACCCTTCCATTAAGCAAGTTGTTTGCTAGGTTAACTAACTCAAGAGATTTTGGTAAGCAGGACGGTATTTCACCAAATAACTGGTTATTGGACATCAATCAAAGTCAGAGATGTTGCTTTACATAGGGAGAGTGGTATGGTGGAACTGATTGTTTGATAGAAATAAAAAATTTAGATATGATAATTCATTGGTTGATGGCAATTGTCCCTTAAACAAGTTGTAGCCAATATTTAGCAGGGAAGCATTATACAATATATATGGTGGTATTTGACCTTCAAACTGATTATCTTCTAAATTCACTATGGCTCCACTTTTAAATGATAAAGACTGTGGCAACTTGCCTCTCATCTGATTTTTGGAGAGATCTAAAAATTTAATGCTGGATGATGTGTTCACAAACCACTCAGGCATGGTGCCAGAAATCCCTACTGCAGCAATGGACAAGATTAAAATATTTCTCTACCATCGAAGCCATGTTAGAAAGCGAGGGCCCAATCAACATTAACTTAGCTTGATTCTTTTGAACTGGAAAGGAGGTACCCAATCCTCCTTCAAATCTATGCTCAACGAATTGTGAGAAATGTCAAGCATTTTAATCGGCTTAGGTTAGCAAAATGAACCTTAGTTATGACGCCATTGAAAGAATTGTCATTCAAAAAAAAAAAGAGAGTGTAAGTTTGATAGCTTTGAGATATCTTCAGGAATAGGACCAGACATTAAGTTTGAGTCAAGAGAAAGCAGCTCAAGGCTAGTCAGGTGCTCAACCCAACCCAATAGATTTACCCTCAACATGTTTCCGCATAAACTCAATCTTTGTAGCACGCTCCATGAACATCTAAGACCCTGCATTATTTCATTAACATCTCCACTGAAGTTGTTATAGTCTAATATCAAGGTGTTCAAGTTGCAGAGCTTTGTGAATATTGCCCCTGAAACATGTCCTTCAAATCTATTTCTTTGTAGGGAAAGTGAAGAAAGGAAGGTCATGTTTTCCACTACACCAGGCATGGCTCAATAAAATGAATTGTAATCAAGCAATAGATCTGTAAGCTTTAGTAGTGTTCCACAGCCATTGAGGAACAGTGGAATTTAATTCATTATGCGTAAGATCAACTTCAACCAAGTTTGAAAATTTTACATGAGAAATAGAAGAACGTAATCGTAATACCTTTAGAGAAGATAACCTGGACACAACACGCAACAAATTACCACCAACTCTGTCAAGGGCAACCTGGGTCATGTCAAGGAACTCTAGGGAAGAAAGAAAGTAGAGCCAATCAAATGTTGTAGAATAAAGATTATTATTGTGAGCAATATTTAGATAACGCAGGCTGGAGAGATTGTTGGGCTGAGGAGGCACTCTTCCCCCAAATCCTGAACTCTGGAGGTTGAGATATCTGAGGCTTTTAAAGGAAGTAAAGAAATCTGGAATCAAAGTGAAGTTGAAGTCGTTGCTGCTGAGATCAAGGCGGCATAAATGAGTCAAAGCGATCAGATAATGATTGATTTCGTCACGTAGGGACCATGAATGGTCATTGGGATCATGGAGGTTGAGCTCGAGAACATGGCCGGTGATATTGCTGCATCTGATTCCGATCCAACTATAACAATCCTCACCTTCCCAAGAAGAAAGTTGGTTCTTCGGATCAATAATGGTTGATTTGAAGGCGAGAAGGGCCGCCCTCTCCCTCTCGATACAACTGGAGGAGCTTCCATTTTGAGCAGCGAGAATACCAGCAGTAGCAGCTGTGATCACTGTGAGCCAAACAACCAGCGCGAAAGCCGGAAATCTTTCTTGATTAGCCATATGTTTATGTTTTGTGGAGACTAAAAGTAAAGCTTCTATTTAATGTTATTCAGTCATTGAAAACCAATCATAATTTCAACTTTGATTAAGAGAACATAATCAAAGTTTAATAAAATAGAACTTGAACAGATTACAAATGGACTATGGTTTACAAAACAAAAAAACAAATATTAAAAAAAGAATGATAGAAAGCATCCTAGAGTTGTGGCGCATTAAGAAGCCACAAAATCAGTTTTGGAATAATTTAAAGTATTTTTAGAGAATTATTTTCTTTATTATTAATTGATCTAAGTGTTTCCTAGTATGTGGGCGACGTGAAAATTGCTTGAGAGATTTAACTGGAGAGAGATTTGTAAAATTCTCTTTAGTCTTTTCATAGCAGATTTTTTGATATGATGTGGCTCCAAGATTTTTTTTTATTCCAAAATTTTCGCATAAATTCTGATCTTTATTTGCTCCTATTTTCTCTCCCAACAGTTAAGAGTGTTAATCGATTATTTAATAAATTAAATAATTTAGCATATTTAGATGTATATATATATATATATATATATAACAACGAATGCTGGAGGTAACAGAAAAAAACTGGTAAAGTTTGTGGTGCTGCCAGGAATGCCTGCGGGAATCTGCTTGCTAATGTCAACTGTTGCTGCAGCAGTAGGCTTCGGATTTTCTCCGGCAGGTTTGGAAGGTTCGCAGCCGCTGCTGACCACACGAACCATTCTTCTCCAAACTACATATAGTTACAACAAAGATAATAAGAGCTTGTCAGAATTCTTATCAAGAGCTGAAAGAATTTTTAATTATTTTTTATTTACAAGTAGAAATAACAATAAATTTAAATCCTATTTGAATTATGTCGGATGATAATTATGGCTTTGTAAAATAGATTAACACTTCAAGTAACTCTCAACAAAATGAATGGAGGAGTATTCATAAATCCAATATCAAATAATTAATGGTGATGATAATTATTGAGTTCATAAAAGCACTAAGACAACACAGGAGACAGGTGCAAATCTCAAATTGAATGCCCACAAATCTAAAGCCAAACTCAACCAAATTTAAAGCTTCCAAAAACTGCGCAGTACTAGTAAACTGGGTTGAATCAAGTGATATATGGCTTTCATTTTTAGATCAGTCAACTATTGCAAGAATTTCTCTCAGCTATCTAGTAAACAGTTCGACATCAACACCCCTTATCATGTCCAATGTAAAGCCCCTAACCACAAGATGCAGCGCTCTCGGGTAGACTTTCAACAAAATTTGTCCAATGCAATTAGTGTCAGATCTAATAAAACAAATCCAAGGTAGCATAATCTTTTTGCGGTCTCAAATCAATTTTGATGACCAAGTAAATCTGAAACCAATTGAGTACTCTACATAGGCACTGCTCATGCTTTGGTTATTCCTAAATTACCTCAGATTAAGTCTTTGAAACATAAAAACAAAGGAATACTCAAGAATACAAACGGAAACGGGCATATGTAATGTACTCATCTCAGCCGTCCAACAATAAAAAAAATGCATCGCAACCATAGATTAAATTCTTCCTTCCCTAAACTCTGTACTCATCAAGTCTAGAGCATGTATGGATACTCTTATTGTCTTATATAAGTGAATACATATAAAAGAAAGCCTTACTCAGTACTCTCTATGTCTCTATTTCCATTTTCATTTCTGCATCTTTCGCCAAAATTTCATCTATTATCATGATATCAAAGCCTTCTCCTTAAAGAAATAGCTAAATCCTACATCACACAACTTTTATCTTCTTACACGTCTGAGCAACCCTCCAATATGAGCTCCACAAAGAACAACCCTAACTCATCCCAACACTATGATTCCACCACAACAAAAGATTATCATAAGTCAAAGCAATTGTCAATACCCAACAACCTCAAAAATTAATCCCACCTTGAAGTCTCAGTAAATGAATGTGATATTTTGATTCTTTATATACTTTGAGAATATAAGCAGCAATTATGTAAACAATAAATTTGGCTTTAAGTTGTGGACTCAGATTTTCTTCCTTAAAAATGATATGACTTGATGATAATCAATATTTTAAAGGTATTTAATAATATTATCAAGAGTACATATTTCTATCTAGTGACTACTTTATTGAAGGTTTTTAAGCATATAATACATAAACTTTCTTTTGATAAATGCACCATTCTTATTGATACAAATTTTATTTTGATGAAAAAAACTAAAGAACCAAGGGGAAAGACATTGAATATGCATCTAAACTGTATTTCCAATCTCATTAATCAATTTGAATTGCATATCCTTAATGGTGATCTCAATAGCAATGTTAATTTATGAAAGATATGTATATATAAAAAGTTTGATGTAACAAGTTTTTTGTACAAATATGTATTGGCTATAACTTGAAATTATAGTATCAAATATTATAGCTTATTATCATGGACTAAACTTTTTAGAGCTAGTCATGCGATCTTAGCACACTCCTTTAGTTCCAAATCAGTCTTACACTCACACAACATTAGATTAGATTGCAAAGAATACAAGGGAGAAGAAAAGTAAGAGGGAAAACTTCACTAACATAATTTAGACGTTACTCACTTTTGGACTCTTGAACACTCACTTGGTTGGACACAAATGAAGAGTTGTGACTCATATTTATAGTCCTTCACCCATTGTCCTAGGAATATTTTAGAATACATGAAAAAAAATTTATATTTGGAATTCTCAAGAATACTCCGATCTATTCTTATATTCTAATATAATCTAGAAGTTATAGAGACTCCTAAGTTATTTCTTAAGCATCTAAATAATTCCATTATATTTTAGATAATTCTAAAAACTTCTTGATTATTTTTGAAATATCTAAAATGTTTTGGATAATTCTAGAGACTTTTAGAACATTGTTGAAACATTTAAAGTCTTTTAGGATCTTCTAGATTATTCTAAACTTGGGTAGAATCATTTAGAACTTTCCTATGTCATATGACTCCATATTGTTATGATTTTGATAAAATCTAGTGGCCATATTCTATGTATCAAGTCCATTGGAGTTTAAGTTAACCTCATGGCTCACTTTATGGGCCCGACTTCATGCTCAAAATTTTTTATGCAAAAAAGGATGATTACATGTTTATGTGAAATTAAATATTTGGTTAAAAACATCTAAGAGGTTCTAGAAGAAATAAATATTTATTGCATGGTAGTTTAAATTATGAATTTGAAGAGTAATTATTCAAAGAAAAATAAAAGGCCGTCAAAAGGTGAGAAAATTATTATTCAAAATAGGCATAGCCGAATAGTATTTATTTTTCATGTCATTATTATTATTATTACAAAAAAAAAAAAAAACATTACTTATAGTGCTAAGTTCCTATGACCTTCATTATATTTTATTTACCTTTTAATTATTATAATATTACACTTCTATTTGATGTTAAAATGAATTATCCTCTCAATTTAAAATAATATCTAAAATCAATGTTAAATGAGTGCTTCGATTTGATGTGATCTTGGAAGAAATATCAATAATTGGTTATAAAGTCATAATTTTCTTAAAATTTATCATTTCATTGATTTTCTAATTAATCATGTTATATTGTCAATTTCAAAGAATTTCTTATTAAGCTTTATACAAACTTTTATTTACAACATTACTCCTCTTCCGATCAATTCTTTACATTTTTTTTTTTAATTTTAATATTTTAATACCACAAAATTTTAATAAATCACCGATCACAATGAAAATGCATTTAATTTTTGTATTTGCAAATTTAAAATTAGTTATCTGTAAATATTAATTGTTGTATCGAATTTTCTTATTTTATAATAATTTAGTTATGTAACTATCGTTTCAGATGTGATTCGCATGGAAGAATAAGATAAAAGGAAAGATAATCAAATATTGAAAGTCTACTTTAATGGGATTTTAGAAGATTTCGTTACAGAAAACTATAGGAGATGGCTTGGATTTTTTTTTGTCCATATTGAATTAATGCCTTAATTTAGATTATGGATAAGAACTATAATATAATACATAATTATTATTTTTTCAAAATAAATAATATATGATACATCATTATAATATTATTTTTAAACTCAAAATACTTTTATCTATAAAAAAATGTAATTAATTGTGAAATAAAGCATCCAAATTCTTTTTTTAATAAATGTAAAGAAGAAATAAATCTATTAATGAAAAGATCCATAAATATCAAGCTCATCTTGATCTGAGATCTAATGGATCTTAGTCAAACATTCATAATATTTTTTGAATCTTATATGATTATAATCATAACAAACGGTTAACAAATAAATCCAACGAGCCATGATCGATCAATTGTAATATTATTAAGATACTAAGTGTCTAAAATGAATCTAATTAGTTGATTAACACAAAAAGTTTAATGAAAAGTTTTAATTTCTTGTTGAAATGATCGGATGGTCATTATCAAAAATCTTTAAATAGGCCATTCTTCAACTCATTTGAGAGAGTTCATATGACATCTCAAAAAAGAATTTTAGAGAAGAGAATTCAAAGTTCTCTTTGCTAAAATCTTGTGCCTACTATCACCACTCAGGTTAACATCGCAACCAATAACTGTGACATTCACTATCATCACTAAAGTTGATATTCACCATTGCTACTAAAAAAAAGTGTCAGTCACCTCTAACAATGTGGGTTCTGAAAATTCGTCACTGACCTCTCGACAAATGAAGAGAGTTAAATTTAAGTGTCGGTGTAATTTTCAGAAGATGAATGGAATAGTAGATAAGACACTACTCAAAGATTTCGCCCTCATTTAATGAGGACTTTAGATCTAGTTCCAGGTTTCCTATAGGCGCAAGCACCTATAGTTAATTACCCCTCCCAATACTGAGAGAGAATTTTCTATTAAGGTTAGTCGTTAGGTCGCTGAATGCGCAACGTATAGTAGCAACATATGGAGTTTTGAAATTTAAAATTTATGAAATTCATCATTTTTTACTTAAAGCGGGTGGTTGGGGGAACGATGATGTGCCCGATCTAGATCTCATAGTTTCGTCATCCCGGGCTATCGTAATCCCTAGTCTACTTAGTCACAGGAGATAGTCGACCCAACCTGACCGAATGATCCTTATCAGAAACACATGGGTTATGTCATCCAAAAAATTTTTGTAGACTTGGGGTGGTGTTTGTTTAAGGAGACAGGCTTAAGTCTACCTTAGCTGACAGAGAATTTTTTGCCCTATTAAGTATACCCTATGATTCACAACTCAAAGGGTAAATCCATTGGGGGGCATATGGGCTACGATAGTGATCGTAATATAATGGTTCCATTTGGCGGCAACCACGATCGAGGACTCGGTCGAATCGCATCATATGTGGAGCTATCGACTAAGCCAATGAGTCAAAAGACACGGGCCACATCCTTACTGGTATGAGATTGATTGAGAGTGTATATAGTATAACACTTGATTTGACATTGTCTCCTTTATGAGCTAGAGTTTTCTTAATTTGCCACCTTCAACAAAGTATTGTGGAAGGTGGATTGGATGGAGTTTGTTTTAAGCTTTTAAAGATTAAATTTCATTTAAGCAGTTTTTAGATTGATACTTAAATTGAGTTAATTTGATTTGAAATTAGAGTCACATTTTGATGGAAGTATCCTTTAAGGTTAAAATCTTCATTCAATACAGCCATCATCGAGATTTATTGATTACTTGATTATTTAATTTATTATTTCAGATCCTGTCAACTCTATCAGTTTAATAATAGAGGATCAAATCTACTGTTATATGACATAATTAACTTCTCAGATGTTTCAATAAGCTGAAATTCTTATAATAATTGAATTTTTAAGTTTTGTTAATACCCTCCCTAAGACCAAACCGAAAACCCAGCAGATCCTCACACTAAATTTAAGCATTCAACATAGTGTCCATCATGTGCATGCAATAGTTCAGATAATTTTATTTTTAAATCATGAATTGATTTTATTCTTCATTTAATTTCAATTTAGCTCAAGCCTTTTACATTAAAATTTGCACTATAAACTTTCATGTCCGAGCACATGCAAGTATTTATAGCTTAGAGAATTTCATCTAATTAATAAAATTATTGATTTTAAAAATCATAATTATCATGAAATATTTTAATTTTTGGATTGAAAGAAACTCTATAATTTGCATAGAGTTTAATTTAGCATCGCCTTCTGTCTGCTTCTAATTTTGTGTTGCAAATTCTGAGATGATTATGGAGCAAAATTAGGTTTGTATCTGCAATTGAAAATATTACATCTTTGCTTGACTTATTAACGAACATATAACCCTCCATTAGTCATCACATTCAATTTTTGTTCTCCCCAAGCAAGCTAGTATGCCTTCTTTAAGCATGCTTGTTCAAATTGAGGCTCTTTTTAAATATGAGTTAATTATTCACTAAGAAGTCTTAACCATACTTGTTAATAAGTTATTTAATTTCAGTGAGAATCTCTTATGAAGCTCATCTGATTTTCGCTTTAGCTTGAAAATAACACTCAACAAATCTCTTTATGCTTTAAACCCGGCTTTAAGCGCAAAATCCAAATGATCCTTTTAAAGGCCACATTCATGAGTAACCATGAGTTTCCTAATTGAATTTGTGCTTGTGAGAAAGCTACCAAATTACTTGCACACCTTTATTTTCAATTTAGAATTGAACATTTGAATTTACCACCAATCGTTTGTCCTTTGGTATTCAATTGAAATCCTTCATTTGACTTCAAATGCGATTGTTCAAATGCTCAATTAATATTGTTCATATTGATTACTTGTCAATGAATTTAACATTTCAAATGTTCAAAGAGAAGCTTTACTTACATGAAAAGACATCCAATCTAATATGAATTTATCCTCAACTCCACATCTAATTTCATGCTTGTTAAAAATCAAACTTCAAACTTGTTATGAGTCTTTTGTGAGTTTAATATTAGCCTGCACAAATTTTACTTAAGTTTAGATGATTTCCATTTGAATTTGTTTAAGTCTTGAATTTTAGTCTATATTTTGATAGCATTTTGGCAATACCCTGGCGTCGTTCCCACATAAGGGGCTACATCAGAACTATTTTGGCTTACTCGGTACACCCTAATGAGCATAGCGAGTGGTGTCTTGTGACACCACAGTCGTGTCTTCGCACCCACTATGCCCTAATGGGCATTAGAGGGGTCTTAAAACCTGCAAGTAGCAAATATATATAAATTTCACATATTTAAGCCTCCTCTTTTTTTTTTCTAGGTACCAAATTTTGACAAAATTTTGGCAACATTTTGGCATAGGGAGAGCGACATCTAACAATTGGTTTCTGATGCTCTAATGAGCGAAGGAAATGGCAGTTATGACACCACAACCATCTCTTTGCACGCACTACGTCCTAATGAGCATTAACAGGGTATTGAAATTTTTTAGGAATAGTAGCCAAGTGAGAGTGTTCAGACATTCTAGAAACACGAGGAGAACAAAAATCATCAATGTCTGATCCAGATTCAGCAGTAGATGTATCACTGCATCTTCCCATTGGACTCTATAACCTTGAACTGAGTCCACTTCTTTGTTCTTTATCTTGTGCTTGTTTGAGTTGCTTTAAAATTTTTGATTTAGCATTATGCACATACTTAATAATTTTAGGATCATTCCATGGTCCTTTATTAGACCTAAGGCACCCACCCTCAACAAGACATACACATGAACCACCCAAAAAATCTGGCATTTGGCTTGTATCAATTTCTTCAAGTAATGTCTGCTGATATTTGGTTCCCAATATGTGTATCTTTGCAGTGGCATTGAGGTCAATAAAACCCTTAATAGAATTCTAGAGAAGCTTAAAACCAGAACCAGCATTTATGATGAACAACTGATGTAATATCTCAGGATAGTAATCACCACCAATTTTCTGCATATTTTGCAATAGATCTGTTGTAGCCTTGCTAAGATGCTTTAAACCCACACCCTGCACGTCTAATATGGTGGTTGTTGAATCAATATGCTTTTTGGCTGCAATTGAACATGCAGGGAATTTCTCATGAAGGATTTTCTCAAACTCCTACACATGGTACTTTATATAGCGCTCTAATGTAGTTATACTCATGAGTTAACAGGGATCAACTTTCCCAAGCATTTCAATATATACAGGCCTTCCCTCTTTGTCAACTACATGGTAACCACAAGGATAAAAGCATGGGACTTCTTCAAATTCTTCATATTGAAATTCCAATTTGGTTGAACACATGCAAAGGAAAGCCCAAGCATTAATTTTGAGTCGCAATCTTCATAGCCACAATGTAAAATTCAATAAATGCCACATAACAAAGGAGAAACAAGCTAATAAGGAATAGACACTGTTAAAGTGTGCGAGAGAGGGACGTTGGGGACGAGGAAGAATTTTTTTCTCGTGGCTTCCAGCATCTAATCGAGTAGAGAAATGGGAGAACAATTTCGGTAGTTGAGGCGAGATGAGAGTTGCAAGAGATGGGATGTGGAGGATAGGAGAAGAGCGGAGAAGTTTCGGCTTTGCTTGCCATTGAGGAAGAGACAAAGCATGTAGAGCCTTCAATTTTGCTCGCCGTTGAGGAAGAGACGAAGCACGTAGAGCTTAGAGCCTTCGGTTTTGCTTGCCGTTGAGGAAGAGACGAAGCACATAGAGCGTAGAGCCTTCGATTTTGTTTGCTGTTGAGGAAGAGAAGAAGCACGTAGAGCTCAAACTGCAAGAGGATCCTTCTGAAAACCCAGTAATATGCTATAGTTATAGCCATATACGATGGGAGGATCCAATTGACAGGATGCAGAGTTAGGTTCGGCGATGCTTTGATTCATAGATCAGACGGAGGGAATGGCTACTGTCATCAGCTTCGGAATGCGCAGCGAGTGGTTTAGAAAAGAGAGAAAGTAAGAGCCTATGGGCAGGAACCAAGCGAATTGAAGAGGGAGGGAACGGTTGCTTGCAATTTTTGGGAGAAAAAAGGGGATCACGAGCGGGAGTAGGTTTTTTTTTTTCTTGCGATTGAGGAAACTGGAGGGAACGGTTGCTTGCGGTTGAGGAAACTAGAGGGAACGGTTGCTTGCGGTTGTGGAAGGTGGAGGTCTTTCATTTATTTTTTATTTTTTATTATTTTAATGTAGGCAGGAAAGAGAGCTTTCAATTTTCGTTTTTTTGTCTTCTACTCTTTTAGTCTGAGAATATATATATATATATATATATATATATATATATATATATAGATATATATATATATATATATATATATATATATATAATATAAATGTATTTACGACTAATTATTTTTTTTTTCTTTCTCCTTTATTCTCAAAAAAATGGGATACAAATTGTCAACAACGCAACAAATATACACACATGACATGGATCGTATTTGTGCAGCACTTTAATGAATTTTATTATAGCTCATTATTTTCTCCTTGTTTATGTTTTGTCATGCTGCCACCCGAATTCTTATATGCATTTCCTCCGATCATTTTGTTTAGCTGAAGAAGACCTGATGACTTATCTTCTAGCGAGCCTAGCGAGGAGGCTATTTGGTTTGAGATTAGTGACATGATCCCCGTGAAGATGTGATAGGATGATATGATGAAAGACACTGATGTTGAGATGATGTGATTTTACTAGTTTCTTCACATCCATCCTCCATGCTTCAATGCATTTCAATCACTTGCTTCTAATGATTGAGATTGGGTGGCTACTATTGCTAAAATGATCCTGGATAACATAGTAGGTTAGTTTGAGACGATATTTTACCACCAGGGAGGGATTTCTTCAGCTGTACAGGGATTGAGCGAGGATTTATTCTTAGCAAGATTTATAGTGACATGGCTCTGCATGTTTGTACTCACCATTACAGAGAGATCAGTTTTCCCATGTGCTTTATTAGCAGCTAGTAGGATCTCTCGAGGTGAGCGAGTTTCTCTGGCCCCAGTGGTGTTAGCTAAAATTTATAGGATATTGGGGGTGATTTCTGGGATAGATTCTCTAAAGTTGTGAGATGTGATTCTACCTTGGCATTGCTTGTATGCTTGGGTTCACCTTCACATACATGGTGCATTTGCTTGTTTCGAATGCCCAACATATCCACTTTGGAGATAGAGCGGATTCGCATGTTCTTCTTGGCTCCCCATTTGGTCAGAGATCGATTTTTCTTAGTTCACCAGCCCGACATATTTGGTCTACCATCTGACTTGATGGAGGTTTATCTCATTGACAGTTTTGATGAGAATGACAGATATTCATTGCTTTGTGGCCAACGAACATTGAGAATAGCTCAGTAATTTTTCAGTATACGTCCAGGATGGTTATGTTATCAATTTGGTCAGTCGATTGTTATAGAGGGCTATTAGCCCAACCGGGTTGCACGATAGTTTGGTTTCTTCTAGTTGACTGCTCATGATGGTAGGCCATTCATCCCTAGTGTAGTGGACGTTTGGAAGATCAGGATGATTCCCCTTGACACACATTACTTTACTGCTTCTATTGTTTGGCTACATTTATTAAGGCTTGGTACTGGCTCTCACTTACGGATAGCTCCTCCACAGAGTCACATAAGGGTTAGTTATACCCACCTCACTTGGGTACGACTATCTTTTGGTCCTTTCTTAGAGCATGGCGTGAAGAGATATGAGCGTAGGGTGAGATCTTTAGGAGTTCCTCAAGGTCAGAAGCCTCATCGTCAGTCACCATCGACAGGAGATAGCATCGCTAGAGATATAATCAATATCTTCCTCTTTTTCAATTCTTATGTTACCTTTTTTGTTGTATCATTAAAATATATTCAATGTATCTGACATTCTAAATTGATTTGTGATAGATGCACCAGTTGACGAGCAGATTAGGTTAAGGACACCACTCTCATAGAGTTAGAGCTAGATTCTGCTCTACTACACCGAGATTTCTTCACTCGCAGACTTAGGTGTAGTCAGCCTACAAAGCCTATTCGAGCTTCAGTTGATTGTTTCATGAGTCCACTTCCACAGCGACTTCTGACTCTTGATGAGGTGCCACAGGTGTCAGCTAGTACTGGATATACTACTGAGCACTTTGGAGTTGAGCCATTGAGAGGTGCCTTTGATACTACTACCTCAGATTTGCTACTCCTTTTGTGGAGCCACTTTTTCTTACTGAGCCTTACTCTTTCCATTATTTTGGGGAGACTTCTGAGGTGAGAGACTTCATACCTAGTGGAGCTTCTATTGAGCCATCACATAACCCTGAAGCTTATCAAATAGTGAAGGTCACTGAGGACTATGCCACTTATGACACACCAGTTCAGTCAAATTCACCATGTTCAGGTACTTTCTTCCTCTCCTTATTCTTTAGTTACACTTTTTTATATTTACTACTCTACTTTATGCTTATTATTTTTATTTATTTCTTGTAGTACGTGTGGTGGGTTACGAGTTTGAGATCTATCATCGATATCCATCCTTCTCACTGATCCACGGATGAGTCATGGGATTACACTTGATGTTTTTTGAGGGATGTGATTTCTAGCACTCGGGCTCACCAGAGTCACTAGACCACATCATATGCAAACCTCATTAGATCTTCTAGCCGGTTTGGGAGGAGCATTCTGGTACTTGGAGGCTCTTTGTAGAGACATAGAGTTTTGATCCACTAGATGAGATCAGTTATCATCCACTCTAGCACTTCCGATAGAGTTTTCAAGATGGTTGGAAAGTGTGGAGGCAATCACAGACATGAGTTTGAGAAGAGTGTGGAGGTTTCATTGAAGCACTGCGAGTTGAGGCCGAGGATAAAGGAGAAGCGCGATGGGAGAGCTTACTGTTACGCCAAGAAGCTATGGATGCTGACAAGCTGCTTAAAGGGAGGTTTTGCTTTGAGAGTGAGCATCATCTTTAGTATGAGCCAAGAGCGCTTGAGCTTAGCTTTAGCTTCCTTGATGTATATCTTTTATCCCATGTATTGCCTTGTTCTCTCAGTGGAAAATCAATATTTCTCTCTTCTTTGTTTTGTGCTGCACTTTATACATTGTATCTTCATCTTTGTATATCTTCGAGATATTTCACACAGATGCTGTTTGAAGCATAAATCATCTTCTATATCCTCATTCATATTATATTAATCAGTTAAGAGAGTTTTTGATTTTGAATGACTTGGACATGTTAAGTTGAGTCAACTTGAGGCAGAATAGCTATTGTCATCTAACTAGCAAGCGGGGGCTCTGCCACCACGGCCTTTTCTTACGGCTTGTTGAGAGTGAAGAGTAGTCAGTGACTCAGCCACATTTGGGTTTGTTGAGTCCGACGGTCAGGACCTGCTTAAGTTCTGGACTTGAGCTGTAGACGGACTTGCGTTTCTTCAACTTAACAATATCGAAGTTTACAAATCAAGAATCCTCTCACTTGACTTTTAGGACTTTCATAAGCATAAAGATGAATCTTTCAAAGAGATCATCTTATGTGCAACTTGTTTAAAGATGCATCTTTACTATTCATGATAATTAACAGTACATTTTCTATTAAGATAATAGAGTAATCAAATAGGGATCTCAGCTCAAAGTACGATGTCTACCCGAATTAGAATATATTCAAGGATCTCGTCTTATGGCATGATGTCAACCCATATGAAAATAAAGAAATGCCCCTTGTCTTGCATGGGGTATTCTAAAACACATTTGAATGAATTTTAAGATTAAAAAAATACATCGATATTTGAGTTGATATATTTTCTCTTAAGAGAGTTCAACATATAATATTGATTTTGAAAATCTAAAAAATGCCCCCTATGTAATAGGGGAATTTTCATGGTACTTTTAAAAAGAATTTCTATCATATATCATCAAAGATTACCTCCATTTTCTCTTGATTATGTATATTTATTTGGGGATCTCAACATGAAGCTCAATGTCAACCTGAATATATATACAAGAAGACCCCCTATCTTACAAGGGAAAGCCTAACATTTTACTATAATTTTAAAAATGCACCCTCTCTGACAAGGGGATGTTTGCTTTTATTTCAAAAATACATTCTTGCGTTACAATAGAATTTTCAAGCAATACTTACACATGTAATGACATCGAGAAATAATTGGTATTCTCAATACTAGGACTAATTCCTCTTTTTAAAATATTTGAGGACACACAGTATGATCAAATGCTTTGAACATCCTTGCTCGGTAAACTTCTAAATTTTACTAAGCTTGGAGCTTGACCTCGTCAAACGCATCAAGCTCTTCCATCCATAGACAGACATTCTCATCTTAGGTAAGTTCGTGTTGAATGGCTACTCGGAGTAAAGGTAGTTCAACTTCGAGTGGCACGACTACTTCAACTCCAAATACTAGAACATAAGGAGGGGATTTTACGGGAGTACAATCCAGATTTCACGTCATTGTATTCTTTTAAGGTAGTTTCATTTTGAGGTTCTGGCCTCCAAATTTATTTACCTTTTGTCGGGATCTTTCAACGACGGATTCTTGGACCTGTGGTCCAAGTGTCACACGTCGATGCACACCATGCGGGACTTGAATTAGTCGACATCTTATTGGGTTGTAGGAGGATGTCTCCTTAGAAGAGCAACTCTAGCCTCCCTGATGACAAGAATTTCATTTTTTTTTTTTTATCAGTCATTTCTCCTCAACAACTTTGAGGACCCGATCCACTATTGCATATATAGCTTCAAGTTTTCTCACTGGAAAAGTTAGAACCTAATGTTATTGGGTTCAGAAGGACTGTTTGATTTGATCAGTAGAGATGTTCCACTTTATTCATCTTAGGATGTCAAACTTGTTATGGGTTGGAATACTCACTTCTAGTTCACATTTGGTTGTAAAATTTTCTACTTGAATAATGGCTGTTGAGCACGTAGTTTAGCATTTCTTTTTTTTTTTTTTTTGCTATCCCTGGGTTAGCTTACTTCCAGATGAAGAAGCTTTTGCATTGCAACTTTTTCTTAAGCCTTCGGCCTCCATATTTATTTTACTTTCTACCGGGTCCTTTTGATAGCAGATTCCCGAACATACGGTTCAGGTGTCACACCCCGATGTTCATTGTGTAGGATTTTCTTAGAACGGTCTTGAGCATTACCTATTGAGAGTAGCCTTTTTATTAAAGCTTTCTCATTTTTTCTGATAATTAGGCATTGATACTTTTTCTTCATAAGACCATTCTCCTTAACAACTTTCAGCACCATGTGCACTTTAGAGGAAAAAATCTTGGGATGTCTCTTTTGTGGGGTTATAACATGGTGTCATTGCCCAAGAATGATTATTTGATATCACCAGTAGAGCTAATCCTTTTCACCTACTTGAGATTTTCAAACTTACTGTGAGTGGGAACACTTACTTCTGAAACACATGGTTAGTGATTTAGGTAGCAACTATTATGCTCGCATTTCAACATTTCTTCTCCTTTATCTTCTACTCAATTTTACTCTAAAAGAGGAGGCTTTAGCATTGCTTCCTTCATAAAGGTTCAACTAGCAAAGTGGTTATTCACAGCATGATTGAAACTTTCTTTATGATGATTATTTTCATGATGGTGCTTAGAATGACCTAATCTTCAATACAAAGGCTCTTCAGGAACCTCAGAGTAGAAGGCCATTCCATTGCCCTCCCCGCATAAATGCGGTACAATATGTAGGTGCTTCAAGTAGAGGATTGATTTCAACAGCAATGGTTGAGAAGTCTACACTACCAAATTGAATGGTGGCTCCAACATCTCTAGTATTGATTACAACATTAGCCAGATAGATATTAGCTCTACACTGTCAGATGATGAGTGGCGTCAAGATCCATATTTGAATGAAAGATGAGGATTAGTAAATAATTAATGTCAGACTTTCATAATGCGATATAAAGATAATGATATAGAACAAACAGATTAGTCATAATGATACGATTGATTTAAATTTAATTTCATTGATGATTGATTTTAAATTTCAAATTTTTATCATGCTTTACTGCTACAATAGCTCAAATTTGACTAGTCAAATATAGAAAGAGAAACCTGTCCCAGCAGAGTCGCCATAAATCTGTGGGCTCCGAAATTCGCCACTAACCTCTCGACAAATGAAGAGAGTTTGATTTAAGTGTCGGTGTAATTTTCAAACGGCGGATGGAATAGTAGATTAGAAATTACCCAGAGATTTCACCATCATTTAGTGAGGACTTTAGATCTAGTTCCAGGTTTCCTATAAGCGCAAGCACTTGTGGTTAATTATCCCTCCCAATACTAAGAGAGAACTTTCGACAATTGTCGTTAGTCACGAATGCACAAATGTATAGTAAAGATGTGGAGTTTTAAAATTTAGAATATATGAAATTCATCATTTTTTATTTAAAGCGGATGGTTGGGGAAATGATGTGATCTAGATCCCATGGTTCCGATCCCCGTCAGGTCCCTAATCTACTTAGATAGAGGAGGTAGTACCCAACTGACCAAGGATCCTTATCAACTCATTACGCCGCCCAAGAAATCCTTGTAGACTGGTGGTGTTTGTTTAAGGAGAATTTTAAGTCTACCTTGAGAGGGCTTTTGCCCATCAAGTATACCCTATAATTCACAACTCAAAGGGCGAGATCATTGGGGCATACGGTTATGATCGATCGTAATATAATGGTTCCATTTGAGTTTAACATTTCACTTCATAATCGATCATATGTGGAGCCTTCGACCAAACATAGAGGACACATCACCACTATGAGATTGATTGAGAGTGAACAGTAATCTTGATTTGACAGCTCCTTTGAGCTGAAGTTTTCTTAATTTGCCACAAACTATCATGTGGAATGAATCTAATTTGCTTTAAGCTTTTAAAGATTAAATTTCATTTAAATAGTTTTTAGAGTTATACTTAATTTGAGTTAATTTGATTTGAAATTAGAGTCATATTTTGATGGAAGTATCCCCTCCAGTTGAAATCTTTATTCAACACATCCATCATTGGGGTTTATTGATTATGGATTATTAGTTTAATAATAGAAGATCGATCTACTATTATAGACAATTAGCTTTTCGATGTTTTTAATAAGCTAAAAAAATTCTTATAATAATTGAATTTTTAGGTTTGTTAACCCGACTTGGTCCTAAGACCAAAGAAGCAAGCAACTGTATCCTCACACCAAATTTAAACATTCGATAGTGGGGCCCATGCGGGTATTCAATAGTTCAAATAATTTTATTTTTAAATCATGAGATTGATTTTATATCTTCATTTAATTTCAATTTAGCCTATGAAGCCTTTTCAAACATTAAAATTTGTACTATAAATTTTCATGTTTGAGTACATGCAAGTATTTATAGCATAGATAATTTCATCTAATTAATAAAATCATTAATTTTAAAAATTATAATTAGTATAAAATTTCTTAATTTTTAGATTGAAAGAAACTCTATAATTTGTAAATTTAATTTAGCCACTTCTCAATTTTGTGTTGCAGAATTTATGGGAGTGAATTAGGTTTTATCTGTAATTGAAAATGTTGCATCTTTGCTTGACTTATTAACAAACATATAACCCTCCATTAGGCATCACATTCAATTTTGTTCCTCCCCAAGCAAGTTAGTATATCTTCTTTAAGCAAGCTTACCCAAATTGAGGCTCTTTTCAAATATGAGTCAATTATTCACTAAGAAGTCTTGACCATACTTACTAATAAGTTATTTAGTTTTAGTGAGAATCTTTTATAAAGCTCATCTGATTTTCGCTTTAGCTTGAAAATAGCACTCAACAAATCTTTTTATACTTCAACCCCAACTTTAAGCGCAAGATCCAAATGATCCTTTTAAAGCCACATTCATGAGTAACCATGAGTTGCCTAATTAAATTTGTACTTGTGAAAAAGCTACCAAATTACTGCGCACCTTTATTTTCAATTTGAAATTGAATATTTGAATTTACCACCAATCGTTTGTCCTTTGGTATTCAATTGAAATCCTTACTTCATTTGACATCAAATGCGATCGTTCAAATGCTCAATTAATATTGTTCATATTGATTACTTGTTAATAAATTTAACATTTCAAATGTTCAAAGAGAAGCTTTACTTACATGAAAAGACATACAATCTACTATGGATTTATCCTCAACTCCACATAAAATTTCATGCTTGTTAAAAATCAAACTTCAAACTTATTATGAGTCTTTTGTGAGTTTAGTATCAGCCTCCTCAAATTTTACTTGCTTTTTAAATAAATGTTCTTTTCTTTCAAAAATTTTATTTAAGTGCTCTCACTCTATTTCTCTTTGATTTAATTTTTATTTTCATATTTATCGTATATCTTTTTGTTCAACATAAGTTTAGATGATTTCTATTTGAATTTGTTTAAGTCTTGAATTTCGCTAAATTTTGACGTTCCGGATCCTCGTCCGTAGGCGCGTCATTATTTTGAACTCTACTTAAGCGTATGAGTGGAATTTCTCATGAAGGATTTTCTCAAATTTCTGCACATGGTACTTTATATAGCGCTCTAATGTAGTTATACTCATGAGTTTACAGGGATCAACTTTCCCAAGAATTTCAATATAAATAGGCCTTCCCTCTTTGTCAACTCCATGGTAACCATGAAGATAAAAGTGGAGGACTTCTTCGAATTCTTCATATTGAAATTCCAATTTGGTTGAACACATACAAAGGAAAGCCCAAGCGTTAATTTTGAGTCGCAATCTTCATAGCCAGAACATAAATTTCAATAAACGCCACAGAACAAAGGAAAAATAAGCTGATAAGGAATAAACGCTGTTAAAGTGTGCGAGAGAGGGATGTTGGAGATGAGGAAGGATTTTTTTTTCTCGTGGCTTCCAGTGTCCAATCGGGTAGGGAAACTGGAGAACAATTTCAGTAGCTGAGGGGAGATGAGAGTTGTGAGAGACGGAATGTGGAGGATAGGAGAAGAGCGGAGAAGTTTCAGCTTTGCTTGCCATTGAGGAAGAGACGAAGCACGTAGAGCCTTCAGTTTTGCTCGCCATTGAGGGAGAGACGAGGCACGTAGAGCGTAGAGTCTTCGGTTTTGCTTGCCGTTGAGGAAGAGATGAAGCATGTAGAGGGTAGAGCCTTCGATTTTGCTTGTGTTGAGGAAGAGTCGAAGCACGTAGAGCTCGAACCGCAAGCGGATCCTTCTGAAAACCTAGTAATATCACTGCTATAATTATAGCCATATGCGACAGGAGGATCCGAGCGAATTGAAGAGGGAATGGTTATTGTCATCAGCTTAGGAATGCGTGGCAAGTGGTTTGGAAAAGAGAGAAAGCGAGACCCTATGGGTAGGAACCGAGCGAATGAATTGAAGAGGGAGCGAACGGTTGTTTGCAATTTTTAGGGAGAAATGAGGGGATCACGAGTGGAAGTAGTTTTTTTTTTTTTGGCTTACGGTTGAGAAAATTGGAGGGAATGATTGCTTGCAGTTGAGAAAGGGGGAGGGCTTTCATTTTCTTTTTTTCATTTTTATTTTAAGGAGGTCGAATGAGTGAAGGAATGAATCCAATCGAGCAAGTGAGCTGTAGGGAGGAAAGATGATTTTTGATTTTTTTTTTCTTCTTTCCTTTTTTTTAATATGTAATATCTATTTTTAGTTTATATATATATATATATATATATATATATATATATATATATATAGTATAAATATATTTATGCACTATTATTTTTTTTTCTCTTTTTTTTTTTCTAAAAAAATGGGATATCAAAGAGGATCAACAAACAAAAAATAATACTTGCTATCACCAGCCTCATTGTCTTTGATAAAGTTACATCTCACGTTTTTGGCATGTGAACTCCTCTCCTATAAGACAAAGATAAAGTTAAGCATTGAGCATCTTCAGATAATAACTCAAAAATCAAAGAAAGTTACCTACTACATTATTTATCTCCTCCAAATATGAGAAACTATCCCCTTGATAATATATAACCCTCATTAGTATAATTGCCATTTCATCCACAAATTGTTCCTTAATTTTTTACATAAAAGATTTTATATCTCATAGATTGTTCTCAACTTAATTCCTTATCATAAAAAAATATCTTTATCATATAATATAACTTATTTAGACACATTTTATAGATAAAAATTCATGTAAAAAATAAGAGTCAAAGTCAATAATATAGATATTTTTTTACTGATAATGTGTTTTGTGTTCCTTAAATACAAATGCACTGTTCTTAGACAAGACCATTTTATCAAACTCCATGATCATCTTAAAACCCTTCTTACACAACATCTCTCTCTCTCTCTCTCTCTCTCTCTCTCTCTCTCTCTCTCTCTCTCTCTCTCTCTCTCTCTCTCTGTATATATATATATATATATATATATATAATATGACATTCTTTACCTATATGTTATATAATATGACATTCTTTAGCTATATGTTATATAATGTGGATACTATAAATAGTTCAACTAAGTGAAAGTCTTATCAACTATTGGTCCCCTCCATGTGTTCTTAAAATTTCAGACTACTTATTGTAAGGTTGTCTAATGACAATTTGCCACAATTAAAGTCATGATGGTGACACCAAATTCAGATTTTACCACATAAATACAATTGAAATCCACTTTGGTTAGGGGCTTTTGGCTCCTATAGAAACTCAATTGGTGTTATTGAGATTGAAATAAATGTTAGTAATGTCGAGCCAAAGATACTAATAGTCAAATTCATTTTTTTTAAAAAATTTAAACTTAGTTTCAACTAATTAATATGAAATTAGACTCGTGCTAAAATATACGGACCTTCAAAGTTGTTGCCAAAATATTAGATTCCAATCTCTTCAATACCAAAATAAAGTTCCACCTTCTGAACTTAGATGGACAAAAAAAAAATTTATTATAGCTGCAGGCAAGAAAATAAATTGAACGCTGACATAATTGTATCAGAAGCTCCCACCACTTCTATTAAAAATGACAAATTAAATCAATGAATCAAGTTTCCTGGATCTATCATTATGAATAATAAATCACATTTTATAAATCATTATGAAGGGATAGGAGACAATTATGATACTAAAGTGTTATTCACAGGGAAAACAAATAGGAAAACACAACACAGGAGTAAGAGCTGCTATTTGCCGAACAATTTTTGGTTGAGAGCTTCTCAAGTTCTTTAAAGGTCACCTCTTTATAACTTTAATGTTCATAATTGTACTTATTATGCATTCTTATTTAAATATTAAGTATAAATTTTATTTTTAGATTGCTTCGCTTTGTGCTTTTTAAGTGAATTTTGATTTTTTTGTAAGTCATGAAATGTAGTTCAAAATCAAACATTCTGATATAAAGGGATGCATCGAAATTATTTTGACATACTCAATATACTCTATTGAGTGTAATGATCTAAATTTTTATACCCACTATATCCTATTAAATATTAGATAGAAGAGGTCTTTAAACCTGTATAAAAATGAATATACAATTTTCACATATTTATTCATATTTTATACCTCTTGAATGACTGACAACAACAATAACCTTCGCGAGGCAGCGATTAACTGATGGATTAGATAGAGAAATTGAATTCGGATTGCAAGATTAGGAAAGTCCGTGGAGTAATTAACTAGTTCGAACAGCAAGATGTGCAATCCGGCCAAATATGCTCTGGGGGTGGCCTTCGACGGGAGCCACGAGAATGAATTCACCGGCTATGGAATAAGTAAAACCGAGCAAAAGTCGCACAGTTTAGAATTCAGGGCTGTCGTTGTAAACTTACGCGGAAGAGGAAACGCGTGAAGCTTGCTGGGATGGGGTTTATGTGTCTGAAATGGTTAAAATGGGAGGGAAGAGATTGCAGCCTATACTGGATGGTAGAGGGATGTTGGAGAGGAGAGATGTCGTCGGGAGGGTAGCTGTGTGAGCTTTGGCTGGATTTGCTGGAGGTTCGGATCAAGAGGGAGATGTGGGGAGCTGTTATGAGTCTTGGATAGAGGACCAAAAGAAAAGCTGGCTCCGGCTAGGGGAAGGGGTTGTCGGAGGTAAACGGCGCAGGGAGGATTGCAGGCTTCTTGCAAGAGAGAGTAGAGGAGACAAAAAATGGGAAGGTGGGAATGCCGTGAATGAGGAGAAGAGATGGCCTTCGGTTGGTAGAACAGGAAAAAAATTTTTGAGTGAAGTTAGAATTTTTTAGAGTGGCCAGAACAGAACCTCCACCGAATAATCAATTACTTGTTAGGTTGACTTGAATATTTTTCTCCTCTAGCAAAACGGCCATGACAGCGGCAGAGATTCATTGCAAGGAGAATATCAATTTTGGTTTTTTTTTTTCTAATAACATTTAATACGTTTTATATAACTGATATATATAACCATTAATTTAAACAAATAGGCCAATACAATTTCCATTCATATTCAGTAATATTAACCATCATGTTGTCTGAAATAAACATGTAATCATGCAATCATAATTAAACAAAAGCTGAGCAAATATCCCACATAATCCCACGACAAATCCTGTTACCAAGCCAAGATAAAACCATCGCACCTCATCATCCTTTAGATCACCCATGGCTTGATTAAGATCAGTTGTGTCAGCATCGCTCGAGCAATTTTCAACAAGTGGTATTCCTAACAGTTCGCAATTTCCGATGTATATGGACGTATCAGTATTTAGAGTTTGCAGTTGATTCCCAGAAGGGATTCTTCCAGATAAATGATTGTAGGATAAGTTTAAGTAGCTCAAAAAGTAAGAGAAGCCAAGCTTGGGGAATCTCACCAGACAGCTGATTCATTGATAAATCTAGAGACTCTAGCAACAGCAAATCACCAATTTTATAAGGAATATTTCCAGTCAAATGATTATCAGACAAGTTTAAATTTATTAATCCTTTCAGAACACATACTTGATCTGGAATTTCACCACTCAGATTATTGCTTGATAAGTCTATACTTTTGAAATGAATCACATTTTAATGTATTTAAGCTGTTGTCCCTTAGTAGTCAACACCAAGGGAAAATATGTAAAATGACCAGAAAAAGGAAGCATAAATTCTATCGCAAAGATGAGGGCCCTGCCTCTGAAGTCAAGGTTCTCAAATTCATGAAGTTTTTGGGTATTGAACCTGATAGACTATTGTTTGCAAGATCCAATATTTGAAGCTTACTCAGTAGCAAAAGCATCTCTGGTATGTTTCCTGAAAGACGGTTCGACTTTAGTTGAATGATCCATAAATTTGGCAACTCCATGCCCAACCATGCTGGAATGTTTCCATCAATATTATTTTTACCAAGACTTGGAACGCCCAGGTTCTTGCACTTCTGCAAAGATTTTGGCAATTTTCCAGACAGGTTATTACCACTGAGATCCAATACTTCGAGCCTAGTCAAGGGGTATATTGAATCAGGAATCCTTCCATTAAGCAAGTTGTTTGCTAGGTTAATTAACACAAGAGATTTTGGTAAGCAGGATGGTATTTCACCAAAAAATTGATTATTGGACAGATCAATCAAAGACAGAGATGTTGCTTTACATAGGGAGAGTGGTATGGCGGAACTGATAAAATTATTCGGTAGAAATAAAAATTTTAGATATGGTAATTCATTGTTTGATGGCAATTGTCCCTTAAACAAGTTGTAGCCAATACTTAGCAGGGAAGCATTATACAATAGATATGGTGGTATTTGACCTTCAAACTGATTATCTTCTAAATACACTCTGGCTCCACTTTTAAATGATAAAGACTGTGGCAACTTTCCTCTCATCTGATTTTTGGAGAGGTCCAAAAAATTAATGCTAGATGATGTGTTCACAAACCACTCAGGCATGGTGCCGAAAATCCGTGCTATTGCAATGGACAAGGTTAAAATATTTTTCTGCCATCGAAGCCATGTAGGAAAGCGAGGGCCCAATCGACATTTAGTTAGATAGATTATTTTGAGCTGGAAAGGAGGTACCCAATCCTCCTTCAAATCTATGCTCAACGAATTATAAGACATGTCAAGCATTTTTAATCTGCTTAGGTTAGCAAAATGAACCTCAGTTATGACACCATTGAAAGAATTGTCATTCAAAAAAAAGAGTGTAAGTTCGACAGCTTCGAGATATCTTCAGGAATAGGACCAGACATTAAGTTTGAGTCAAGAGAAAGACGCTCAAGGATAGTCAGGTGCTCAACCCAATAGATTTCCCTCAACATGTTTCCGCTTAAACTCAATCTTTGTAGCACGCTCCATGAACATCTAAGACCCTGCATTATTTCATTAACATCTCCACTAAACTTGTTATAGCTTAACATCAAGGTGTTCAATTTACAGAGCTTTGAAAACGTTGTCCCTGAAACATGGCCTTCAAATTTATTTCTTTCTAGGAAAGTAAAGAAAGGAAGGTCATATTTTCCACTGCACCAGGCATGGCTCCATAAAATGAATTGTAATCAAGCAACAGATCTGTAAGCTTAGTAGTGTTCCACAGCCATTGAGGAACAGTGGAATTTAATTCATTATGCCCAAGATCAACTTTAACCAAGCTTGAAAAATTTGCATGAGAAATGGAAGAATCGATGCTATGTAATCCACAAGAACGTAATCGTAGTACCTTCAGAGAAGATAGCCTGGACACAATATGCAACCAATTGCCACCAGCTCTGTCAAGGGCAACCTTGGTCATGTCAAGGAACCCAGGGAAGAAAGAGGGTAGAGCCAATCAAGTGTTGTAGAGTAAAGATTATCATTGTAACCAATATTTAGATAACTTAGGTTGGTGAGATTGCTGAGCTGAGAAGGCACTCTTCCCCCGAATCCTGAACTCTGGAGGTTGAGATATCTGAGGCTTTTAAAGGAAGTAAGAAAATCTGGAATCTGAGAAAAGTTGAAGTTGTTGTAGCTGAGATCAAGGCGGCGTAAACGAGTCAAGGCAATTAGAGAATGATTGATCGCGCCATACAATGACCATGAATAGTCATTGGGATTATGGAGGTTGAGCTCGAGAACATGGTCGGTGATATTGCTGCATATAACTCCGAGCCAACTACAACAATCCTTACCTTCCCAAGAAGAAAGTTGGTTCTTCGGATCAATAATGCTTGATTTGAAGGCGAGAAGGGCCGCCCTCTCGCTCTCGATGCAACTGGAGGAACTTCCATTTCTGCTGTTGACAATGCTAATAGCAACAGCTATGATCACTACATGCCTAAGCAAAAACCTGGAAGTGGAAAAGCTTTCTTGATTAGCCATATGTTTATGTTTTGATGAGACTAAAAATAAAGCTTCTATTTAATGTAATTCATCCGTTGGAAAACCAATCATAATGTCAACTTTGATTAATAAAGTAGAGTCAAAGTTTAATAAGATAGAAAGAAACAAACAAAACAAATATAAAAAAAATGAATGATAGAAAGCATCCTGGAGTTGTGGCTCAGCGGCATTTTGAAAGAATTATTATTTTTTTTGATTAATTTATATAATACATATAAGAATAAAATGTCAACTCTGATTAATAAAATATAATTTGAACAGATTACAAATGGATGACGCTTACACGAAAATAACAGACAAACAAACAAACAAACGAAAGCAAATACACACACATATATATATATATATATAATCATATAATTCTTACATAAAATACATTTTATATTTTAGATAAAATTAAAATGGGCCACAGCTTAGAAGTCAGAACTGGCCACACCTTCCAATGCAATACAATAATATTTTGATTGTAGCACAATGAAATAGACTTAATAAACTAATAGAAAAAAAAAATTCTATTTTTTTCATTTTATTTTATTTTTGGCTTGAACTTTGTTTTACAATAGAGTCCACATTTACACCAATCATTAATGATAGCAGGAGAGGTCACTTTTAAACTAAATTTTAAATTTTTTTTTTTTGTTAGTGTTATTTTGTGGAGCATAATTATATTGATCAATTGAGAAAATATTGTTGACTAAGTCCTCAATTTATAATATATATTGCATATATGTATGCATATATATATATATATATATGTATGCACACACATATATATATATATATATATATATATATTGGATATATAAATTATATCCAAAATATAATTTATTACATTCACCCTAATATGCCAACAAGAGAAATAAAATAATAAAAAACAAAAAAAAAAAGCCTGGATGAAAGTTAATATGGTGGACATGAATAATAAAGTTCATATGATAATACAAATTTTTTTTTTTCTTAAATCAGTTAAGAACTTAAAATACATTGCATGATTCTATCAATACATATAAATTCAATTAAACGAGGTTAAAATATAAATAACAAAGAAGAAAAATATCTGAAATTAAGATATGTGCTATACATAAATAAATAATAATATGCAAATCTCAAAATAGAATTAAGAGCAAATTTATCTCCATTTTGATTACTTTTAGTCAGAATATCCAATCATAACTCTTTTTTTATATATAGATATTTGCTAAATGCATTAAACGTTTAGATCTTGAATTAATTATTTTCAAAAGCTAATAACTTTTTCTGTCAAAGAATTGGTCTGAACAACAACAATAAGAATTATTCAATTAATTATTTTACAAGTGGATTTCAGCTCTAATTTTACATATATAGCCAGGAATGACAACAATCTACCTCTCTTCGAGTATTTTGAAGTTAACATGCATAACATCATTATAAATATTTTTCTTTATCTATTAAATGTGCTTTTAGGGTTATAGCAACTCTTGCAAAAGTTTTGTTTGCTATGATTCAAGATCAGGTAGATTTGTATCTTTTCTAACATCATTTTCTTTGAAAATCAAAATTTTTTTTTCTTTCCAAGTTATGTTAATTCTTTGCCAAAGATATATAAGCTTTCTAACTTTGATAATTTGGATCCTAGTATTAAATGATTCAAATTTAGATTTGTGTATAAGAATAATAATAATAATAACGTTCAACATTATCACTTCTCGAGGTAGATTAACCATTTCAACTTGTTAAAATTGATCCACTACGCAAGCTTGCTACTTAGAATTCATATACATCTCATCGATGGTCTTCTAGAATCACTCATCCTCCCGAAATAGTATAGATTTCACATTACCTTGGCTTCTTTTCCCATTCTTTTAAGTTATTTAGAGTTTGCCAAATATTATATTGGTTAGAAGCAATGATAAAAGAGCTTTGGGCCCTTAAGACAACCATACATGAAATATTCAATATCCTCCTAAAGTTAAAGCCATTTGCTACAAATGGATTCGTTTACTATGATAGCATTCTAGATTTTCATAAGGCATGATAGGTTGTACTAGGTAATTACTTAAGAATATGAGGTTAATTTGGGAAAACTTTTTTTACATATTACTAAAATGGATATACTTCAAATGATTATATTTATTATTGCCTCACAAAAATAGCCACTCCATCAAATGGACATCAAGAATGTCATGGTGATCTCAAAGAGAAAATCTGCATGATTTCCTAGCATGATATTTCATCCTCATTTTCTTCACATGTTTACAAACTTAAAAGCTTTTCATATGCAATAAAATAGACTCTTCGGGCATGATTTGAAAAATTTCGGACAACAATAAGTTATTTCTTTCTTAAGTAGAACCAATATAATTCACCATTGTTTTGTTTTGGAAGATTTACATACATACCACACAATTCTTATGTATTTACATATCTAACACCTAAAGTTAGATATCTACTTATCAAACACTTTTCTATGCTTAAAAAGGTGCATTTCACTTTTAAAAAGTGAGTGATGATTGTATTTTTGATATGATATTAAAGATTGGAGTATTATATATGTAAAAATCGAAGTTTAGGTGTTAGATATGTAAGTACATAATAATTGTGTGGTATGTATGTAAATCCCCTTATTTTTAAAAAGTAATATAATGGTATTATTTTTCCCCCAGTATATATTGATGACATTGTTATAACTCAAATTGATTTGACACTAATCGCTCTTCTACAATATCTCCGACCTTAGGCTTGGAAGAGCGCATAATCCCTTTGGTATTTTCTTAATTCAACATAAGCATACACAAGATTTTCTTACATTATGAATACTCTTTCCAAGTATTTTGAAAAATGTTCAATACTTTAAACTATATGAAAAGTACATGACCTGATATTTCTTTCATTGTTTAGTAGGCTAGTCAAGTTATGCAAACCCCTCATTATTTGCATTTAGATTTATTCTTCAGTTACTGATGCATGCCAAGTATTTTTTTTTATTTGATTTATATAATGATTGCAATTTAATCTTATATTACGCCAAGTATTTGTGTGTTCAATGAGGAGATGAAAGTAAGCAATTCAATTTACAAGATTGTAACACATTGATCTCTAAGTAGGTTACCATTTTTATCTAGACAATAATATGTGGAATCTATTGGCATAGCATTATCATAGAGGTTGTTACATGACTGGAAGGCTATTTAAGTTGGGTTATTCAAACACTGCACTTCCCTAATCTTCTGTTGGTCACATCTAAGGCTTCTTGGACTAAACGCCCTCAAGTTCTCAATTCTTGTGCGTCTTTCCTATATATATATATATATATATATATATATATATATATATATATATGATTTAAGAATGAAATTAGTTGCTAAAACAAAGGGGTTAAGGTAACACTCGTCCATCTTGGAAGAATTACATTCAGTCTTAGTAACAAAAAATAGGTCAACATAGGTTTCATACATATCCAATAACCTTAACCATCAACTAGTCTAAAAAAAAGCATGTACTCATGCCATCATAATTAAACAAAAGTTGAGCAAATATCCTCCATATCCTAGTAACAAATCACCAATTTTATAAGGAATATTTCTAGTCAAATGATTATCTGACAAGTTTAAATTTGTTAATCCTTTTAGAACACATACTTGATCTGGAATTTCACCACTCAGATTATTCCTTGGTAAGTCTATGCTTTTTATCTGAATCACATTTTTAATGTATTAAGCTGTTGTCCCTTCATAGTCAACACCAAGGGAAAATAGATAAAATGACCGAGAATAAGGAAGCATAAATTGTATCGCAAAAGATGATGGCCCTGCCTCTGAAGTCAAGGTTCTCAAATTCATGAAGTTTTTGGGTATTGAACCTGATAAACTATTGTTTGCAAGATCTAATATTTTAAGCTTACTCAGTAGCAAAAGCTTCTCTGGTATGCTTCTTGACAGACGGTTCAACCTTAGTTGAAGGATCCATAAATTTGGCAGCTCCATGCCCAACCATGCTGGAATGTTTCCATCAATATTATTTTTACCAAGACTTAGAACGCCTAGGTTCTTGCAGTTCTGTAAAGATTTTGGCAATTTTCCAGACAGGTTATTACCACTGAGATCCAACACCTGGAGCTCAGTGAAAGGGTATATTGAATCAGGAACCCTTCCATTAAGCAAGTTGTTTGCTAGGTTAACTAACTCAAGAGATTTTGGTAAGCAGGACGGTATTTCACCAAATAACTGGTTATTGGACATATCAATCAAAGTCAGAGATGTTGCTTTACATAGGGAGAGTGGTATGGTGGAACTGATTGTTTGATAGAAATAAAAAATTTAGATATGATAATTCATTGGTTGATGGCAATTGTCCCTTAAACAAGTTGTAGCCAATATTTAGCAGGGAAGCATTATACAATATATATGGTGGTATTTGACCTTCAAACTGATTATCTTCTAAATTCACTATGGCTCCACTTTTAAATGATAAAGACTGTGGCAACTTGCCTCTCATCTGATTTTTGGAGAGATCTAAAAATTTAATGCTGGATGATGTGTTCACAAACCACTCAGGCATGGTGCCAGAAATCCCTACTGCAGCAATGGACAAGATTAAAATATTTCTCTACCATCGAAGCCATGTTAGAAAGCGAGGGCCCAATCAACATTAACTTAGCTTGATTCTTTTGAACTGGAAAGGAGGTACCCAATCCTCCTTCAAATCTATGCTCAACGAATTGTGAGAAATGTCAAGCATTTTTAATCGGCTTAGGTTAGCAAAATGAACCTTAGTTATGACGCCATTGAAAGAATTGTCATTCAAAAAAAAAAGAGAGTGTAAGTTTGATAGCTTTGAGATATCTTCAGGAATAGGACCAGACATTAAGTTTGAGTCAAGAGAAAGCAGCTCAAGGCTAGTCAGGTGCTCAACCCAACCCAATAGATTTACCCTCAACATGTTTCCATAAACTCAATCTTTGTAGCACGCTCCATGAACATCTAAGACCCTGCATTATTTCATTAACATCTCCACTGAAGTTGTTATAGTCTAATATCAAGGTGTTCAAGTTGCAGAGCTTTGTGAATATTGCCCCTGAAACATATCCTTCAAATCTATTTCTTTGTAGGGAAAGTGAAGAAAGGAAGGTCATGTTTTCCACTACACCAGGCATGGCTCAATAAAATGAATTGTAATCAAGCAATAGATCTGTAAGCTTAGTAGTGTTCCACAGCCATTGAGGAACAGTGGAATTTAATTCATTATGCGTAAGATCAACTTCAACCAAGTTTGAAAATTTTACATGAGAAATAGAAGAACGTAATCGTAATACCTTTAGAGAAGATAACCTGGACACAACACGCAACAAATTACCACCAACTCTGTCAAGGGCAACCTGGGTCATGTCAAGGAACTCTAGGAAGAAAGAAAAGAGCCAATCAAATGTTGTAGAATAAAGATTATTATTGTGAGCAATATTTAGATAACGCAGGCTGGAGAGATTGTTGGGCTGAGGAGGCACTCTTCCCCAAATCCTGAACTCTGGAGGTTGAGATATCTGAGGCTTTTAAAGGAAGTAAAGAAATCTGGAATCAGTGAAGTTGAAGTCGTTGCTGCTGAGATCAAGGCGGCATAAATGAGTCAAAGCGATCAGATAATGATTGATTTCGTCACGTAGGGACCATGAATGGTCATTGGGATCATGGAGGTTGAGCTCGAGAACATGGCCGGTGATATTGCTGCATCTGATTCCGATCCAACTATAACAATCCTCACCTTCCCAAGAAGAAAGTTGGTTCTTCGGATCAATAATGGTTGATTTGAAGGCGAGAAGGGCCGCCCTCTCCCTCTCGATACAACTGGAGGAGCTTCCATTTTGAGCAGCGAGAATACCAGCAGTAGCAGCTGTGATCACTGTGAGCCAAACAACCAGCGCGAAAGCCGGAAATCTTTCTTGATTAGCCATATGTTTATGTTTTGTGGAGACTAAAAGTAAAGCTTCTATTTAATGTTATTCAGTCATTGAAAAACCAATCACAATTTCAACTTTGATTAAGAGAACATAATCAAAGTTTAATAAAATAGAACTTGAACAGATTACAAATGGACTATGGTTTACAAAACAAACAAAAACAAATATTAAAAAAAGAATGATAGAAAGCATCCTAGAGTTGTGGCGCATTAAGAAGCCACAAAATCAGTTTTGGAATAATTTAAAGTATTTTTAGAGAATTATTTTCTTTATTATTAATTGATCTAAGTGTTTCCTAGTATGTGGGCGACGTGAAAATTGCTTGAGAGATTTAACTGGAGAGAGATTTGTAAAATTCTCTTTAGTTTTTTCATAATAGATTTCTTGATATGATTCGCTCTAAGATTTTTTTTTTTTTTTATTTCAAAATTTTTCACATAAATTCTGATGTTCTATTTTTATTTTATTTTATTTTGACCTTTACTTGCTCCTATTTTCTCTCCCAACCGTTAGAGTGTTAATCAATTAATTAATAATTAAATAATTTAGCATATAATGAAAGGTTACCTTTCCAAGGATAATTTTATATCGGGTATATATATATATATAACAACGAATGCTGGAGGTAATAGTGAAAAAAACTGGTAAAGTACATTGATGCATACTGTAATAAAAATTCCCAGTGTTCTGTCCACCTGCGTAGAAATAATTGTTTGTGGTGCTGCCAGGAATGCCTGCGGGAATCTGCTTGCTAATGTCAACTGTTGCTGCAGCAGTAGGCTTCGGATTTTCTCCGGCAGGTTTGGAAGGTTCGCCGCCTCTGCTGACCAACCGATCCATTCTTCTCCAAACTACATGTAGTTACAACAAAGATAACAAGAGCTCATCAGAATTCTTATCAAGAGCAGAAAGAATTTTTAATTATTTTTTATTTACAAAAAGAAATAACAATAAATTAACATACTAATGAATTATGTCGGATGACAATAATACAAATATTGTGTTAAAAAGCATACAAGCTAATGTAAATATCACAAAATTGTCGCTTTTAAACTCTCACAAATAAGTTATTGACAACTAGAGCGAGACTAATAGCAATGAGAATGTTAAGAGAGAAGAGTGGTAAAACAAGAAAAGAGTGAAAAATGACTGCTAGAAACATGATGAGAACATTACTTAGTGAAGATAAAATGGTATAGAAATAGACTTAAGTTGTTAATGCAAAAGGAGCATAGCAAATTAAATACATCAATAAAATAGGTACCTAAAATTAAGATGAAAATTTGTCCAAAAACAAAGAGCAGGCTGAAAATAACATTGCTTTGCAAAATAGATTAACACTTCATGTAACTCTCAACAAAAATGAATGGAGGAGTATTCATAAATCCAATATCAAATAATTAATGGTGGTGATAATTATTGAGTTCATAAAAGCACTAAGACAACACAGGAGACACATGCAAATCTCAAAGTGAATGCCCACAAATCTAAAGCCAAACTCAACCAAATTTAAAGCTTCCAATAAATGTGCAGTACTAGTAAATTGGGTTGAATTAAGTGATATATGGCTAGGGGTGTGTACGATCCGATTTCGAGCCGAACTATAGTTGGCTCGAAAAAAACTATTTCGGCTTGAAATCGAGTCGTGGATCGATGATTCGATTTGAGCTGCCGGTCGATTCATCGGGCTCATGCTCGAAGTGAAATGGCTCGAATTGAAGCAAACTCAAATCCAAATGGTGGCTCGATTGGCTCGAAAATTGATTTCAGTTTATGGTTCATAAATTTTTTTGAATATATAAATATAATATAACATACAAGTTCGAGTTGACTTGAAAAATAAAATTTTCAATAACAAATTATAATTTCACATTACAACTAAATAGTTCTTATAAATATAAATTTTGTACAATTTGATTAATGTTATATATTTGATATTTCATATTTGATCACCTAACAATAATAATAAAAAATCCATAAAATAATGCAATTGACATAACATTTAAAATAAATAAAAAATAATAAAAATATTAAATTGTCTTTTGTTTGTGAGACTCACACAAAATAATATCCATCTTCAAGCATTAGCAATTAGCAAAAATTTGTAATTTGTATACTTCACTTCAATAATTGTTGGCTCCAAAATCCACGTTGTCAAAGCCATCTATTAGAGCTCTAAAGATAGAAAAACAAATCACTAACAAAAGTTACAAAACCTCACAAATCAAAAAATCATGTATTAATATAGGAGACTCAAAATAAAGGCTCAGGTTGCATTTCTATCTGGAAGGGAGAGAAAATAATGAAGCAAAGTTATTGAGTTAGCCCAAATTACAAAATATAATCTCTTCTCATCATTGTCCAAAATTAGAAAATCAAAAATTCTTCATGATAACCCCATTTTAGGTCGACCATGGGTCCATAACTAGAACCCAAAATGAAAACCTGTGAGAAATAGAATGGAAATATGTGTTTAAACATATAAGAAAAAAATTAGTGAGAAATAGGTTTTTTTATGATTACTACAATATATGCAATCCATTAATCCACAATATATACAGAAATTCAAAAAATAGTAAATTACCTAAACCCAAAGTCCAAACAGCCAGATTGCAATTCCCTATTGGTGAAAGAATGGAGAACCGAAAACCAAAATAATAAAGAAAAGTAATAGATTTTTGTGCCCTCATAAAACTGAAATGATTGGATAATTTTTAGGGTGACATTAAACAATTTTTTTTGACTAAGTGTCGTAAACTAATTAAGAAAAACAAGACTTTAGATATAACAATCATCAAAACAGCATCTAACAAAGTCCAAAAGCCTTTCATAGTTTCATAACATCTTTATTTTAGACTTATTGCTAAAGCAATATAACATCATTCCAAGCAACAATATTATAAACTTCAAATATAACAATTCATATTTCCAAATTCTAACACAGCATGCATCAGTAGATAAAATGTAATAAGAATGTAAGATGAAGCAATATGTTTGTAAAGCCAAACCAAAATTTCCTCACAATTCAAATATATAAAATTTAAATATAGTATCAAGTATGCCACCCCAAATGATTAAATGGTCTCAAATTTAGTTCATTGACCAAGTCATTTCACTAGAAATATAAAAAATCAATCACCAAAGCCTTCATTAGGCCATCTCAGTTTAATTTTATCATTGGACATCATATCATCATTCGCCACTAACATAAAATATTACTGCGCAGAAGTAGAAAATATATAATAAAATGATACATAGCTCATAATAAATGTCACAGACTCTCACATAACATAATCAAACTACTTATCCAATTAGGTTGTGCAAGTTTTTGGAGTCTCACAAAATATTTTCTGAAAATAAAAATATGCAAAAAGGAGAAATGTATAGCATAATTGAAATGATATCATCTAATTTTTATATTTGTGATTCCGTAGATAAGCTTTCAGGTGCACTTATAAGTAAGTTCTATTCCGCAAGAATATTAAACTGAAACTGCAATGGAATAAATGAAACTCATATTGAAATAGAAGCAAATTTCATTATAAAATAAAAAAAGTAAATATTACCAATGAATTTTTTGATGATTTATATGCAGCCCGAATCCAGTTTCCACTACATACTAAAGCATCTAATGTTCTTGGTGAAATTGAACTTCTATAATCGCTAAGCACCACGCCGCACTAAAAGTCGATTAAACAGCTTGTTATTCGGAATGATAAAAATATCTTTGGTCATCTTTGAGAGAGTCTTGTATTTCATGGCGTACATTTTCCACCATTCCAAAATATCAAATTCTTAATCTGGGCATTTCACACAAGCTTTATCTAGGTATATCTCCAAATCAGACTTTTGTGGAACTAAAAGGCCAGTAGAATCTATAAAATTATACAAACCAGCCAGATCATCATGTGAAACATTACCACCTTCAGTTGTGGTTATTTCAAATTGAGAGGTGGATGCTCGATATTTCTTTTGTATATATCAACAACATAATAAGAGTATAGCTCAAAAAATATTTGATTGACATTGTCCTTCTTGTCAATCATAATGTCAATATCATATATTTATGTATAGTAATAATTGATGGTAAATAGTTTCATTCTAGAATCTAAAATGCAAGCAATCGAAAATAACATTAAACACTCTATCCAATACTTATCAAATTTAGCCTTCATGCTACTTTCCATGTTTGAAATGAAAAGAGTACTAGATAAGCATTCTCGATCCAATGTTTTCTTAATTAGAACAAGATTGGGAAGCAGTCTGTTTGTAGTAGGATAAGTTGAACCTGAAAAAATTTCGGTTATTCAATGAAAAATTTGAAGCAGTTCTCTTACTTTCTCAAAGTTAACCCAATCTTCTTGAGAAGGTAGTCATATATAATTGATATCACGCAAAGCATATTCATGAAAAACATTCTTATAATAAAAAGTGGACTCTAACATCTTGTATGTGGAGTTCTAACATGTAGGCACATCAATGCAAAGTGCATTTGCTATGGATAAGCCAATCTGCCTTGCAATCTCTCCAAATTTATGTAAGCGAGTTGCAGATCATTTTATGAATAAGATAGATTCTCTTACCCTTTCAATTATTCTACTGATCTCTTTCAATCCATCCTGCATCATTAAGTTTAAAATATGAGTGGCACAATGAACATGAAAGAAATCCCCCATTATTAAAAATCTGGATCTTCTAGTGAACAATGCTTTTAAATTTCTAGTTGCTACGTCATTTGATGATGCATTGTCTAAAGTGATGGTACTTATTTTATTTTGTAGATCCCATTGCAACAAACTTTCAGAAATTACCTCAGAAATCACAGCCCCGCTATGAGGAGGATCCAAATTAATAAAACTAATTATCCTGGACTGTAATTTTCAATCAGAAATAATGTAATACACAGTAAGACACATATAACCAATTGTTTAATTTGATGTCCAACAATCACTAGTAATCGAAACTCTCTCCACAACTTTCGAACTTTTTTTAAATTTGTCTTTTTCATTTTCATGCACTTTCATACACTCTTCCTTGATGCCAAATCGTAAAATTTTACGATAATTTGGATTCATTTATTTCATCAAGATATTGAAACATAAATGTTCAACTACCATGAAGGGATATTCATGAACAATAATCATCTTAGCCAATATTTTTTTTCGAATGATCATCATGAGATGAAACACACAAAGTAGATATTGAATCGCTTTCCTCCAAATCCTCATCGGATCAAATAGTTTTTGCTTCTTTTCTTTATTATCAATCTTGCTAGAGTGATTCGTCTTGAAGTGACTACTTAGCTGAGATGTGGTTCCAGTTTTTTGTTTGACATAAGATTTCACGCAATAATTACATTTAAACTTTTGTACCACTTTTCCCTTTTCTGTTACAGTAATTTCAGTAAAGTGTTTCCAAATTTCAGATCATTGTCTTTTACCCTTGTTCTTATCAATATAAGCTATTTCACCCACACTCTCATTTAGAGTTGTTGCATTATCATCAATAGGATGACTTGAACAATTATTAGATTTGCTTTGAGAAGGACTTATCATTGTGTCTATGAGAAATTACATCATCAATTCAAATAAAATTCTCGAGATATCAATAGATAAAGATAACACATAATTTACTGCATAGTAATCTCATGTAACCCGAAAAAAGGTAACCATGTTTAGCCTTCCAGCTTCCACCAAGCAAATGAGAAAATAAGTATAGAAATATGAAAATAACTAAAGCAAACATTTTCAGGTTTAACCATTCATATAGTCAAGCAAATACAGAAATATGCAAATAACTAAACAAATATGATATTAACCATTTGGTCCATTCATGTAGTCAAGCAGAAGCTGCAGAACACACATTGCCCCATAATCTATTACGGTTTAGGAGCACAAGACAAAGCCGTCAGCCCATCCTTAATTGTGACATATTCCAAGTAGAAGTGTAGAATTGTAAAGTGTAGAGCGTTAAATCAAAACAATTTAACCGCTAACATGCAGGTAAAAAAAAAGATATAACTTCATCCGCAATAAAATAAAGATGCACATCAAATCAACATGAGCTTGGACACTTAGTTAGGTAATAAAAACAAAAGCAACTTAAGGAATTCTCTGAACTCAAATAATTGAAAGAACCGAAACCTCCGAAGTTTAGAAGAGCTCGAGTATGGAATAATAGAAATAATTGAAAGAACTGACATCTCATAGGCTCATAATCGTAGCATGAAATACTTACAGAATTAGGAAATGAAACAAGTAGGTAGTTTATTGTATAGTTTAGTAATTCTAGTGTAAAGAAGCAAATCAAGCAAGTAGAGGTCGAATAAGCTATGTCGAATGAAGATGATAGTGACAAAGAAACACCTCAATGTCTCAAGCACTTCAACCAAAGATATCGAAGTCGCTGATCAACAAGATCATGAGCGACATCAAAGAAAATTAGGAAACGAGTGGAGAAGCCATGAAGAATAGAAAGAAGAAGAGCGAAGTCGAAATCGAGACTCGAGATGTCTATCGAGGATGAGATATTAGAAAGGAATTTCCTCTTCACCATTGCTTCAACGATCCCCTTGATCAGACGGCATTCCACATTCGGGTAAGTATAGCTGAGCTTCACAACCAGGCCGATGGCCCAATGGCCAGATCCAATCGCTAGTTGTGACTCGAGTCACATGTGCGGATTGAAATTGAGTCAAAAAAATTTTGAGCCAAAATTTTGGCTCGAAATTCGGCTCGTTTGCTTTGACTCGATCTCGATTCAAGCCCAAATTTGAGTCAATTTTCTAGAGAGCCTTTCTCAGCCCTATATATGGCTACATTTTTAGATCAATCAACTGTTGCAAGAATTTCTCTCAGCTATCTAGTAAACAGTTGGACATCATCACCCCCTATCATGTCAATGAAAGCCCCAACCCCAAGATGGGGCTCTGATGGACTTTTCAACAAAATTTGTCCAATGCAATTAGTCAATCTAATAAAACAAATCCGCATAACCTTTTGCGACCTCAAATCAATTTTGGTGACCAAGTAGATCTGAAAGCAATTGAGTACTCTATATAGGCACTGCTCATACTTTGGTTATTCCTAAATAACCTCAAATTAAGTCTTTGAAACATAAAAATAAAGAAATACTCAAGAATATAAACAGGAACTTGTGTTATACTCATCTCAGCTGTCCAACAATAACAAAATGCATCGCAACCATAGATTAAAATCCTCCTTACCTAAACTCTGTACTCATCAAGTCTAGAGCATGTATGGATACCCTTATTGTCTTATCTAAGTGAATACATATAAAAGAAAGCCTTACTCAGTACTCTCTCTATCTCTATTTCCATTTTCATCTCTGCATCTTTTGCCAAAAACTTCATCTATTATCATGATAAGAACTACAATTTTCAAGCCCATTTCTTTTAGAAGCATCCTCATCTAGTACCACCCAAGGCTGAGCATAAGGTCTAACAATCATAATACAATAAAATGAGTTTTTTAGAGTAATAAATTCAAGCCAGAAAAGTCTCAAATAAATAGCAAAGGAAAGTCTCAGAAAAGGCTCAGGCTCAGCCAACCAAAAAATATCTCGAAGAGCAACAAAATATGTAAGCATTCAAACTTCAATAGAGGGTTACAATCACATATAGTGCTACCAGCCGAAGAGAAGAGGGAGAAAACATCAAAGTCATCACAACCAACTTACCTCAGGTCCTCGACTAAAGCAATTAGCCAAAGACCAATTGCCTACAAAGCTCTAATTCCTGCCACCAAAATAATATAAACAGTCGGCAATAAAGCCACCTAGCCAACCAAAGGCCCAAATAGGCAGACCCTCCCGCATCAATGATAAAGAAAGTAAACAGAACCAAGCTGGAACAACAGCCAAGCTACCACCAGAAGACAAGCAGCAGCACCAAAGAAAGCAAAAAATCCAAAAAAAGAGACAATACCCACAGCCAAAATGCACTCAAAGACATGTAACCAGAGAACAAAAGCAAAGGCCAAAGACAGACCAAGCATCATCAAGCCAACGAAAACAAAACCAAAAATAAACAACCAACATGCTCCCGGGCCTGCCACCAACAAAACAGAAATAACATCAAAGTCACCACCAAAATAGGAAAACATCAAAAGACAAATAGCAAATAAATACATAGTTTTAACCAGACCTTTAGGACTTATTTTATTTATTTTGGCTCATTTCTTTTAGAAGCATCCTCATCTAGTACCACCCAAGGCTGAGCATATAACCTGACAATCACAATACAATAAAATGAGTTTTTTAGAGCAATAAATTCATGCTAGAAAAGTCTCAAATAAAGAGCAAAGTAAGGAAAGTCTCAGAAAAGGCTCAGGCTCAGCCAAAATCATCTCAAGGAGCAACAAAATATGTAACCATCCAAACTTCAATAGAAGGATTACAATCACATATAGTGCTACCATCCAAAGAGAAGAGACAGAAAACATCAAAGCTATCACAGCCAACTTACCTCGCGTCCTCGACTAAGGCATATAGCCAAAGAATAATTTCCTACAAAGCTCCAATTCCTACCACCAAAATAATATAAACAGCCGGAAACAAAGCCACCTAGCCAACCAAAGGCCCAAATAGATAGACCCTCCTCCATCAACAAGCAGGAAAGTAACTAGAACCAAGCCAGAACAACAACCAAGCCCCCACTTGAAGAGGAAAATACCAGAAGATAAGTAGCACCACCAGAGGAAGAAAAAAATCCCAGAAAGAAACAATACCCATAGCCAAACTACACTCAAAGAGACGTAGCCAGAGAACCAACATCCAAAGCAAAAGGCCAAAAAAGACAGTAGCCCCCATTAAGCCAAACCAAGACAGAAACAAAACCAAAAATAAACAACCAAGAAGCTCCAGGACTTGCCACCAACAAAATAGAAACAACAGCAAAGCCACCACCAAAATACGAAAACACCAAAAGATAAGTAGCAAATAAATACATAATTTTAACTAAAGCTCCAGGACCTATTTTATTTATTTTGGCTCATTTCTTTTAAAAGCATCCTCATCTAGTACCACCCAAGGCTGAGCATAAGGCTTCATAATCAAAATAGAATAAAATGAGTTTTTATAGCATTAAATTCAAGCCAGAAAAGTCTCAAATAAAAAGCAAAGTAAGGAAAGTCTCAGAAAAGGCTCAGGCTTAGCCAAAATCATCTCAAGAAGCAACAAAATATGTAAGCATCCAAATTTCAATAGAAAGGTTACAATCACATATAGTGCTACTAGCCAAAGAGAATATGGAGAAAACATTAAATCCATCACAGCCAACTTACCTCGGTTCCTCGACTAAGGCATTTAGCCAAAGACCAATTGCCAAGAAAACAACATAAACAATTGGCCAACAAAGCCACCCAACCAACTTACCTTGACTAAGCATTCAACCAAAGACTAATTTCCAAGAGAACAACATAAACAGTCGGCCAACAAAGCCACCCAGAGACGACAGAGATAATTATAAGGCTAAGTTCGATGCTCCTCCCAAGACTCCATTATTTTGGGACCCCAGCCAAGAAGCTTAAGAGAGCTAAGGAGACGGGCACTGGCTTTGTAGAGGATGACATCAATGTTGCTTATGCCTGACTTGTTTGTGTTAGCCATGATGGCATCTATGATAATCAGGATGGAATGGAAAGGCTCAAGGATCTAGATACAGATCGTTCAACAAGCTAAAGAGCTAAATGAAAACCAAGGTTATATGTGAAGAAATGATTCAGATACAGATCATTCAATAAGCTAAAGAGCTAAACAGAAACCAAGTTTATATACAGAACACTAGATCTCAAAGATACCTCACAATAACAAAGAAAAACTAACCTCAAGAACCTAATAATCTTTAAGATAAGGTTAGAGAAAATTAATATCAAGTGTTCAAGCGTCGAAGCTACCACTAAAGTAGAGCATGTTGAAACAATACTAGGGCATTCAAATCATGATACTTTCTTTATATCAATTTTTCTCAAAGAAACGGTGAAATTGCTCTTAATAAGAGCCATCCACCATTAAAAACCCTCTACCAATACTCCATGATCGGGGATATTAGTCCTCTTCCATTCTCGTAAAATAGACTACGCAGATGTAACGCTCAGAAGATGGCATTCATGGCAAGGATCACGATGCCGACGAGTGTAGAGACGACGGATATAATTATAAGGCTAAGCTGTGTGCTCCTCCCGACACTCTAATGTTCTGGATGGAGATGAAGAGGGACCCATAAGAAGCTGTGAGAAGTGGGTGGTCTGGCTTTGTAGATGGCATCGGCGTTGCTTACGGACTTGTTCATGTTAGCCATGATAGTATCTATGATAATTGGGTCAGAATGGAAAGGCTCAAGGATAGGCCACCCGAGAGCTTTGCCACATTCCCCAAGAGCTCTGGCTAGGTTTCCTGTTGCTCCTCGACCTCGCTATCATCCACACAGCTGCCACCGCCATTCCTAATTTTCATCCCTATTTTAAGGTGTTGATTGCCTAACTCGATGAGTTAGTTTCCTAAGTCAGCAACAGGCATTGCTTCAGCGGATCTAGAGCCATTTATTTGAGGCTCAGGCTCAACCATTTGGAGAAAGAGGGAAGATTCCATATCTATGGCTATAGCCTGAATCTCGTCTTTTATCATATTGCTATATCATGCCCATTCAATTGATTTATTATTTTTAGCATGTTGTTATTCACATGATGTCATACTTTTATATATATAATGTTTCAAAATAGCTTTCTTAAAAACTATTTTAAAACAATTTTTTTTTAAAATTAAAATAAAAACTCACCCAAAGGAGCCATGTGTACAAATTTTTCTTGGAATTTTTACATGCATAGCATGCAAAACTAAAGTATTTACCTATTCAGCACCCAAAACCCATTATTTACATACATAACACCATTTTTCTTCTATATTTGCTAAAACACATTCTATTCATCTTCGTTTACTGTCTCCACTAAAACTCATGTGGGAACAAGCAAAGCATAGCACACTACTCCATTGCTCCTCATTATCTACTTATCATCACAAGGAAAGAGTGATTTTATTTACATTCCATCGATCAGTTCCTAGCATTTCATCTTCTTCCTTATCACTTGAGGGGAAATCATTATTCTTCACTTGGTTTAGGGTTTAAGGTGCCTCGTTGCTCACATTGAGTCGTTGTGCTCACATTATCAGGTTCATCCGACTGTAGTTCCATTGTTGTTGTTCTTTTTTTTTCTTGAACCAAGATGCCAATTAGGGTTTCATTTTGCAATATGCCATCTTTTTTTCTTCTTTTTTTGATGGATAATTTCCACCTGCTGGATTCATTTTACAATTAACTATTGAATCATTTAATTTATTTTATTGTAGCTAAGCATGTGTGCTCTAGTTCCTTCTTTGCACATTTAGATAAATGAAACTTAAATAAATTTATGCAGATTCATATTGGAGCAGTTAAATATTAATCCAAATAATTTCATTTTTTTTTATTATACAAAGCATCTGTGATTTGATTTTGGGTATAGATACAATGATTAACTCGGATGATTATTTGTCTATACCATTTAAGTTTGGTGGAATTAAAAATCAAGGAAGAAAAAAATATGATGGTGGAAAATAAAAAACTCTTAAGTTTCAAAAGAAATTATTGAACTTAGATATGTTGAAGAATGACATTTAATCGATATGTCCATAGCTTAAAGGATATGACTTTGAGTTATTTCTTCACATTTATGGAAATTCGCCAAGAGAGTATACATTTATTGCAAGTGGCATTGAAGTGGTGGAGTTGATTAAACAGTGTAGTGGAAGTGGCCAAGCTGAAATTGTGGTCATAACACAAGGCAGTACAGAAGTTGATATGTCTTTACATAGTCAACAAGTAATGGATGGGAGTACCATAGTAAACTTCTACAATTCAACATCAGATTTTATTTGAAATGATATTATTAAGATGCATGCCTCTAATAACTTATTTGTAGGTGCACGATTTCAAGATGCTCTTAGTTTCAAATAAGCTCTCAAAATAAATTATATTATGAATAATTTTGGAGTGAAGTTCCAAGCTAGTAATAGAACAAGAGTGATAGTTATTTGTTCACATTGAGATTGTCCTTAGAAAGTGAGAGCAATACTGTGTAAAGATGGTAAATCATTTGAGGTCAGAAAGTTGAAGTCAACACAATTATGCCTGGGTTTGAATAGATAAGTAAACAGACAAGCAACAATCTCTTGGGTGGCTCAACAAATTATAGATATTATAAGACAAAATCCTGATATCCCTCCAAAGAAAATTAACAAAAACTTAGAGAATATATATGGGTTACCACTTATGTACATGAAGTTGTGGAGATCTAAGAAAGCAGCACGTGATTGTATTTTTGGGTCTGTTGATGAAAATTATAGATGAGTACCTATATTTCAAGCTAAATTGTTAAAAAGAAATCCTGGTTCTCATATAACATATTCTTGCAGTAAGCATGACAGTTCTTTTGAGAGATTTTATTTGAGATTTAAGATTTATATTGATGGTTTTATCGTTGGTTGCAAACATCTCATTGGTCTTGATGCATGTCATCTCAAGTCGAAGTATATAGGTGCCTTATTATCTGCAAATTCATTGGATGAAAATAATGGCCTCTTCACCGTAGCATTCGTAGTAGCTGAGAGTGAGTGAAAGAAGACATGGAGATGATTTTTAGAAAATTTGGTAGATAGTATTGGTTTAAACTTGTAGTATTTGGCATTCATTTCTGACATGGAGAAAGGTCTGGTTGAGACTATTAAAACTATTTTTCCAGATGCGAAGCATAGAATTTTTCTTCAGCATTTGTGGAAGAATTTGAAAAAAAATTTCTACGCCATGATAATCAAAATATTGGATCTTAAATTTGGTCAGCAGCCAATGCTCTTACTAAGCTTGAATATGATTGCAACATAAATGATTTGTTTCTTATTAGCCCTCAAGTTCATCTTTACTTGACTTCTATAGCCTAGAAGTGGGCCAAAAATACTTTTTAACTGAGATAAAAAAAAATTATTGCAATACCAATAATATGACAGAGCCATTTAACTCATGGGTAGGTGAAGCTAGAAGCAAACCAGTTGTCGACTTGCTTGATTTCATAAGAGCAAAGCAAATAGAACAAAGGGCCAAAAAGAACCTTAATTCATCAACTTGGAGAGGTGTGCTAGTGCCTTATGATGAAGTGTACATCTGGGATATATCTATTATGAAAGAATAATTTATTATAAGGCAGTCAACATCACAGATAGCTGAGGTTGAAGAATTAAAAAATAGATTTGAATTTGACATAAAAAGTAGACAATGTGGTTGTAAAGGATGGCAATTAAATGGATTGCCTTGCATACATTCAGCTGCATTTATTACCACCAAAGAGTTCCCTCTTTGTCATATTTATGCAGATGAAAGTAACTATGTGATCAGGTTAATAAGAAGTAGCATCTTATGGTATTTTAATTTGGATGTGGGTAGACACCACGTAAATCTTAGGGGGTACTTATTAAAGTAATCAAGTACAATAATAAGGTATGATGTATTATCTCGAAAGATAGAAGACATCACCTTACAATGGACCTAATCACCTAATAAGGACTCCTAAGGCAGATAGGTCTTCAAATATACTAGAGTTCTTTCCCCTACTTTACATGGAAAAGTAAATTAGAGTTTATTTTAAGTTGGGTTTTAAGTTCCCTATGGAGGCAAGCCTCTATAGTTAATTACATCCTAAGAAATAAAATTTCTTAAGAACACTCTCAATTAAAGTATGCAATTATTGTCTCTAAAGATTTCAAGGTTAAGACTATCAATAAATTGGTTATTTTAGAAAATCAAATAGGATTGTTCAATTGGAAGACTTATTTTGGATTTCAAAGAAAGATAAGTAAGAAATGCTCATGATATTAGGAAGCCTAGTGAGGACTCTAATCCATCCTATTGTGAGATTTTATGTATTTGAAAGTCAGGAGGTTTATTGTTTGAGATGAAGTTTTATTAGATTACTAGGGCTTATAGTCCATCAACACAAGATTGTAGAAATGCCTAAGAGCTAAGGATTTATGCTTATAGCTCAAAGGAAACTAGCAACCTTGGATCCTAAATCTGGGAAGCTTTAACATAATTTAAAGCACAACCTAAATCTAAGCGAAGAGTGGACATAAGGATTTATATTTACAAGAGAGGATAAACCCGTCTGACTTCTGGACTTACAACCGCTTGGAGTAGCTTATAACTAAAACCTCCTATGATTCAAAATCATGCAGTCTAGTCTTATGAAATTGTAAGATGTCCAGGCTTATTATTTAATTTGGAAAGGAAACTAAATTCTTAAACCCACCCCCAAAGAGACTATAGCATGAGTGGTATGAGCACATGACTTAGTCTAAAATGCAAAATATTTATAAATTTTATTTCATCTTGACACATCCATTTAGACAAAAGCTTTGGGATTTCTTTATGCCTAAATGCATAATGAAATATGTTATTGGATAAATCAAAAGAGAGGGTGAAGCTCCATCATAAAGGGTTGCTCTCATAGGTTAAGCAATCCCTAAAGTGTTGAACTGGAGGCCCTCATTTTTAGCAAGAGTGACTCAAGATGCATGCATGATGTGAGGCATACAACATTCAGCTAAAGGGTTCCTAAATCTTTTATTATCTTATTTAGAGACTAACTTTTATGATGAGGTTATGTGTTATTTAAAATTTTAATTTGGAGTTGTTAGTTGGGGTAGAAAATTTAATTTTATCCTAAGAGCCTACCGCATCCAGTCCACACATTCAAATATCAAACATGAAGAAACTATGAAAAGCATGCAATTTTAGTACGCAATCTAAACACAATATCGGAAAAACATGTATAGATTTCGTAAAAGAATAAATGGAGAAATACACCCAAAAGAAAAAAAAAGTGGGTAGCCAAGCTCCACCCTTATATAACCCAGATTACAAAATAATAATTACAATTGAAATTAAATAAATGCTATGGGGGTCTTCATTCTTTATTTATTTTCATATCTTATTTTCTTCCTCTCTTGATTTGATTTGCACCAAGGCATCATAGGGGACCCTAGGACTAAGCCTTCTAGCCACTTCTCATCCTAAACCCCATAGCACTAATGATAATTTATATTATAAAAATTACATCTTATTGGAAAAAGTAAATTTAACTACACCTGTCAAAAAAGAAGTTAGTTAAACATACATACAATCCCAAGTAGCTATAATTATAATTTAGACTTAGCACCCTGTACATGGGTAACCAAGTCCGCTTATCCTAATTTGGATTATGCTTAGGGGCATAAGCAACATGCAAGCAAAGCATTTATATTTATTATTACAATGGCCCCATAAGCACAATTCCCTACTTAAAATATGATTAAATACTGACATCTCTACATACACACCCTAACATCGTAAAATATTATATCACAAAATAAAATATACATCACATATAAATCATCCTAACTTAAAACTAGAAGTAGTGACTTAGTTCTAAAGTGTGTGATAAGGCTTGGTGTGGCATGACTTGATGAAGCATTTATGTTATGATTCCTTAACTTTGGAGATTGTTTAAATTAACCATGAATGTTGGTTTCACTTTAAGTTGTTTAGTTGATTTGAAGATTTTAATTTATACTTTATTTTGTTTCACTTGATTTACACTTAGCATCTAAGTGTTATAAAAAGAAGAAAGAGGGTTAACCTCCTTCATCCCTACCTTAAGCCATTTTCTAAAATACATTTTATGATTTAATTCTCTTTAGTGAATGGCTTACTATATATTTTAATTAATCCTAGGTTTAGGTCAACCTTAAAAAATCCTATTCAATATGAAAGTCATCTTAGAATTAATATAATTAAATTACTATCATATGAAATATGTTAAGTCGTCCCTTTTTATCACATGTAACATGCATATGAATTAGGACTTAGCATGTCTATGCATACAAGATAATTTGGCACACTTAAGTGATCATGGATGCATGTATGTGTGATAATTATATTTTACTTAATTGGATTATTTACATATAGAAATTAAAGCTCTATCAAATTCTTATACAAATATATATATATATATATATATATATATATATATATATATATATATATATATATATATATATATATATGAATGAAATTAAATGGGTGTGCCATTGTTAAACCAGGGAAGTGAGGTAATCAAACGACCTACGTGGGGCTACTTAAAGCCACGTATTCTCGAGATGTCCAGACTATATACCCATTACTATTCAAACACATGTAAATTTATATCTATGAACATAGGAAAGAGAGCTTTACATTCACATATTATATATTTTTGTGATTTAAGAAAATAAAAATGCATGTATTTTTAATAGGAAAGAAAATTTTTCTTCCTTAATCACATATACATGCACATATATATATAAATGTAAGCAAGTACATGTCGTTGTTAAATCAGGAAAGTGAGGTAATCAAACGACCTTCGTGAGGCTACTTAAAGCCTCATATTTCCAGGATATATAGACTATATATTTGCTATCTTAAATACATATTAATGTATATATGATTGGAGGAATGAAAATCATGCAAAAGATTGTATTTTTTTATTGAATTATTTATATATATATTAATTAAAGCTCTATCCAAATTCTAATACAAAAATATATAGTAATGAAATTAAATGGGTACATGTCATTGTTAAACCAGGGAAGCGAGGTAATCAAACGAGCTCCATGGGGCTACTTAAAGCCTCGTATTCCCTGGATGTCCAGACTATATACCCATCATCATTCAAACTTATATAAATCTATATGTAAAACATAAGAAAGAGAGTTTCATTCTACATACTTAAGCTATAAGCACATGCAAGTCCTATATGTATTCATAACTATTATCACTCCAAGTATTATTATCCATTCATAAACTTTAAAAATTAGATTTGAATTTATTAGTGATAATAACAACACATATAATAAATTAAATCAACTCATGCAAGCTTACATAAATAAATTTCATTTGATTCAATTAGTTTTGAAAAGATGAGTGCATGAAAACATATGGCATACAACATTTAAAGTAATTGGAAAGAAACAGTTAAACATAAATATATGATTCATTCAATTACACAAATTCCTAAGGATAATCACATTAAATAAAAAAATTACCTAAAGAAAATCAGACCTTCTTATTAATTTGATTCTTGACTTTAAATTTGGGTTAAATATAAGGAGGAATAATTACTTGTAGTTTTAACCCCATTCCCATGTTGGTGATTTGATTTATTTAAGGAAAAGATAATTAAATAAATTTTATGAATTAATTAAGTTGAATCATTAATTAAATCACTTAATTATCCTTTCCTATGCTTCTTTAATCTAATTAATCATTTAAACTATGAGCCACAAATGATATGAAAATGTGATAAAATAAAATTGCAGTGCTCCTAAAGAACCTAATGCAATTAGCTCATAATTAAAGATTAATTATGTTAAAGGATCTAATTAAGTACTTTTATGATTTTTCTACACTTATGGGTTAATCATAATTTCATTAAGGGTCTTTATGTTATTAAACATATACATAGGAATCCTTAATTTCATTGTTAATTATCTGATATGATTTGGATTTTAATTTGTTTTAACTTGATCATTTAATTCATTAATTAAACACTTAATTAATTCTCATATTAATTAATTCTCTTTAATGAAATGAATTTGGGAAAACAATTAGGAAAGGGGTCCCAACCATTCTCCCATTTCATCTCACTGTTAATCAATGTTTAATGAACTAAATTAATTAATTTATTAATGTCTAGAACATTAATTAAGTACTTAATTAATTGAGGAGGTAATTAAAGTTTGAATCATCAATTCCTTTAATTACCTAGGCAATAAATTCCAAAAAATCATGGGAGATAGATGTCATCCCATTAAATCAACACATAAAATTTGAAATCAATTGCCTAAGTAATTAGGGCTTAATTAAGCTAATTAATTATGTATTTAAACTCTAATTAATCCATAATTATTATTCAAAATTTATTAAAATTAATTTTAATGGATTCTCCTATGTTTTACCTTTAAAATGAATATTTATTTACATTTTTATGATTTTTCTATAATTTGTTATGATTTTTCAAAGTTTTAGTAATTAAATTAAATAATTAACCCTTAATTAAACTTAACCCCATCGGCGCCATGTGGATCGCTAACATGGTGAGCTTTTCACGTGATGTCTTGAAATTGGTTATTTAAACCTATCCAACATGGTGCATATGTAGTAGTTCTTAAGGGAATTAAATCGAATTAATCTAGTAGAAGATCACGGCCATCTGTTCCAATCATACCGAATGGATGGCTGATGATCTATCATCCCGCGTGATAGACATCCATCCCCTCCTTCGCTCTTTTTAGAGCTCGTGAGACACCGAAATTGAATTCACACCTTCACAAGAGAGATCTTAAGAGATCTAACATCTAGATTCACACGAAATCATGATTTTCTTCAAAAAGGCCCAAAAATTTTAAGAAATTTTGATTTGACGGATTAGTATCTCATTGAAACTCAAGATTGATGGCAAACTGACCGAGGTAGCTTCCCCTAGATGAGGTAAAGCCCTGTTGAGAAGATGGCATCCTAGCTCCTCGCAAGCTCATGGATCAAACATCATGATCCTCATCGAGTTGGTCTGGGGAGGCTCGGTCGATCGAGATGGTTTGTTCACCTCTCAAGCTTGGTGAACATGATGGGAGAGTTAATTAAAGTGGGGTTGAGTTTAGAGGAAGTTGGATGGAGTAAGGCCTCGGGAACACTCAATTTGGTGGGTGAGGCAGAAGGCTCTCAGCTCGAAATTCTGAAGTCATCTCTAAGTGTTCAAGCTCTAAGAATGGATAATTGCTCGGGTTGGCTCGAAATGATGGGGTTATACCCCCCTCCTCCCTTAGATCAGATGGATGAGATGGATTCGCCATTTGGTTGTTTGACCTCAGAGGTGGCGGAGGTGGCGAGCAGTGTGGCTCAATTTGAGTGGAGGAAGGTCTGTCGTGGTTTGCTTGAGATGTCCATATCTCCTTTGGGTTAAGCCAATGAGAGGAAGTGGGTTAACTCAACTCCCCTTGAGTAAAGGCTAACTTAACCACTTTGGGTAAGGTTAGCCACCTAGCTAGAGGTCCATTCTTGGCTTTTGTGGTGCCAAGTGTAAAGGGTTGTTGAACCCCCACAACACACATAAATTTGGATTTTTTGTTTATGTTGAGGGCTTTATCCAATGGGTAATGGGTCAATTTGCATCCCAATTGGGTTGGTAAGGTTTTGGTTGACCTAAGGTGAGCCAAGCATGGGACATGCCAAACTTCATTGGGTTTGGGCTTAGTTTGAGTGGTTTGGCTCAAATTGACCTATTTAGGTCCAATTAGGCCAGGTTGGGTCTAGTTCATCAATTAGTCAAATTAGGTCAAACCAAGGCTTGAGTCATGTTCAAATGAGTATTTGGAGTGTTTTGGCTCAATTTGTTTGATTTAATTTGGCTTGGATTTGGATTTGACCCTTCTGAAATCATATGGGTCAAATAGGTAAAGTTGACCAATTAGCCAAATTGACTAAATTGGCTTGGGTTAGGGGTTGATTTAGGTTTGAATGATCAATTGAAAATGATTGTAGGCTTTGATTTCAATTAATTTGGATTTAAGAATGATTTATGGCTTAGGTCAATTTGGCCTAAATAGGTCAATTGGGTTCAATAGGCTAAATTGGGTTCGATCAAGGCTTTGACCATATTCAATAATCAATTTTAAATGAATTTGTGTCATTGGTTGTAATCAATTTAGGTTAGATTTTGATTTGACCCAATTTAGCCCGTTAGGTCAAATTGGGTCAACTTTCGTCAAAGGGCCAATTGGGCTAGGTTTGGCTTAATTGGTGGTCAAGATATGTTCAAGGATTTATCTTAAGTTGATGTGAATCATTGGCTTCAATTAATTTGGCTTATGATGAGATTTTATTCATTTGGTTCATGTAGGTTAAGTGGGTTGATTTGGTCAAATGACCAAATTAACTTAGTTTGATCAAATTGATGGCAATTGATCAATCAAGGATGATCAATAATCATCATAGGAGGTTTTGGATGGTTTGGTTTAATCCAATTTGTGTAGGATTGGAATTTGGTTCAAATAGGTCAAATTGGACTTTTGGTCAAGGGGACCAATTGGGCTAAATGAATTGATTTTTGGTTGAAACAAATTGAGTTGAGTTTGAATCTTGATTTGGGATTGGTTTATAGCTTTGGTTGAAATTGATTTGGGTTTAAATGGGTTTTAGCTCATTTAAATATTTCAAGTCAAATGAGTTAGGTTAGGTTTGGTTGATTTGATTATAGATTCAATTGGGTTTGGATTGATGATTGAAGGATTGATTGATTCATGAGAAAATCAATTGAACTTGAATTTGATTGAGGAAATTTTTTCTAGGTCTATAGAGCCAAATCATGGGTTTAAGCTTGGGTTATGGTGAATTTGATTTGAGATTTTGATTTAGTTTGTAAATTTTGTTAGGTTTGAAGGATTGAATAGATTTTTTAGAAAATCAATTGAGTTTGATTTTGATTGAAGGGAATTAGCTAAGTCCATAGGACCAAGTCATAGGGCTTAGGATAAGTTGATTTGATTTCAGATTCAATTGGAATTTAATTATGTGGATTTGAGATTGGATTGAGTTTGGCTGAATTGAATTTGAGGTTTGGTTTAGGCTAAGGAGATAGGCATGGACTTGTTAGGCTATAGGATAAATAAGTTCCCCTATGTCCTAAATTATAGTTTAATCATATGGTTAACCCTTCTGAGTCTCTAAGCTTAGGTTAAGTGTTCACCTAATCACTAGAAGTGTCTTATACATAAGGAGCTCTTAGTGCCTAAAAGACTCCTAAATCTAAGACGGGAAGGTTGAGTCCTCACTCCAAAAGTGAGGTCAACATAAATTATATCCATTATATACATACATATATATATATATATATATATATATATATATATATATATATATATATATAAAGTAATTAACTTTTTTATTGGATTAATTTGTAGGTATCGGATGGCATATAAAGGACTTATAGCTACTCTCCATGGGAAAGAATAATGGGATATTATTGAAGACGTTGTGTTAGTAGGCACACCAAATTCTCTAAGTCCTAGAGGAAGACCAAAGAAAAGAAGAGTTAAAATTTTTTTAGAGAACTACCAAAGAAAATAAACAACATCCACAAGTGTAGCCGTTGTGGAATGTGGGGTCACCATAGGACAAGTTGTAAAAATCCACTTCATGAAAGAAGTTATCATCAACTAGAAGTTGAAAATGATGGTAATCGATGTGAATAACCTAATACTAGTAGTAGTCAAGGGAATCAAGAAAAATTATCCATATGATGTATAGCGTTGGACCATAATTGTTGATAATGTTGAAGTTGTGTTTTTTTGCAATCTTTTGCAAGATTAGTGGACTAAAAAATGATATTGATGGTATTTTTTGTAATTTTTTTAGGTTGATGTAATATTAACATACAAAATGTTATGAACATTCTAAGAAAATATAAATTTTGGTTAATCTCATTATATGTAGCTATATATTATATAATTCACTTCTTTCCATTTACTGCAAGAAGAAGCAATAGAAACACATAAAATAACAAATAGAGCAGCCTTCGGAACAACATTAGAAATCAATAGAAAGACTGTGAAAGACATAGCAGCAATGCCTATAATAGCAACACCTTAGCTCCCTGGATGTGGACTCCACTCATTCAGCATTGCATGGAGAAGCACAACTTTCTTCAGCATAGCATGAAGACCTTTGTTTAGATAGTTTCTTCTACAATGCCTGAGATACTTGAAACTATTTCTGGAGATATACAACAGACTATGGGAGGCAAACGACATGGGTTTATGGTTTATGGAGATCCTAGATTTTTTTATGTCTGAAATATTGTTTGATGTAATGATGGTGATTATGATCGACACATCAGATGCCTTGAAAAGTGATGGCCAATTTTAAGAACATTAAGATCTCTGATATTTTGCATCTTGAAACAGTTTCAGAGTTCTTTTGGTTTTTGCTGAGTGTGGTGTTTATTTTTGAATATGGGACGTCACGCAGATCTTTGGGGGTACTTATTGAACGGATCGGATATGACATTGAGGAATGATGTACTATCTCAAAAGATAGAAACATCACTCTATAATGGACATATTCACCTATTAAGGACTCCTAAGGCATGATGGGTCTTCGAATATACCAGAGATCTTTCCTCTACACTACATGGAAAAGTAAAGTAGGATTTATTTTAAGCTGGGTTCTTAAGTTCTCTATGGAGGCATGCCTCAATAGTTAATTACAACTTAGAAATAGGATTCCCTAAGAATACCCTCGATTAAAGTAAACGATTAGGGCCTCCAAAGATTTTAAGGTTAGACTATCAATAAATTGGTTATATTTGGAAATCAAGTATGATTGTTCAAGGAGAAGACTTATTTTAGAATCCAAATGAAATAAATAAGAAATCTTGATGATATTAGGAAGCCTAGTAAGCATTCTTATCTATCCTATAGTTGGGCTTTATATACTTGAAATTGAAGAGATTTATTTTATTTGAGTTGAAATTTTATTAGACTGCTAGGGCTTATAATCCACCAACATAATATTGTGGAAATGCCTAAGATGTGAAGATTTGTGGTTTAAGCTAGAGGGAAATAGCAACCTCAGATCATAAATCTAGGGAGCTTTAGCACAAGCTAAACCATAGCCTAAATCTACGAGAGAGATGGACATAAGGGTTTATATCCATGTTGACCTCACTTTTGGAGTGAGTTCTCAACCTCCTCTTTTTAGACTTAGGAATCTTCTAGACACTAAGACTTTCTTAGTCATAAGACACATCTAGTGATTAGGTGAACACTTAACTTAAGCCTAGAGACTTAGAAGGATTAATCATAGGATTGGGTCATGCCTTAGAGGCTTAAGGGAATCATCCACCCTATAGCCTAAACCTAATCCATATACACATTCTCAAATCCAATCTAATTTTAAATCTCAAATCAAACCTCAAATTTCAACTCATATTCCAAATCCAAATATGAATTCCAAATCATTTGATTGAAATCCATGATCAAACTCAAATTCAAAACCCTTCCTAAGCCCTTTGATTTCATCCTATGGACTTAGCCTTAACCAAATTTAAATCAATACAAATTCATTTGATTTTCTCAAATATCAATTCAATCCTTCAATTAAACTATCAAATTCAAATTCAAATCTAACTTCAAATGATTCAATCCCCAAGCTCAAAATTCTCCATAAACCATAATTGAATTCCATTTTTAACCTTAACCAAGTCCAAATTCCAATTCAATTGATTTTTCAAAAATCTTCAATCTCTCAATCATTTATCAAATCCAAATCCAAACTCAATTCCAAGTGATTAAAATCCAAAATCAAATCCAAGTTCCAAAATTTCTTCCTAAATCATATGACCCATTCTCATAAGCTTAGCCAAATCTCCACCTAAGTTATCCCAAAGATTTCCTTATAAATCAATTATTCCTCAATTTATATTCACAAATATAAATGAAATCCATACTCAAATGACCAAAACCAAATTAAACTAAATCAAACCAAGCCAAGACCTGTCTTAAGCCATATGGACCTACCTCCATAAGCTTAACTAAATCTTAAACCAAATCAACCTAAAATAAGTTAGTTTCTTTATAAATCAATTATTCCTTTATTTATATTCATAAATATAAATGAAACCTGCCTTCCAATGACCAAAAATAAGTCAAATTAAATTGATTTCCTTCTTAGCCCTTTTGACCTACCTCCATGAGCTTAGTCAAATTTGCTTCCAAATCACTCCAAACTCAAGTGATTTCTCATGAATTATTTGTATCTTTATTTATATTCACAAATAAATAAAACATAAATTCAGACGAAAACCAAATCCAAAATCAAACCAAAATCTAATTTATACCCTTTAAGCCAATTTCTTGGACTTAACCAAATCCTATCCAAATTAAGTCAAAATAAATGAGTTTTCTCTTGAATCAGTCATTCCTTCAATCACCTATCCAAATATAAATGAAACCTGCAATTATCAAATGACACTCAAGTCAACCCAAGTCAAGCCCAAGTTAGCCCTTTTAACTTGAAAACTTCAAATGAGCCAAAATCTATTGGACTCCAAATTAATTACAGTTGAATTTATATTTCAATCATAAGCTTATGTATAAGTTTAACTAAACTTGAATCAAGCTAAAACCAAACCAATTGACCCATTTAGGTCCACCTGTCCCAAAGTGGCCTAAAGGATTTTTTTGAGCCATGTTCTAATCCAACCTAAATTGGATTGAACCAAGCTGATCCAAGCCTCATTCCATGATCATTGATCATCCTAGGATGATAAATTGCCTTGAATTGGGTCAAACCAAGTCAACTTGGTTCTTTGACCAAGTCAACCTTTAGCCCAAATGAAATCTAAACTAGCCAAAACTCGTCATACACCAAATCAATTGGAACCATTGATTCACGCCAACCCATAATCAAGTTTTGAACATGACTCGACCATCAATTGAGCCAAACCAAATCCAATTGGCCATTTGACCCAAGTTGACCCAAATTGACCTAAAAGGCCAAAATAGGTCAAATCATGGTCCAACCCAAATTGATTGAAACCAATGGCTCAAGTTCATTCCAAATTGATTATTGAACTTGACCAAAGCCATAATTGCATCTAATTTGACCAATTGGCCAACCTAACCAAACTTAGCCTAAATTGACCTAAAGGATCAAATTGGCCAAAATCTAAATTAAATCTAAATTAATTCAAACCAAAGACTACAATCATTTTTAATGAACCAATTGAACTTGAACTAACACCCAACCAGAACCAATTTAGCCAATTTGGTCAAATTGGTCGACTTGGCCCATTTGACCTATATGAATCCAAATGAGCTAAAATAAAACCTAGGCCAAATTGATTAAAACCAATTGAACCAATACACTCCAAATGGTCATGTGAACTTGACCCAACCCTTGGTTTGGCTCAATTTGACCAATTGGTTAGCTTGACCCAACCTAACCCAATTTGACCTAAATAGGTCAAATTAAGCCAAATCAAACCAAATAAACTCCAAATCACTTAAAAATTGGGCTAACCCACTTTTGACTCATCTCAAATCTACCCAAATCAAATCTAATGACAAATGACTTTTCCCTTAGTTCAAGGGCATCACATGAGAAAAATCACTTAGAAATATGGTCATTTCCTCCTCTTGGCCACTTGGCACCCATCCATTTAGCACCAAGAACACCAAGACCTACTGGGGTTGGTTGGGTCAGCCATAACCCATGGGAGGTGAAATCACCTCCCTATTCCCATTAGAGCATGTGGCAAGCAAGGACTCCCACTCCCCTTTCCTTCGTTGCATTCTCACACCCTCCACCACTCAAGTGAAGATAGCTAAGATGATTCCCTGCCCAAATCGAGCTCCCTTTGGCAGCCATTAGATCAAAATGGCCAAATCAGCCATTGTCATCCGATCCTTAGAATGAGTGGGTATAATCCCGTCATTCTCATTCAAATCCATTCACTTGCTCTCGATTCAACCCTAGCAGCCAAAGATCTCCTCCCAAGAGCAATTTTCAAGGTTCCCGAGTTTTACAAATTTTCTCAATATCGATTTTGCAAAAAATTGAAACAAGAGAGGCCACCTCTGATTCCCATTTGCTCAAACCTCCACCAAAGTGCAATTAACTTTGCACACACCTTCCTTGTAGCTAGAAGAGCAAGAATGAATCATTTCCCGATGCCTTCGATAGCCAAAAGTGTGAGTTCGATCAAAGCCAATCACTTATATCTAGTGCATTGGCATTCTGAGCAAACTACACCAAATCAAAGCTCGTGCCGCTCAACAGGGCTTCGTCTATACTAGGTGAAGCTTCCTCAATTGTTGGAAATGCTAATCATAAGTTCCTGTGAGGTATGCCATGAAACTGATCCTTAGCTCAAAATGGTTTGGTCCTTTGTGAAGAAAAGTTTCATGCTGCGAGATTTCCACCGTTGGATCTCTTTATTTTGCTTCTCTGAAGGTGTGGGATCGATTTGATCTTCATTCGAGCTCAGATGAGCCTGGATCGAGCAATGAACGACAGATGGTCTCCGTCTCTCGCCGCTCGGGATGAGATAGATCATGGACCATCCATTCCGTGTGATCAGAATGGACAATCATGATCAAATCACGTTTGATTCATCTGATTAATCCTTATTAACCACTGGTTTGATCAAGGTTGTCCGATTTAAGATCAGACGACTCACATGAGAATGCATCTTGCCCCTAGCTGAGTCAACCCGCGGACGTGACAACATAAAAACTAATCCCACGATGACTGCGGAAAGCGACGCATGGTGCGCATCGCGTGCCACATGGTGAAGATTAAGGTTAATTAAGGCTAATTAATTTGATTTTAATTACTGAAACTTCATAAATTCACCATAAATTATAAAAAAGTCAAAAAAATATATAAAAAAATACTCATTTTAAAGGTATTTCAGTGGAGAATTTAATAAAAATATTTTTAATTAGTTTTGAATAGTAATTAAGGCTTAATTTAAGTTTAATTAAAAATTTAATTAGCTTAATTACTCTATAATTACCCCAGTAATTAATTTCAAACTTTTTGAGATTGATTAATGAAATGACCTCTATCTCCCATAATTTTCTTGGAATTTATGGCTTAGTTAATTAGAAAAATATCTTATCTTAACCCCAATTACTTTCTTAATTAATAAGGTAATTAATTAACATTCTAAAATAGTAAGGAAATTATTAACCTGTTAATCATTGTGGAACAGTAAATGAGCTTGGGAATGAGATTGGGGTCTATTTCCCATTCTTTTCCCTAAGTTCATTTCACTTGACTTGAAGCTAATTAATTTAGGATTAATTAATGATTTAATTCATTAATTAAATGGCTTAATTAATTAAATTGAAATTATAATCATTTTAGATATCATCTAATTAAGCTTCTTGGTTAGACTCTTAGGTGTTCAATAACCTAAAAGAATCCTAAGGAAATTATAATTAGCCCATATGTGTGGGAGAATTATAAGAGTACTTAATTAAGTCCCTTAGCTTAATTAATCATTAATTGTGAGCAAATTGCATTAGGCCCCTTTCATTTTTTAGGATCATTGTTGATTTAATTTCTAATGTATATGCATATCATGTTGGCTCATAATTACTTGGGTAAATATGTTAAGGTGATATAAGAAAGGGGTCATTAATGGGCTTAACTCATATTGCAACCTAATTAATCTATAAAATCAATTTAATTTTTTTTCATTGAACCAAATTAATTAACCAATATGGAACTAGGTTAGGAGCAGCAAATGATTGAATCTCCTCTCTTCTTTGAATCAAATCAAACATCCAAAAATAACTTAATAAGAAGCTTTGATTTACTTTATAATTGTATTTGATATGATTGTCCTTAGGAATTAGTTTGATTGAATGAAACATTTTTTTCTGTCTTATTCTTCCTTTCCAATCATATTAAAGGATGTTTGTCATGTGGTTTCATGCATTCATGTTTTCAAAATGTTTAAATTTAAATGAATTTCCTTTATATCAAGCTTGCATGTGTTGATTAACCTATGAATATGCGTGGCTATTATCACTATTAAATCAAAATCTATTTTTTAAAAATTTTATAAATCAACTATAACATTTGGAGTGATAATAATTATAAATATATATAAGTTTGTATGTGTATATGGCTTAGAACATGTGATATGGAGTTCTCTTTCTTTAGTCTATGGATTTACATAATGTTTGAATGTTAAGAAATGTATAGCCCATTTGCAAAGGGCACAACATTTGTTTGAACTCATTCCTATGTATTTCTATCTTAGAATTTAGATAGAATTTTAGCTCACATGTATAAATAATTCAATTGAAGGAAATATAACTTTTTGCATGATTTTTTATTCTTATAGTTATTTGTACATTCGTGTGTATTTAGAATAGTGGGTATATCTATCCTGGACATTTCAGGGATGCAAGGCTTTAAGTAGTTTAAGGAGGTCTTTACCTTACTCTCCTGGTTTAACAAGGGCGAAGTATCCACTTAAAACTTTTATACACTGGCATGTGCATTTAGATAATGAATGAAAATCTTCTTTCCAACTTAATGAAATTTTTGCATGATTTTCTATTCTTATAGTCATTTGTACATTCATGTTTATTTAAGAGTTATGGGTATATCTAGTCTAGACATTTCGGGGATGCAAGGCTTTAAGTAGCCCCGAGGAGGTCTTTATCTCACTCCCCTGGTTTAACAATGGAGAATTGTCCACTTAAAACCTTTATACACTCGTATGTTCATTTAGCTAATGAATGAAAATCTTATTTTCAAATTAATGAACTTTTGGCATGATTTTCTATTCTTATATCCATTTGTACATTCATTTGTATTTAAGAATAGTCAATATATCTTGTTTGGACATTCTGGGGATGCAATGCTTTAAGTTGCCCCAAGGAAGTCTTTACCTCACTCCCCTGGTTTAACAATGGCGAAGTACTTGCTGAAAACTTTTATATACTTGAATGTGCATTTAATCAATGAGTGAAGATTATATTTTCTATAAAATACACATACGCATATTTCATTTAAAGTGTGCTAAAAGAAATATGTTGCATGTATAGTTATACTTGGAATTAAGTCATATGCATGCTACATGTGATGAAAAGGAATAAATTGATATATGTCATATGATAGTAATTCAATTAAGTTAATCCTAAGATGCCTTTCATGTTTAATAGGATCATTTAAAGTGAACCTAAACTTAGGATTAATTTAAAAATGTGTAATAAATAATTCACTAAAGAGAATCAAATTAAATTAACATGCTTTAGAAAGTGGTTTAAGGTAGGGATGAAAGAGGGTAACCTCTTTTTTTTCTCTTTAAAACACTTAGTTGCTAAGTGTGGGTCACATTAAATAAAGGAAAACACAAATTAAAACTTGCAAATAAAATAAAGTGCTTGGAGTTAAACCACCCTTTAAGTTGAATCTTTATATACTTACAAAATCTTAACTCTAATGCTTAGCAAGACATACCACATAAGCCTTAACACACACATTAGAATTAAGTCACTACTTCTAGCTTTATATTGGGGTGGTGCTTAGTTTGCTGTATGTTTTGTTTTATGATATAATATTTTAGATTGGATGTTAGGGTGTAGGCCTCCTAGACTGGATGGTAGGTCGTGATTAGCTTAATCATATTTTATGTAGAGGATTATGCTTAAAGGGGCTGCCTGAAAATAAATATAAATGCTCCCTTTGCAAGTTTCTTAAGCCCCTAAGCATAATTCAAGTTATGATAAGTGAGCTTGGTTACTCATGTGCATGGTGCTAAGTCCAAATTATGAATATAACTACTTAGGTTGTATGTCTGTTTAGCTAACACTTATCTTGCAGGTGTAGTTAGATTTACTTTTTCTATCTTAATGTAATTTTACATTAGAAATTAGGATTAGTGTTATGGGGGTATAGGATGAGCATTAGCTAGAAGGCTTAGTCTTGGGGAGCCATGTGATGCCTTGAACCTACCAAATCAAAGGGAGCAAAGACATGAAGACATGACGATATGAAGACTTGAAGACCCCCATAACATTTATCCAATTATAAATTATAATTATTCTTTCATATCCCAGGTTGTATAAGGGTAGAGAGCTCAACAACCCATTTTCTCTTTTTGGGTTGTACGGCGGTACCCGACTGCATCGGCCTATTTTTCTTTTATGTTAGATCTATAAAATTGACTGATATTTTGTTTAAATTGTGCAATAAAAATGGCATGTCTTTTATAGTTTCTTTATTAACTATTATTTAATGTGTGGCCTCAATGTGATTAGGCTCTTAGAAAAAAATAAATCTTTTACCCAGCTATAACTCATATTAAATTTCTAAATAACTCATAACCTCACATAAAGCCTAGGCATTAAATCAAGATAATTAAAATATTTAGAAATCCATTAGTTGTATGGCTGTATATCTAATATCATGCATGCATCTTCTGCTACTCTTGCAAAAATGAGGGCCTCCATTCTTGCACGCATGAGAACTGTTTGACTTATGAGAGCAACTCCTACTGACGAAGCTTCACCCTCTTCTCTTCTGATTTGGCCAATAATCCATTTCATCATGCATTTATACAAATGAAAATCCCAAAGCCTTTGACAAAATGAAGTATCAAATATAAATAAAATTTGAAAAGATTTATGTTAGACTAAGTCATTACTCATACCGCTCATGCTCTAGTCTATTTAGAGAGTGGGTTTAAGGACTTTAGTCTCTTTCTAAATAATAACAACCTAACTATCTTGCAAAAATATATGACTTGCCTACATGGTTTTAAAGTGTAGGAGAAGTTAGCTGGCTTCCACTCTAAGTAATTGTAAGCCCAACATTCATGTGGTTTACCCTCTGTTATGAAAATAAATCATATACTCATCTTAACTTAGATTTAGATTGTGCTTTGGTTCTCACTAAAGCTCCTTAGATTTAAGATCCGAGGTAGCTATTTTCTTCAGACTACAAACATAAATTCTCACCTCTTAGGCATTTCTACAAGCTTGTATTATTGGATTATATCCTAGCTTTCTAATAAAATGACAGCTTTAATAAAATCAATCTCTTCAATTTCAAACATATAACGCCCAACCATATGATATATTGGAAAGCTCACTAAGTTTCCTAGTATCATGAGCATTTCTTATTCACTCCCTTTGGCTTCGATAATAAGTCTTCTCCTTGAACAATCCTATTTTATTTTCTAAACATAACCAATTTATTGATAGTCTAACCTTGAAATCTTTGGAGACCCTAATTATCTACTTTAATCAAGAGTATTCTTAAGAAATTCCCATTTCTTAGGAAGTAATTAACTATGGGGGCTTGCCTCATAGGGAACTTAATGAACCTGGCTTAAAATAAACCTTATTTTACTTTTTTATGTAAAGTAATAGAAAGATCTATGGTACATTTGAAGACCCATCATGCATTAGGAGTTCTTATTAGGTGATTAGGTCCATTATAGGGTGTTGATTTCTATCTTTTTGAGATAGTGCATCATTCCTCAATGCCATACCTAATCACTTCAATAAGTACCCCATAAGATCTGTGTGGTGTCTTACATTCTAAAAATAAACACCACAATCCACAATAGAAGATAAACTCGTCTGACTTCTAGACTTACAATCGCCTAGAGTGGACGTCAACTAACTCCTCCTATGATTCAAAACCATGTAGTCCAGTCTTATGAATTGCAAGATAGCTATGGTAGTTATTTAATTTGAAAGAGACTAAAGTCCTAAACCCACTCCCTAAGAGACTACGACATGAGTGGAATGAGCATATGACTTAGTCTAAAAATGCAAATCCTTACAAATTTTATTTCATTTTGACACATCATTTTGGACAAAAGGCTTGTGATTTCTTATGCCTAAATGCATGATGAAAATTGATTGTTGGCCAAATCAAAATAGAAAGTGGGTGAAGCTTCATCATCGGGGTTGCTCTCATGGGTCAAGCGGTCCCTATTGTGTAAGGATGGAGGCCCTCATTTTTGTAAGAGTGGTAGAAGATGCATGCATGATGTGAGACATACAACATTCAGCTCAGGGGTTGCTAATTTTTTAATTATATTAATTATAACCTAGGCCTTATGGTGGGGTTGTGAGTTGTTTAAATTTTGAATTATAAGTTGTTAATTAGGAAGAAAATTTATTTTAATTCTAAGAGCCTGTCGCATCTAAGCCACACATTAAAGCATCAATTATAAGAAACTATAAAAAAGGTCATTTATAGTGTGCAATCTAAACAAACTATCAAATAATTTTATAATCTACCATAAGAGAATAAGAGGCCGGTGCGGTTGGGTACTACCGTACAACCCAAAAAGAAAAAATATGAGTAGCCTAGCTCTACCCTTATACAACCTAAAACATAAAAGAATAATTATAATTTAGAATCGAATAAATGCTATGAGGGTCTTCTCTTCTTCATTTCCTTCATGTCTTCATGTCATCTTCTTCCTTATTTTTTTGATTAGCTCTAAAGGCTTCACATGATACCCCAGGACTAAGCCTTCTAACCACTACTCATCCTAATCTCCCACAGCACTAATCCTAATTCCTATTATAAAATTATATTTATATGAAAATAAATAAATCTAACTATACTTACAAAATAGAGATTAGCTGAACATACATATAATCCCAAGTAGTTATATATATAATTTGGACTTAGCACTCTACATATAAGTAACCAAGCCTACCTATCTTAACTTAGATTATGCTTAGGGGCTTAAGCAACCTACAAAGAGAGTATTTATATTTATTTTTAAGCAGCTCCTTAAGCTCAATCCCCTACAAAAAATATAATCAGGCTAATATTTACCTAACATTCGGTCTATGAAGCATACACCCTAACATCTAGTATAAAATATTACATCATAAAATAAAATATACACCACACATACACCGTCCTAACTTAGAACTAAAGGTAGTCGCTTCGCTCTAATGTGTGTGATAAAGCTTTGTGTGGTATGTCTTTGTGGTGTTTATTTTTTAGATGTATATAGGGGACACCATGCAGATCTAAGGGGGTACTTATCGAAGTGATCAAGTACAATATTGAGATAAGGTGTACTATCTCAAAAGATAGAGACATCACCCTTCAATGGACTTAATCAAATAATAAGGACTCCTAAGGCATGATGGGTCTTTGAATATACCAGAGATTTTTTTTCTACTTTACATGGATGAATAAAGTAAGATTCATATTAAACTAGGTTCTAAATTTCTCTATGGGCACAAATTTTCATAGTTAATTACATCCTAAGGAAAGTGAATTCCTTAGGAATTCTCTTGATTAAAGTAGGCAATTATTATCATCAAAGATTTCAAGGTTAAGACTATCAATAAATTTACTATGTTTGAAAAATCAATCTGAATAGATCAAAGGAGAGACTTATTATTGAAACTAATGGAGATGAGTAAGGGATGCTCATGATACTAGGAAGCCTAGTGAGCATTCAAAACTATCCTTTGGTTAATCTTTATATGCTTGAAGTTGAAGAGATTTATATGTTTTGAGTTGACATATTATTAAAAAACTAGGGCTTATAATCCAACAATGCAAGATTATGGAAATACTTATGAGGTGAGGATTTATACTTGTAGCCTAAAAAAAATAACTACCTCATATCCTAAATCTATGGAGCTTTAGCATAATTTAAGAGAAGATGGGTGTATGGTTTACCACCGTAAGAGAGAGTAAATCACCTGACTGTTGGACTTATAATCGCCTAGAGTGTAGCCAGCAAACTCCTCCTACGCTTTAAAACCATGTGGTCAAGTAATATGATTTTGCAAGATAGTTAGGTTATTTTTTATTTAGAAAGAGACTAAAGTCCTTAAACCCATTCTCTAAGAGACTAGAACATGAGTGGTATGAGCAATGACTTAGTCTAATGCAAATCTTTTCAAATTTTATTTGATTTTGGACTCTTCATTTTGACAAAAGCCATGGGATTTTTTTATGCCTAAATGAATGTTGAAATGAGTTATGGGATAAATCAAAAGAGAAGAGGCTAAAGCTCCATCAGTAAGAGTTGCTCTCACAAGTCAAGCAGTTCCCATATGTGTAAGGACGGAGGCCCTCATTTTGTAAAAGTGATATAATATGATATGCATTGTGTGAGACATACAACATTCAGCTAAGGGGTTACTAAACTTTTAATTATCTTGATCTTATGCCTAGGCTTTATATGAGGTTATGAGTTATTTAAAATTTTAATTAAGTTGTAGTTGGGGTAGAAAAATTAAATTTTTCCTAAGAGCCTAATCGCATCCAGGCCACACCTTAAATCATCATTCATAAAAAAAATTATGAAAAGGTATGTCATTTCTATTAAGCAATCTAAACATAACATCAATCAATTTTATAAATCTAACATAAAAGAATGAGAGGCTGGTGCGAGCGGGTACCTCCGTCAACCTAAAAATAGAAATGAGTAGCCAAGTTATACCCTTATATAACCTAGAATATGAAAGAATAATTACAATTTATAAATTAATAAATGTTATGGGGACTTCTAATCTTCATTCTTCATGACTTCATGTATCTTCCTCCTTGTTTGATTTGGTAGGCTTCAAGGCATCACATGGCACCCAGGGCTAAGCCTTCTAGCCACTACTCATCCTTATCCCTCATAATACGAATCCTAATTCATAATACAAAATTATATTAAAAATAGAAAAAGTAAATCTAAATATACCTACAAAATAAGTATTAGCTAAACACATCATACAACCCAAGTAGTTATATGAATAATTTGGGCATAGCACCCTACACATAGGTAACCAAGCTCACCAGTCTTAACTTAAATTATGCTTAGGGGGGTTTAAGTAACCTATAAAGGAGAGCATTTATATTTATTTTAACCACCCCTTAAGCACAATCCCCTGCAGAAAATATGATTAGGCTAATCACGACCTAACATCCAGTCTATGAAACATACACCCTAACATCCAGTCTAAAACAATACATCACAAAACTAAACATACATCATACCATGCACCTCCCTAACATAAAGCTTGAAGTGGTGACTTAGTTCTAATGTGTATGTTAAGGCTTGTATGGTATGTCTTAACTAGGCATTAAGGTTATGATTTTCTAAATGTGAAAGGATTTAATTATAAGAGGTTGATTTCACTTTAAGTGGTTTAACTGATTTGGAAATTTTACTTAGCATTTTCTTTTGTTTCATTTGACTTACACTTAACAACTAAGTGTTATGAAGAGAAAGAAAAATATAGGATTACTCTCTTTCATCCCTACCTTAAGTCATTTCTAAAGCATGCTAATTAACCTAATTCTCTTTAATGAATGCCTTATTACATATTTTAAATTAATCCTAAATTTAGGTTCACTTTAAATAACCTCATTCAATAAGAGAGACATCTTAAGATTAATTGGAATGAATTACTATCACATGACACATGTTCATTCATTTACTTCATCATATGTAACATGCATGTGACTAAATCTAAGTATATCTACACATACATATGTCTTAGCACACTTAAATGATGGATGTATGCATATGCTTTTGGAATTTAGATGTTTCATTTGATTGAATCATTTTATCATATTAATTTAAAGCTCTATCGAAATTCTTATATAAAAATAGATATGAATGAAATTAAATAGGTACGTATTATTATTAACTAGGGAAGTGAGGTAATCAAATTACCTCCATGGGGATAGCTAAATCCTTGTATTCACGGGATGTCCAAACTGTATACCCATTACATTCAAACATATGTAAGTTTGTACACATGAACATAAGAAAGAGGACTTCAAACCATATGATCAATTCAATCATTTGAACAAATATGAATGCATGTCTTTTTCAATAGAAAAGGGGATTTTCATTCATTGGTTAAATGCACATACAAGTATATAAAAGTTTTAAGCGAATACTTTGCCATTGTTAAACCAGGGGAGTGAGGTAAAGACCTCCTTGGGGCTACTTAAAGCATATGTAAGTTTATAAGTTTGTACACATGAACATAAGAAAGCGGACTTTAAACCATATGATCAATTCAATCATTTGAACAAATATAAATGCATGTCTTTTTCAATAGAAAAGGGGATTTTCATTCATTGGTTAAATGCACATACAAGTATATAAAAGTTTTAAGCGGATACTTTGCCATTGTTAAACCAGGGGAGTGAGGTAAAGACCTCCTTGGGGCTACTTAAAGCCTTGCATCCCCAGAATGCTCAGACTAGATATACCCACTATTCTTAAATACACGTGAATGTATAAATAAGTACAATAATGGAAAAATCATGCAAAAGTTGTATTTGATTTAATTGAAATATTTATATATGTGAGCTAAAGTTCTAAGTTCTAACATAGATGTCCATAGGGATGAATCCAAACAAATGGTATGCCCTTTTCAAATGAACTATACACTTGTTAATATTCAAACTTTATGTAAATCCATATAGATTAAAGAAAGAGAACTCCATATCACATATTCTAAACCATAAGCACATGCAAGCTTATGAATATTTATAACTATTATCACTCCATATATTATGATTGATTTATATACTTTTGAAAATAACTTTAATTTAATAGTGATAATAGCCACACATATTTTAATTTAAATCAACACATGCAAGCTTGACATAAAGAAAATCATTTTATTTAATTGATTTTTGAAAAAAAAAATAGATGAATGCATGATTACAAGTGACATACAATATTTAATATGATTGAAAAGAAATAAAGGGACATAAGCACATGATTTCATTCAATCCAATTAATTCTTAAGAACATTCATATTAAATAAGATCATTTAAAATAAACCAAAGCTTCTTAAAGTCACTTTTAATTTCATGTTTGATTTGATTTAAGGAAAGAGAAAAAAAAGTTTGATAATCCTAATCCCATTCCCATGTATGAGTTAATTTGATTTAATGAAAAGGTAATTAGGTTGACTTTATAGATTAATTAGGTTAAGGTATAAATTTAATCAATTAATTAACCCTTACCTATGTTACCTTAAGATAATTAATCAAATGATTATGAGCCAGTGTAATATGCAAATGAATTGAAAAGTAAATAGCAATGATCTTATGAAATGAAAGGAACCTAATGCAATTAGCTCACAATCATTGACTAATTAAGCTTAAGGAACTCACATTAATTACTTTTATGATTTTCTCACACATGTGAGCTAACCATAATTTCATTAAACCTCTTTAGGTTATAAAAGACCTACCCATGAATTAATTAAGGAAAATCAGATCCATTTTAAAATTTTAATTAAGCTAATTAAGTAATTAATTAGTTAATTAATTCATAATTAATTTCTCTTGAAAAGTAAAGGAAACTTAGGGAAAAGATTAGAAAAAATGCCCCAATCACATTCTCTAAATCTCCCTATTGTTAATCAGTGCTAAATGAGTCCAATTAATTAGCTAATTTATTGTTCACATGCTTAATTAGTCATTAATTAAGTTAGGAAGATAATTAGGACTTAATCAATCAATTTCTCTAATTAAACAGCTAATAAATTCCAAGAAAAATGGAGAAGGCAGAGGTCATCCCCTAAGTAATCTCAAAAAATTTTAAAATAATTGGATGATTAATTAGAGAGTAATTAGGTTAATTAAATTTTTAATAAAATTATAATTAAACAAAAATTACTATTCAAAAGTAATTAAAAATAATTTTAATGGATTCCCCTCTAAAATACCTTTAAAATGAGCTCTTATTTATATTTTTGGATTTAGCTATAATTAATTATGAATTTTAAAAGTTTCATCCTTAAAAATAATTAATTAACTTAATTAAGCCTTAATCCCATCGGTGCCATGTGGCGTACTAACCCTGCACCACGAGATTAACTATTTAAGTAGTCACATCCGCAGTTGACTCAGATGGCGGTGAGATGTGCTTTCGGAGTCGCTTGATCTTGATCAAACGACGGATCAAACCCGCAAGAGAGGATCAGATGGATCTAGCATGATCCATTAGAGTCGCCCATTCCAATCATGCGATGGCGCCTGTTTCTCTCTTCCTATGCACAATGAATGACGGAGCCCGTCCGCCATGGATTGCCCAATTTGAGCTCACCTGAGCTCGGATTCACTCCAAAATAACCCCACACTTTCGTGCGAGGGATCTACGAAGATCCAATGGCTATGATCGGCTCACATGCAACTTTTCTTCACAAAAGACCAACCCATTTTTACCTAAGCCTCAGTTTTAATGGATTTACCTCACCGGAGCTAAGACCGATGGTTCGCATGCTTGAGGAAGCTTTGCCTAGTTGAGACGAAACTCTATTGAGCAGCAATTTGATTAGTTCTAAGTGGATCGCTCGATTGGCCAAGCACAGTGCTTTGGAGCTTCTACTTTGATCGAAGTCCGTCCTCTAGTGGCTTTGAAGATTAGGAAATGACTTGGGTGACTTCGACGACATGCGTGTAAGGTTTGTGTAAGAGCAATTGAGTTTTGATTAAGAGATGGGGGAGTTTGAATCGGGATGGAGCTCCCCTATTTTGGCTGCACACGGGAGGAGAAAATTCAAACTGGGGAAGGCTTGGGGAAGTTTTGAGGAGTGCTAAGGAGTTTCGTTTCTCTCTTGGAAACTCAAAGGAATCGAATGCCACTCAAAATTGGCTTGAATTGAGGGGGTATATCCCTCAATTTGTTGAGGTGGATGGATAGGATTGTCCCAATTTGCTGCCGCCAGGGCGCCGGAGTGGTCACCATCATGTCCACGTAGCTCGTCTTGGTTGGACGAAGGAGTGGGGGTGGCTCAAGGCTTGATATGGTATGATTTCTTTTCTTTGATCCATTGGGTGGTCAATTGCAAGAGAGGTGAGTTAACTCACCTCCCTTTGGTTCATGGCAAGTCTTAGCCCACTTAAGGTGGGCAAAGAGGTTAGGTCAGACCCCAAATGAGGTGAGTGAGGCCTACCAAGTGATGGGAGAGTGGAATTTGTCATTTATGGGTGGAATCCTATGTAAAGAGGGCTTGACCAATGGGCAATGGTTTGGATTCGACTCACTTAGCTTTTAGGCTAACTTTAGGCTGCCCCAAGATGGGTTCGAGTCTAGGTTGACCAGCCTCCAATGGATTTTGGTTTCATGAGTTTTGGCTCAATTTGGTCACATGGGTTCAATTTGGGTCATGTTCAGTTAGGTTGAACAATTGATCAAATTGGATCAAACCAAGGCTTGGGTTAGGTTCAAATGATGATTTGAAGTGTTTTGGTTCATATGGTTTAAATTGATTTGGCCTAGGTTTGATCTTGGCTCATTTGGATTCATATAGGTCAAATGGGCTAAGTTGACCAATTTGACAAAATTGGCCAAATTGGACAAATTGGACAAATTGGCTTGAATTACGTATTGGTTCAAGTTCAATTGGTTAATTAAAAATTATTCTAGGCTTTGGTTTGAATCAATTTGGGTTTAATTTGGATTTTGGGCAATTTGACCTTTTAGGTCAATTTGGGCTAGGTTGATCAATTGGACTAGGTTGGGTCCAATTGACCAAATTGGAGCTTTGGTCAAGTTCAACAATGCATTTGAAATGAACTTGTGCTATTGGTTGCAATCAATTTAGGTTAGATCATGATTTGACCCATTTTGGCCTTTTAGGCCAATTTGGATCAACTTGGGTCAAATGACCAATTGGACTTGGTTTGGCTCAATTGAGGGTCAAGTCATGTTCAATCATTGATTATGAGTTGGTGTGAATCAATGATTTCAATCAATTTGGTGTATGGTGAATTTTGGCTAGTTTAGGTTTCATTTGGGCTATAGGTTGACTTGGTCAAATAATCAAGTTGACTTCATTTAACCTAATTCAAGGTAATAGATCACTCTAAAGTGATTGTTAATCATGATAAGAGGGTTGATGGGCTTGGTTCAATCCAAATTGGGTTGGATTAGAACTTAGCTCAAAAAGGTCCTTTAGGCCACTTTGGGTCAAGTAGCCTAAATGGGTCAATTGGCTTGGTTTTAGCCTGATTCAAGGTTAGTTGAACTTATATATGAGCCTAGGATTAAAATATAATTCAATTGCAATCAATATGGAGTTCAATGGACTTTGGTTCATTTGAAATTTTCAAGTCAAAATAGCTAAGTTGGGCTTGACGTGTTGATTTCAATTTGGCTAGATAATTGTAGGTTTTATTTATATTTGGATAGATGATTGAAGGAATGATTGATTCAAGAGAAAATCTATTAGTTTTGGCTTGATTTAGATAGGTTTTGGCCAAGTTCAAGAAATTGGCTTAAAGGGCTACAATTGAGTTTTGATTTGATTTTGGTTATTTGAATTTATATTTCATTTATATTTGGGAATATAAATGAAGATATAAATGACTTATGAGAAAATCACTTGAGTTTGGAGTGATTTGGAAGCAAATAAGACTAAGCTCATGGAGGTAGGTCGAAAGGACTAAGAAGGAAATTAATTTAGTTTGATTTAGTTTTGATCATTGGAATGTGGGTTTCATTTATATTTGTGAATATAAATGAAGGAGTAGTTGATTTATAAATAAATCAACTAATTTTGGATTGATTTGGGTTGAGATTTGGTTAAGCTCATGGATGTGGGTCCACATGGCTTAAGAAGGGTCTTGGTTTGGTTTGATATAGTTTGATTTGGTTTTGGTCATTTGAGTTTGTATTTCATTTATATTTATGAATATACATGATTGAGTAATTGATTTATAAAGAAATCAATTGATTTTGATTTGGTTTAAAGGGGATTTTGGCTAAGCTTATGAAAGTGGATTATAAGGCTTAAGAAAGATTTTGGAGCATAGATTTGATTTTGGGTTTCAATCAATTGGGATTAAGTTTGAACTTGGTTTTGATAAATGATTGAGGGGTTGAATTGATCTTAGGGAGTATCAATTGAATTTGGATTGAATTGGATTTGGCTTAGAGTTAAGGTCATGGAATTCAATCATAGGGTTTATGAAGGATTTGGAAATTTGATTTGATCATGGGATTGATTATGAATTTTGGAAGTTGGAATTTGAATTGAATTTGAGGTTTTATTTGAGAAGGAAAGCATGGATTGAGTTTAGGCTATAGGGTAAGCAAGTCTCCCTAAGTCCCTAAGACATAACTAACTTCTATGACTAAACCTTCTAAGTCTATAGGTTTAGGTTAAGTGTTCACATAATCACTAGAGGTGTCTTCAGATAACGAACTCTTGGTGTCTATAAGAGTCCTAGATCTATGATGAGGAGATTGAAAACTAACTCGAAAAGTGAGGTCAACAGTCTTACTAGGCATTAGAGGTATGATTTCCTAAGTTTGAAAATATTTAATTTCACATAAAGGTTGGTTTTATTTCAAGTTGTTTACCTAATTTGTAATTTTTTTAATTTATATTTTATTTTGTTTCATATGATTTACACTTAGCATCTAAGTGTTATGAAGAGAAGAAAGATGATTGCCCTCTTTCATCCCTATCCTAAGCCACTTTCTAAAGTACATTTTATGATTTAGTTTTCTTTAGTGAATTGCATATTAAATATTTTATTAATCATAAGTTTAGGTTCACTCTAAATAATTTTATTTAACATGAAAAGCATCTTAGGATTAATATAATTGAATTACTATCACATATTCAACCATTCCTTTCCATCACATATAACATGCATATGATCCAATTCTAAGTCTATCTATGCATACAACATATTTTAGCACACTTGAATGATGAATGTATACATTTATAATTTATGTTTCATTTGATTGAATTATTTAATATATGTAAATTTAAAGCTCTATCTAAATTCTTATACAAAAATACTTGGGAATGAAATCAAATAAGTATATGTCTTTATTAGTCAGGGAAGTGAAATAATCAAATGACCTCCATGGGGCTACATAAAATCTCGTATTCTCGGAATGTCTAGACTATATATTTATTAACATTCAAACACATGTAGATTTGTATACATGAATATAAGAAAGAAAGCTCCAAATCACATGATTAATTAATTCAATAACTTAAATAGTTATGGATGCATGCATTTTTAATAGAAAAGTTGGATTCCCATTCTTTAATCACATATACATGCACATGTAAATAAAATATAAGTAAGTACATGCCATTATTAACCAGGGGAGTGAGAAAATCAAATGAGCTCCTTGGGGCTAAAAGCCTTGTATTCTTGGGATGTCCAGACTATATACTTGCTTGCTTGAATACATATGAATGTGCATATAATTAAGGGAATAAAAATCATGCAGAGGTTGTATTTTCCTTAATTGAATTATCTATATATATGAATTAAAGCTCTATCCACATTCTAATACTAAAATACATAAGAATGAAATCAAATAAGTACATGCCTTTGTTAACTAGAGAAGTGAGGTAATCAAAAGACCTCCTTGGGGCTACTTAAAGCCACATATTCCTAGGATGGCCAAACTATATACTTATTAGCATTCAAGCACATGTAAATCTATATATGAATTGAAGAAAGAGAGCTTCACATCCATACACTTAGCACATACAAACCCTATATGCATTCATAACCACTATCATTCCACATGTTGTTATCAATTTATAAATTTTGTGAAAATATATTTCTATTTAATAGTGATAATAACCACACATATATTAAGTTAAATCGACACATGCAAGCTTACATAAAGAAAATTCATTTTTGTTTTCACTTAACTTTGAAAAGATGAGTGCATGATTCAAATGACATGCAACATTTAACATGATAGAAAAGTAATAATCAAATATAAGCACATGATTCATTCAATTAAATTAATTTCTAAGGACAATCATATTTAATAAACTCATTTAAAGAAAGCCAAAGTTCTTTATTAATTTGATTTTGTATTTGATTTGAACTTAAAGAGGAGAACTCATCATTTTCTGTTTTAATCCTACTCCTACATTAGTGAACTTAATTGGTTTAACAAAAGGTAATTAAGTGGATTTTATGAATTAATGAAGTTGGATCGTTAATTAAATCAATTAATTACTCTTACATATGCTTCTTTAATTGATTAACCACTTAATTATGAGCCACCAATGACATGAACATGTGAGAAAATAAAATTACAATACTCCTAAAAAGTTCTAATACAAATGGTTCATAATTAAGGGTTAATTACATTAAAGAACCTAATCAAGTACATTTATGATTTTTCCCACACGAAGGATCTTCATAATTTTCTTAAGGGGTCTTTATGTTATTAAACACATAAAGAAGAACCCTTAACTAATTGCTAATTATTTGATATGATTTGCATTTTAATTTGATTAATCCCATTGATTAATTGACTAATTAATCTCTTAATTAAATCTTAAGTTAATCTCCTTCTTTGTGGAATGAGCTTAGGAAAGAGGCCTAATCATTTTTCCCTCAACCATTTACTATTGATTAGTGATTAGTGAACTTAATTTAATTCATTTTACTATTTGGGAGGTTAGTTAATCAATTAAGTTAATTAAGAGAGTAATTAAGGGTTGACTAGTCAATTTCTCTAATTACTTGAGCAATAAATTCAAAAAAAAATTATGGGAGGTAGAGGTCATACCATGAAATTAATTCCCCAAGTTTGAAAGTAATTTCCCAAGTAATTAGGGTTTAATTAGTCTAATTAAGTTTGCATTCAAACCTAAACTATGTCTTAATTACTGTTCAAACTTAATTGAAATTAATTTAATTAATTATCCTCTGTTTTACCTTTAAAATGATTATTTATTTACATTTTTTAGATTTTTCTACAATTTGTTACAATTTATCAAAGATTCACCCATTAAAATAGTTAATTAAGCCTTTATTAAACCTAATCCTATTGGCGCCATGAGGACCATTAACGTGGTGCATTTTCCACGAGGCATCGTAGGATTGGTTATTTAATCGGGTCTGAGTCAGCACCTATATGGTGGTGGCAGATGTTGTTTTGTCCCCGTTGTCCATCGTCCGATCTAAGATCGGACGACGGAGATTAAACCCATGATTCTTAAGGGATTAAATCAGATAAATCTAGTGGATTAATCATGGTCGTCCATTCCGATCACGTGAAATGGACGGTGCGTGGTCCATCGTCCCCCTGAGCGATGGGAGACAGACAATGTCCTTCTTTCTTCACTCAATCTGAGCTCACCAAAGCTCGAATGATAACAAAATTGAACCCACACCATCACGTGGTAGTTCCAAAGGGATCTACCAATCAAAATTGCATGACATTCAACTTTTCTTCGAAAAGGACCAAAGATTTTTCACCAAAGCTCGGTTTAATAGAAATTACCTCACCAGAGCTCAGGACTAGCGGTGCAACGCCTAAGGTAGCTTCTCTTGGATGAGGCGAAGCCCTACTGAGTAGCTCACGTGATGACTTCTCGCCACTTGCTCTGTGGATCAAGGTCCGTAGATCGAAGTAGCACCTCTAGTGGACGTGGAGCTCGGGAGAAGTTTTGTTCTCACTCAACGGAGGTATGGGAAGGAATGCGTGAAGTTAATTGGAGTTCAGTTGAGGTTTGAGGGAGTTAGGTTGAATGGTGCCCTTCCTTATTCAGTTTGAGGGAGTCCAGTGTCGGGAAGGCTCGGGAGGCTTGGAGAGAGCTCTAGGGATTTCAAAATTTACCTAGGGAACTCTCTGTGGGTGTCTCTGTGAGAATTGAGTCAAAATGAGGGAGGTATATTCACCCCCCATCCCCTCCCATGGATCGGACGGCTTGGATTGCTCCCTCATTTTTTGGTCAGTCATCTGTTGTCTGGGCACTAGAAAGGTTAGGGTCAAGTTGAGGTGGCTCGATTTGGTTAGCCAAGAGGTTTGTTGGTGGCTCAAGGTAGCTCCCTCATGCTTGGGTCCTTTGGGTTCGATTATTGTGGGGAGGTGAGTTAACTCACCTCCCCTTGGTCCATGGCCGACCTAGCCCGCTTGGATCAGGCTAAGTAGGTAGGTGAGGTGCCTAATTTGGGTACTGGATGGCTTCCAAGTGAAATGAGGGAGAGTTGACCTTCCAAAAATGGGTTTGAACCCATGTGGAGAGGTTAATCCAATGGTCAATGCCTTGGATCGGGTCTCAATGAGGTTGGGTTGTTTTGGGCTGACCCAAGATGAGTTAAGGATGGGTTGGGTCAGATTTCAATGGGTTTGGGCTTGATTCAAGTGAGTTTGGCTCAATTTGACTCATATAGGTCAAATTGGGCTAGGCTGGGTCAAGTTCATATAATGATTTGAAGTGTTTAGGTTCAATTGGTTTCAGTCAATTTGGCTTGGATTTGATTTTGGCTCATTTGAGTTCATATGGGTCAAATGGGTCAAGTTGACCAATTAAGCTTAGTTGGCCAAATTGGCTTGGGTTAGGGGTTGATTTAGGTTTGATTAATCAATTGAAAGTGATTGTAGGCTTTGGTTTCAATCAATTTAGATTTGATTTTGATTTAGGTCAGTTGGGTCAATCAAGGCTTTGATCTTGTTCAATGATTAATTTGAAATGAACTTGAGTCATTGGCTACAATCAATTTGGGTTAGATTTTGATTTGACCCAATTGTATCTTTTAGGTCGAATTGGGTCAACTTGGGTCAAGAAAGAAATTTGGTTTTGTTTGGCTCAATTGATGATCAAATCATGTTCAAATATTGATTTTGGGTTAGTGTAAATCATTGGTTTCAATTGATTTAGCTTAGGTTGAGATTTGGTTAGTTTGGTTCATGTAAGTTAAGTGGGTCAACTTGGCCAAATGACCAAATTGACTTGGTTTGACCCAATTGATTGCAATTGATAAATCTAGGATGACCAACAAACATTGTAGGAGGTTTATATTGGTTTGGTTCAATCTAATTTTGGTAGGATTGGAATTTGGTTCAAATAGGTTAAATTGGCCACTTTGTGTCAAGTGAGCCTAAGTGGGTCAATTGACTTGATTTTTAGTTGATTTGGATTTAGTTGAGTTTATATATGGATTTAGGATTGATGTATAATTTTGATTGCAATTGATTTGGGCTTGAATGTACTTTGGCTCATTTGAATATTTCAAATCAAATGGGTTAGGTTATGTTTGATTTGATTTGAATTTGGTTTGAGATTTGATTATAGATTTCATTTATATTTGGGATGATGATTGGAGAAATAATTGATTCATGATAAAATTAATTAAGGTTGGCTTGAATTGAATAGAATTTTGGCTAAGTCTATAGGATTAAATCCTAGACTTAGGCTAGGTTTGATTTGGTTTGGAATTGATTGTATATTTGGTTTGGGTTGATTTAAGAGTTGAACTGAGTTTGAAGAAATCAATGGAGTTTGGATGAATTGAATTCACTTGGCTAAGTCCATAGGATTGAATCATAGGGTTTAGGAATGTTTGATTTGATTTGAGATACAAATGGGATTTAGTCATGTGGATTTGAGATTGGATTGAGTTTGGATAAATTGAATTTGAGGTTTGGTTTGGGCCAAAGAAGTAGGCATAAATTGGGTTTAGGCCATAGGGTGGGTAAGTTTTCCTAAGTCCTAAGGCATAGCCTAATCCTTTGATTAACCCTTCTAAGTCTTTAGTCTTAGATTAAGTGTTTACCTAATTGCTAGAAGTATCTTATGACTAAGGAAGTCTTAGTGTCTAAAAGACTCCTAAATCTAAGATGGGAAGATTAAATCCTTACTCCAAAAGCGAAGTCAACACTGAGTGATCTATCTCTTACAATGAATTAGAGGGATAGATAATTTAGGTGTTAAACTAAATGGATTGGGGAGAAGTCCAAAGAGATTGATAATATAAATTTTAAACTTTGGTATTCAGGCAGAAGTTGAATTAAAAATGACGTAGGTGTGATTATAGATAAAAGTTTGAAGAATAATATTATAAATATTAATAGATGTGGAGATAGAATTTTAGCTTTAAAGATTATTGTTGATACTAAGATATTATCTATGAGTGTTTATGCTCAAGTAGGTTTGGATGTAGCTCAAAAGAAAAATTTTAGAATGAATTAGAGGGATTAATACAAAAGATACCTCTTGAAGAAAAAATATTTATTATATGAGATTTAAATGGACATATTGGTAGAGTGATATAAGATTTTAAAAGTATTCATGGAAGCTATAGATTTGGAGTGACTAATGAAGATGATAGGACTATATTAGATTTTTCTTTAGTCTATGATTTTGTAGTTGCTAATACTTTATTTAAGAAAAGAGATGAATATATTATTACTTATAAAAATGGATCTAGTAAAACACTTATTGATTATCTTCTGATAAGAAAAATAGATCGTTTAGATTGTAAAGATTATAAGGTCATTCCATGGAAAAATCTAAGTACCCAACCTTGACTGTTAGTTTTAGATTTTAAGATGAAATACTAAAAGATAAAAAATAAATTAAATTATTATCCTAGGATTATATGAGGGCACTTCAAGAACACTAACAAAAATATTTTTAAGAGCAAACTACAAGAGCTTAGAATTTGGGATGTTCATAAAGAAGCTAATGTTATGTGAAAAAAATAGCAAGTGAAATTACGCAAGTTACAAAAATATGATTGGATAATCAAAATAAAAAGCTTCTTTTAATAAAAATAGTTGGTGATGGGGTCAGAATGTGCAAGAAAAGATAAGAAATAAGAAGCATTATTATAAAACTTGATTTAGATGTAAAAACTCAGATAATTGGGAAAGATATAAAGTGGCCCATAGAGATTCTAAAAAAGTAATATATGATGCAAAAAATTTAAATACAATAGATTGGATACTAAAGAAGGTGAAAGATGCATGTATAAGTTAGCTAACCAAAGGGATAAGAGAACTAAATATCTAGTTCAAGTGATGTGTATTAAGGATGAAAATCATAAAGTGCTTTAATTAGAAAAGGATATTGACAATAGGTGGATGAGGTATTTTGATAAATTTTTTAATGAAGGATCTGAAAATACGATTGATATTAGCAACCTTAATACCCTAAATAAAAATAAACATTTTTGTTTTTATCATCATATTAGTAAATTTCAAGTTAAAGAAGCTTTAAAGAAAATGAAATGTGGAAAAATAGCAGGACCTGATCATATTCTAATAGATGTGAGGAAATGTTTAGGATATCAAGAAATTTCTTGGCTTACAAATCTTTTTAATATTATTTTAAAGACTAAAATGATGCCTGATTAGTGGAGAAAGAGTTTGTTAGTTCTTATGTTTAGGAATAAAGGTGATGCACAAGAGTGCGCAAATTATAGAGGAATTAAGTTAATATGTCATACATTAAAATTATGGAAGAGAGTAATTGAGCATAGGTTTATGTGATGCAAAATTTTCTCACAATCAGTTTGGTTTCATGCCAGATAGATTTACTATGGATGTCATACATTTGTTAAGAGGTTTGATGGTGAAGTATAGAGAAAGTAATGAGGATCTACATATGATATTTATTGATTTAGAGAAAGCTTATGATAAAGTTTCAAAAGATGTTCTTTGGAGAGTTCTAAAAAAGAAAGGAGTTAATATTGGTTATATTCAAGTCATTAAGGATATGTATACTAGAGATGTTACTTGTGTACAAACACAAGGATGATTGAAAAAGTATTTTCCTATTTCAGTTTAATTACATCAAGGATCAGCTTTAAGCCCTTATCTTTTTGGTTTAGTTATGGATGTTCTTACTAGGCATTTACAAGAAGATGTACCTTGGTGTATGCTTTTGTCGATGACATTCTTCTTGTTGATAAGACTAGAGGGAGTCCAAGAGAAACTTGAATTATGGAGGTCAACCTTAGAGTCTAAAGGTATTCATTTAACTAGATCTAAAACTGAATATATGGAGTGTAAGTTTAGTTATAGAGGTTCTAGTAGTAGTATTGTGACATTGGGTGAACAAGTCATTAAAAAGTGTGAGCAATTCAGATATCTAGGCTATATTGTTTAAAATGATGGTGAAATAGATGGAGATGTTATTGGTAGAATTCAAGTTGGATGGTTGAAGTGGAGGAATTCAACTGGCCTATTATGTGATAGAAAAGTACTGCTTAACCTTAAGAGAAAATTTTATAAGATGGTGGTAAGACCTGCAATAATTTATGGTGCATAATGTTGGCCAATAAAAAGAAGCATAATACTAAGTTAAGTGTTGCAGAGATAGGGATGCTCAGGTGGATGAGTGGCTTTACTCTTAGAGATAAAATGCAAAAAGAGTATGTTCGGAAAAAAGTTGGAGTAGCTCCAATGGCATATAAGATTTGAGAGAGTCGCCTTAGATGGTTTGGCCACATAAAGCATCAGCCATCCGATGACCCGTTTAGGATAGTAGATGCATTAGATTTTTCTTATGTTGATAAAAGTAGAGGTAGACCTAAAAAGACTTGGTTAAGATGTATAAAAAAAGACCTTAGTATACTTGAATTAAATGAGAATTTGACACACAATAAGACACAATGGAGATGAAGGATTCAAGTAGCCGACCCCAATTAGTGGGATTAAGGCTTGTTGTTGTTGTTGTTGTTGTTGTTGTTGTTGTTATTGTTGTTTATTTGTCTCTTGCAAATGTGAATAATGTGAAGCTCTGCCTTACGTTGGCATCTACTCCTTAGATGGAGACTAGGATGCTATCTCATTTACAAGTTGTTAGAAGGATTGGAATCCTTCGTGAGTTTGTGAATGCAAATGGAATGGAAGATTTCCTAGAATCAACACTTAGACTTTGCAAGGCATTCCTTCTGCATAGAAAAGATTAAATATTTGCAAAGAACCAGCTCTCCTAGATCATACTTCCTTTGACACAAGCCTTGATGTTGATCACCAAAATTGCATCAAGGATATATCTGATTTCAGTTGTCACATTAGTGTATTTTTAGAGCTGATCAGTAATTTTGATACACAGATTTCAGATTTTGCATTTAAATGTGTTGTCTTGCTGCTCAAAGCATCACCAAGAGAAGCTATGATGGATCTTTTGACGAATCTTTATGAAATAAGAGGACTGTTGGAATGTTTGAATGAGGCAGTCTCTATGTTGAAGTATGCTCTAGCTTTTGCCTGTAAGCAATGCTTGTCACTAGTAATGATACTCTCAATTTCTATGCCATTCGTGATAAGGATAGAAATTCTGCTTGCAGATCTTATGAACTCATGTGCTCCTAATATTTCAGACACTGCTTTAAATTTAAGCATAGAGTTGCAGCGATTGCGTCGATGTGTTTGATTATAAATTAGTTAAAAAATTTTAAATTTTAAAATTAGTAAGAAATTTATAGATGTTCTCACCCCTCTATTTAATGTTGATTATAAATTAGGTGAGAAGAAGGGAACATAAGTGCTGAAGGAGGATCTCAAAACATTCAAAGAGGAATAACAATGATAAGAGACGAAAAAAATACTAAAGGCAAGACAAATAAAATTTATTCCTTATCTGTCACTTGTTCTAAACTAGAAGCATGACAAATAGCTAACTTCTTTGAAACGATAATATCTCATATGAAATGACAATCATACTACACGTATTTAGTCCTTCCATAAAAACAAAGTGCTCTTATTTACATTAAAATTGCTCAAAACTTGATAGAAGATGCAAATACAATTATAACAATATACAACTAATTGACTCAAAATTGCTTAAGAACTTAACAAAACATATTTTAAAACTACATAAATAATAATAAAGTCTTGATTACAAGGTACATATTTTAAAATAGATTAATAGCTTGATAATGACAAAAACAAAAATAACATTAGAACTATCATGATTAATAATACAATATGGAATGCAATCAAGATTTTGATCAATAGCTTTAGGTTTTCAAATTTTCTCATGATGATGTAATCAAATGATGCTATTTCTACATAGTTTATGCTCAATAGTGCATTGTCAACTTCGTGTATCTATCTGAAGTAGTTAAAATCATATTTTGTTCGATTTATGGGGAATCTATAAAATTTTCTTGCGCCAGTGACACATTTTTGAGTGGTATACACGAAACACTATAAATTGCAGTCACAATAAACTTTGCCAAGTCGAACACCCTTGAAAGTTGAGGACTGGCTTGAACTCATCTTCAATAATATGAACCTGCTGCATAAGCTTACCCAAAAATTACAAATAGTAATTATAAAACTGAATATTTATAGACTTGTGTATTCTTACATCATATACTTATCACAACAGCTTACTACACTCTCTATGTACAAATTGTTCTGTTTAGAGATTCATGGATCAGCAGCATATTTCAAGAACAAAATTGAATAGTGTTCTTGCAACTGGTGTTCGATAAAAGGAGGAATTCATTTCTTTGAATTGTTCTATTTACACATTGGAAATACATCCACCGGCAGATCTACAGTGGAGGCATCGGGGGCCCGTGCCCCCACTGAGTTGGCTCTAACTAAGTTGCATTATTTTGCCCTTATTCATATATTATGGGGTCATTTGAGGGGCTATTTGGCTGCAGGATTTGAGCAGGATTTAAGTCAAATTTAACTTAAATTCATCCAAACAGTATTTTTGGACAAGTAAAATCCGCAGCTTTTGTAATCTCGTTAAAGCCACTTTCGCAAGTTAAATCTAGATTTACTAAATCCTATTGGTAGGCGAATTTAGGGATTTAGAGAAGCAGAAGCACGCAAAGGAGGGTAGGAGGGAAGACAAGGATTACCTTTGAGTCATCTCACTTTTCTTTTTCAAGCAGCAGCGAAGAAGTACAAAGACGGGGTTTCGAATGCCGAAATCATGTTAATCCCTTCCTTTTTATTATTTTAAATTTAATTTTAAATTATTTATATAATAATTAATTAATATACCATCTTTGATTAATTATAATTTAATAGAATTACATATAATTGATATAAGCTTACTATTTAATAATTGATTATTCGATTTATAATAAATTAATATATTATAGTTTGATAAATATATTTTAATTAATTTAATTATGATTACTATTTTTATATAAATAAACTAAATAGAAATTATTATTTAAATAACTTATTAAATATCCTCAATCATAGTCTTAAAGGAAAGGTGAATTGTATATTTTATTGGTTATTTAAATAATATCTAAAAGGATATGTTAATCGTTATCATTTGCTTATTTTTTCGTTGTGCTTTTATAATTATAATTTGAACATCTATTAGATCTTATTTATAATAATTTTAATTAATATTGTCATCTATATTACTATTATATTCTTAATTGCTTGGCTTACATCTTCTTGACTTAGTTATTTAATTAGTTTTTTTTAATTTTATTTTGTGATAAAAAATATAATAAAAATAACTTTTAAATATTCATTATTTAAATATTAAATAAAGTAACTAACTTAAATCCTAATATAAATAAAATACAAGAGTACAGATTTAACTTGATTTAACTATCATCATATTAAATTATTTTCTAGATTTAACTTTCAATTTATTAAATCTAGATTTACTAGATTTACTAAATCTATTTGAGTTAAATCTTATGTAAAATGCTCTAAACGCTACTGTCTAAGTCTCGTTTCTCCTCCATTCGTTTATTTAGCCTTGAAGACTTGATTTAGTACATTCTATTGGCTTGTGGGCTTACAACCTTACATGATTTATATAAACTAAAGCATGCACAAAGAGGGTTGGGAGTAAAGGTGAGGTTACCTTTGCGATTTCTCACTTCTTTGATTTTGGGTAGAAATAGAGCTCAGAAAAATAGGGGTTTCGAACGTCGAAATAGCGAGTTCCCGTCGCCACAATCCTAAGTTTTTCTTTTCAAGCAAAAGCCAATCAAGGTGAGGGTTCCATTATAGTAATTATTAATATTAGGGGGATTTACATACATACCACACAATTCTTATGTATTTACATATCTAACACCTAAAGTTAGATATTTACTTATCTAACACCTAAAGTTAGATATTTACTTATCTAACACTTTTATATGCTTAAAAATGTGCATTTCACTTTTAAAAAGTGAATAAAGTGATATTTTTGATGTGATATTGAAGATTAGGGTGTTATATATGTAAAAATTGAAGTTTAGGTGTTAGATATGTAAATACATAAGAATTCAGTGGTATGTATGTAAATCCCTCTTTATATTAACAAAAAAATATTTAAGTTAATTAAATTAATATTATTTATATTTTTAATTGATTACATTATTTTTATTTAATTAGATTTATTATCATAATTAGTATTTAATAGTTATAAAAAATCACTTGTATAATCCTATAAGGAATTTTTTTATTAAATAATAACAAATTTAATTGTATTGATATTATATAATAACTTTAATATCTAAAAACATTGATAGAGAAATTTAAGGTAATGTAATAATTTTATAAATTTTTATCATTGCATTTCTTTATTTATATTAAAATTAAAAAAAATCACTTATGTGAGTCTTAACCTCGAATTAAAATGTTAAAGAGATTATTGGAATCTATCATTTTATGCCCACTGGAAAAAAAATTCCTGGCTCTACCCCTGAATACATCTATACACAAAACGATCAATCTACAAACTGGTAAGGACCTATATTTTATGCTAGAGCTAACGAATACCAACTTAAGGTAGCTTGCTCCACAAAGCAAATAAAAAGTAGTAATCAATAAGTGTTGATGGCAAATATATCCTAATTGCTGCAAAATTCAAAATTGTAGGAATTGTTTTTTTCCTCACAAAGAGTAAACAAGGGTTGGCTGAGATTAGGGCATTACATATTCACAGGAAATTAATTAGTTGGAAAGACGAAAAATGATCGGGTAGATGAAATACCCAGACAACTTCCACTAAGATGCAGCTTCACGAAGATGACTCACTGGTGTAGCTTTGATTATGGCTTCACAAGGAGAAAGATGAGCTCGCACATTCCAATTTCGATGGAGAAGTTAATGGATGAAAGTGAGGTAAGAAAAATTATTTTTCCTCACAAAGAGTAAACAAAGGACTGTTGAGATTAGGGCATTACATATTCACAAAAAATTAATTAGTAGGAGAGACTAAAAATGATCGGGTAGATGAAATACCTAGACAACTTCTACTAAGATGCAGCTTCACGAAGATAACTCACTGGGGCAGCTTTGATTAGGGCTTCACAAGGAGAAAGACGAGTTCGTATATTCCGATTTCAATGGAGAAGTCAACAGATATAAGCGAGGTATATTTTTGAGGCATTCAAACAGGAAAAGGTGCTATGTATATAAATAATGAGTTTCGGGCATTGTATAAGTAAATACTTTAGTTTGGCATGCCATGTAAAAACCCATTTTTCTTTGCTTAGATCTCTATCAATTATGTATGCCCAAAATAATTAAAATATTTATTTTAATTTACATAAACAAAGTATTTATTAATTATTTATAAAGTAAATTTTTGATTTTTTAAGGTTCTTTATTTTATGTTCAATTGCATTAATTTTTAAGTAATAAATTAATTTATATTTACCTTAAAATCTTATAAAATATTAGTTTGATAATAATTATATAATGAAATAAATTCATAAATATTTTAGTATAAAAATTACTTGAAATTATTTCTTTTTAAGTTTTAAAGTTACTCTTATACAAATTTAAATTATATTTTAGTGATTTAACTTAAAATATACAAAATTTAAAATAAGTTTTTTATTAAATTGTAATTTGTAAATGAACAGTGCATGTATTTTTTAAATCTATTTAGTATTAATAAGTAATATTATTTTATTATTATAAAAAAATTTATAATCAAAATTTTAAAAAACCTTAATCAAAATTAAATTAGTTTATGTTATAGATTTTACAACAATACATATTTAGATATAAAAATATTATACTTTTGACTAATTGTCATTTATTATTAATCATTTTATATTTGTGATGATGTAATAAAATGACACCAAAACTTCTTAAGTCATCTATAATAATCACTAAACATAAGAGAATACAAAACCTCTCTTTTGGCATATAATATATCAACCAATAATGTCGTCTGCGTCAATGACATATAACATCAATCTCAAGCGTACAGTGAACTAGTGCTTATATCTACTATGAATTTCCTCAGCCATAATTCCTATATTAAAATATGTATATCAAGTAACAATCTAAAATTAAATCATTATGCATAATAATAAATCTATGATACCAAAAATTTTGTGGGCTTTGTGGACAAGTTGACCTGCTATGGCTAGGTCTTGTATAGATGCTATATAATCTACTACTATATGTTGTGGACTTGTCCGTTGTATTCTTATATTGTGTAGTATATGATCAAACTAATTTTCATTTGAAAGTAGGTGGAAGAAACTCTATAATCCCACTAGTATGATCAAAATCAATCTGCTCACTTTTATCTAAGATAACATATAATTCTGAACTGTGTTTTTATAATTTGTGATTGTGTAGTAAGCTGAGATATAGGTTAAGTGATTCAGCTTACATAATCTCACATCATCTATAACGTGAGTGCATAGTATATGGTAAGTATCTGATTGATGATAAGAGCACATCGTCTTCCCATCACTACTTAATTGAACAAGAAATGATTGACATGATATGTCAAAGACTTCAAATTTGTATATGTTGATGTAGGTCAGTATCGAGAATCTATGAGCCTCCTACTCAAATCTTTGTAATGTTTGCCTTGCCCTATATAGGAAGGGAGATTAGTTTCCAGTTTCTAGCTCAATTATGATATTTAATCTCTTCATAAAAATAACAAGTTATAATATATAGAGAAAAATTAATGCTTGAAATGGGAGACCTCCAACCCATTTTAAGATGCTATTAAAACACTTTGCAACATTTATAGTGATCATACCATTATTCTTAGTGCTTTTTTTAAGCTCTCCCATGTCTAATGCAATGTCTATATGCAACCCAAAAAAAGTTTCATACATCCTCGAACCAACATAGCATGTTTATCATATATTATATGATGATCCTCTCTAACACTTATGACTAAAACAATATTATGTAATATCTATTGAAATCAAACACATGATTAGATACATACATTCTGCCTCTATAATTATAAAGGCTAGTAAAAAAATCATTATTTTCATCAATATCAATTGTAATAAGTAGTATTTTTCTTGTGCCAAGGCAGTAGTTTCTCTGTTTCTGAAGTCAACATCTTTTGTTCCAGTGTCAAGATGTAACTTCACTGGCATTCAGGCGCTGCACACCAGAAAATTTATTCCACCGATGTGAAGGGCAGGGGTAAGAGATAAAATTAGGGTACCCCTCCAAAAAAAAATAATCATATTAAATAATAATTTAATGAAATGTGATGAAATGAATTAAGTTTTTTAAATTGTGAGGACAATTAGTGAAGAAGCAAAAATTATTACAAACTATTTAACTAATAAACATTTAGAATATTAACAAAACAAATTATTTAGTAAGATTTATTTATGTAGGTATAATTAATGTATCATTTGAAAATTAAAGTTGGCCAATATTATACACTTAACGGCATTTCACGAGGGCTTTTTATTTTATATATTTTATTATTATTATTATTTATTTATTTAAGCTGAAGGCGCGCGAAGAGTTGGCCGATTGTTAGAGAAGGTTCTTCGCAACTTCAGTTTATGAATTCTTGATTAGTTATTCTTTGAGATATATATATATATATATATATATATATATATATATATATATATATATATATATATATATATATATATATATATATATATTTGGGGATTTAGATACATATAACACAAAATTTCTTTAATAACATATCCACTAAAACTTTTAGGCAATTTTTTAAATTAAGTATGGTTAGAATCAATTAAGTAATTAAGTATTAATAAAAAAAAAATTAAGAATAGGTATATAGTCGATTAATTGGGCGTGGGTATGTCACGTGAAATTGGTGATGATAATTAGGCGGCGTTAATGAAGAATGCTTAGTGAACAGCTTCAGATTGAGCCGTCTAATCGGCGGCAGTATGAAGCCGGTCTCCATGCTTGGGCGGCAGCTTAATTTTAAGGTGTGAAGCCGTGTAAGCCACAGGAGGCGGAGGCTGGCTTCAGTTATTGTGTGAGATAAGTTACAATCATGGTTTAGAGCTTGAAATAGTTGGACAGCATAAAGTTGATAATAATTTAATGGATGATAATCATATGAAGTTAACCAATTCATTTCAGAAATGTACAAATAATAAGAAGTTTATTATGACATAATCAAAGTTAGCGTGTACATGACTCTCAAGTTTGTAATGAAACAGATAAATAAAATGTAAATACAGAACAAAGTATATATCGTCCTAAACCCTCTATGTGACAACTATCTTCCTCCGTGTCTGCGTGGAATAGCACCACTTAGTGTGTCTTGGTGGTGCAGAGATGGACGATCACGCGCGGTGATGGTGACCCCTATAAGATCACCGGCGGTGTCGCATCATCATCACGTGAATGGAATATAGGTGCTGAGTCATATGTATGTAGGCGACATGTAGAAGGACTGGATCATGAGTAGATGGCGGCGCTCCGATCATGGTGTGCGACACCCTGGAAACCGTCCATAATATGTGTCATGTATATGCGCGCATCGGTCTCGCATATCGGCTCCTATCGACACATCCACAGCGGGGTGATCATCCACCGGTATGGTGAAATATGTCTCGATTCTTGCGATAAGCTTTTACACAAAAAATGTAAAATTAAGCATAAATATTGAATACTTACTTATATCGAACTTACATAAATACTCCGGTGCTCACGGTAGTAAGTGGTGGAGGATCTGTCGGGCGGTAAATCTGAGAAACCCGATCGAACCGACGTATCGGTGATCGTCTTCTGTCCCACATCCTCATAGGCCCTCGATGAGGCAATCCCTCACTTCTAGAAGCAATGTGTGGTGGTAATCAACCCGGCGACATCACTTTACCATCATCGACTCTTTTTAAAATTAGGGTCAAGGGGCTACATCTACTCGGGAATAAACTCTATCGGTAAATGCCACTCAACCTCTTCCGGTGATAAGAGGGACTCGTGTAACCATATGTCGAGCTATTGAAGTATCGATAGATGTCGTGATCACTCCTTTCTGACTCCCAGATCACTACACATATAGTAAAATTATGTTAAAAACATAATCTACATTCTGAATATTTAAACTAAAGTGTTAGCGCGATCCAACATGTGTTTGCCATCCCAGCTCATTTCTAGCGACATTTTGTCGTTGACTGGCGAACATACTTCTCATTCCATCTGCACACAGAAAACAGTTTAAACATATATATAAGCTGCATAATTTGAAAGTGTAATTAACAACACATACCTCAAACCAATGCACGAGACGCGGATATGGAACATGTAAAGTCGGCCTACCCACATGAATATGCTCCCAAGCCCAAATCTGAAGGAGGTGTAGGCAACCAGCCATGTTGGCCCTGTTGGGCCTAGTCGACTCGTGCAGCTCCCTATATAGATGAGCTAAAACTGCTCCACCTATAGACATCATGCTAAAGGAATCCAGGTCCTCCAGGAGTGGTAAATACTGTAGGTGGACCTCTGAACCAGAAGTATCAGGCAGTAAGAAGCAGCCAATCAGAAATAAAATATAAGCACGCAAGTGATGGAAGAACTCCTCTGTGCTCAGACTGTTGTATGACTCCCTGTAGAAAGTCCACCTAAGCCACCTCAGTGGCATGCATGTCTGCGCGTGTGCCTGACCCATCCTGAATGTCGATCTGATCCGTGGACTGATCGGATCATGATACATCACGTCTGGTAAGGGGTGTCGTCCCAACAAATCATCACAGCAATCAGGCCAAGTGTCCCATCTCTTCTCCTCGCCAATCACAATCGGGCCTATGATAGGTGGCCCATCAACCCGTAGTCCCAGGATCATCGCCACGTCCTGGAGCGTCACAGTCATCTCACCTACAGGTGGAAGGTATTAGTCTGTGGAGACCATCTCTCAACCAAGGCGGTCAGCAAATGATGATCTAGCCGGATGAAGCGTAGCTGACTCACACAGTGCAGGCCCACCTGCTCTAGCCCACGGATGAATCTCGTGCATGTAATGGGCCACTCCTTCAGCATAAGCAAGTGTGATGCGGCCTCAAGTACGGTGCTCAAAAAAAAATCTAAGTACCTGTCCGAAATAAAAGGTAAGCAGGCGTAACCCATTCTAAAAAATAAAATTCACTTACAGTATCAGGGTGAGCGGCTCGATGCCGCCCACGTAGGGAGGCAATACTAGGATGAACCTCAGCAGGTGTAGCCTCCAATGGTGGGCTGGCCTCCTTAGCATGTCTATGTCGCCGACGTCTAGCTGGCGGGCGGTGCTCCTCTGCCATCGTACCTGTCAGAAAATAATCGCAAATATAATAGTGTTAAGATACATCAAAGAAAAGATTTATCTCAAAGGGAATATGGAGATAACTCCATGATAAGATATATTACTCATGCAGTCCACACCAATTTGAATCATAATTTCTTCCCAAAATGAAAAGCAACTTCCATTCATAAAATGTTAGATATGTAAATGCGAATAATTGTATGATATGTATGTAAATCTTCTAAAAATTTTCTTTTATGATGGGATTACAAGGCATTTTGTTGAAAAATATTGATTATAATTATGAGTAAAAAAGTTTACAAATTGAATAAGAGTTTATATGACTATAAGCAAGCTTCTTGATAATGTACCATAAATTTAATAGGTTCAAGCACTATGGTTTACTACAAGCAACATTGATCATTGTTGTTATATCAAAGGTATTACTAAGGATCTCTTATATTTCTTCATTAGGAAGATGTGTTGATTATAGAGAAAATCAAAGAAAGATCATTAAACCAAAGCAATATTATTGAAGAAGTTTGACATGAAGCACTCTTAATGAGACAAAAGGAGATTCTTAGGATGAGTATTACACATGAAAAAATATATTATTGCGTTAAAATTATCTTAGGCTTGTTAAATTGAATAAGTGTTCAATAGGTTCAATATGTCCAAACTATAATTAGTCTGCGGTCATTATTTTTAGGTTTTAAAGAAAGAATACCCTTAATAAGATAGACAACAAAATATGGCCAAATTTTTCTATGCTTCAATAGTTGACTCATTAATGTATTAGAATATTAGAGTATTAATCATCATATTAATCGTCTACCAACTTAATGTGTGTGTGTGTGTGTGTGTGTGTGGGGATATAGATAGATATATGTTTTTGCTTGAATTTTAGTTTGCTAATCAAATCACAAAGAAAGCATACAGATGAGAGCACAATAGAAAGAAAAAAAGAACAAGAACAGAACATGAAACATATGTACATTAATTTTCATCGAAACACGGACAAGGCGTGCAGGCGGTGACCTACTGCGTGGTGGCCGGAAGTTCAGAGAGGACCATGCTTGGTGGGCGGTGGAGTTTGATCACTCTGAGTGGAGGAAGGGATTTGGGCGAATCAGCAAAACAGAGGAGATAGGGCGATGGTCGATCGGCCCTAATAATAGGGCCGATCGCGCGATTAGTGCGGCGATATCTACCGGTTATGCGGAGCGGCCAGCTATCTAACAGTCGCCCATGTGGTGATCATTCCGTGCGACGCCATGTGAACCAGCGTGGTATTCTAATTGCGTATACTATTCTTAAATTTTTTTATTAATACTTAATTACCTAATTCAGATTCTAACCATACTTAATTTAAAAAAATTGCCAAACTTTTAATCTACTTCTGTACCACCTAAAATTATTTCAATACAACAACTCTGCCACTCGGTTTTCATCTCCATCAAATCTCTAACTATACCATGGAAAAAGCTTCGCCACTTCTGTGCTGAAGCACACCTCAAAGCTTCTCTTATAATTTCAATATTTAAAATTTTCTTTCACTCATTCATAAGTCTATATTCATAAATAAGATGTGAGAGGATCACCATAAAGACTTTTGTTACGTGCCAGAAAACCAGTTACTGCAGAATAAAACTTCATGTCTTAGCTTTGTTGGAAATCCGTGCCGCAGATAATTGAAAAGAGAATAAGAAACTCCATAATTTTTACGTGAAAAAACCCTAGAAATAGGGAAAAAAATCACGTGGTCTAGCTCAGTAAAAATGCTACACTATATATCTGCTTTGGAGTACAGAGTTTAAGTCTTCCCGAAAGCCAGATTACAAAATTATATGTGAGAAAGCTTGATAATGGGAATTCCATGTCAGTTACAGCAGTATCGATAGTAGTTGATATGTTGTTGGCGTGGCGGCGATAATTGGCGGCGATAAAACAATGGTGATAACAAACTTCGAACTTCTAGCTCTCTCCCAACTTTCTCTCAAGTTCGCCTCTAGCTCCTTCCCCCACTTTCATGAATGGGGTCATATTTATAGGATTTTTAGAGGGTTATTTTGGTCATTGTAGCCAAATTCTCAAAACACCACATCGGATGCTGTATATTGATTCATTTGATTATAAATAATTTTTTAGTGATTTTACCACCCAAACGATTTCGATTTGAGTGATCTTAAGTTCGTTGGATTAGATAAGTCAGATCTCGATTCTATAAAAGCAAATTTGGAAGTCATTTGATCATCCAATTAGTGTATCGAACTTTTCAAGTGTAGCCTTTAAACTTAATTCGAGCTCATTTGGGCCTACTTGATTTTGGTGGACGTTGAACTTATCTTGAGATATTTAATTATTATGCAAAATAACATATGTACATTATTTTAAAATTTCATGTTTGATATATGATTTGTTCTCTTATTTTTGGATGATAAAACGATTTCATTCAAAAATATATTAATTTTTTAAAATAAAATCACTTTAGCTATAAATTGTTAAGATTTATAATTATATAGTACATGTATTATGTGTATCAAATTCATTTATTTATTTACTAATTATATATATATATATATATATATATATATATATATATATATATATATATATATATATATATATATATATATATATATATATATATATATATATATATATCGGTTAAAGAGAGAGTGGGTGGGGTCAAAAAAAAGGTTGTTAAGCGGCCATGTTACTGGATTATGTAGCTCGTGTTCTGGTTCGTTAACTAAACGAGCGTAAAAGCATTCATTTCGATATATAAGCGAGCGTGAAATGATCATTTTTACGTTTCATTTCGATTTAGCTCGAAATAAAAAATTATATTATATATTATTATTATTATTTTATTACTATTATTTTATTTATTACTATTATTATTATTATTATTTTATTACTATTATTTATTACTATTATTATTATTATTATTATTATTATTATTATTATTATTATTATTATTATTATTATTATTATTATTATTATTATTATTATTATTATTATTATTATTATTATTATTATTATTATTATTATTATTATTATTATTATTATTATTATTATTATTATTATTATTATTATTATTATTATTATTATTATTATTATTATTATTATTATTATTATTATTATTATTATTATTATTATTATTATTATTATTATATACGAACACATTTATATATCATAAATACAAAGCGTAGCAGTGGTTAAAACTTTTGTTATGCAAGATTCTTGAATCCCTCTCATATAGGATCAAAAAAAGCTGGTTGTTCGAACCTGTTCATGTTTGCTCGTTTATATATCGAGCTTGAAATGTCTCGATCGTTACCTTTCGATCGTAACTAAAACAAATTTCAAACGGTAGAACATAACAAGAGTTATGTTTGCTCAAGCTCGGCTCGTTTACACCCCTAGTCGTGGGCCTCCAATATATTATTATTATTATTATTATTATTTTTTATCGTGAGAGAGAGAGAGAGAGAGAGAGAGAGAGGAAGAGAAAGAGACAAAAAGAAGGGGGAGAGAGAGAAGAGAGATTTTTTTATTAAATGGTTATGCTGCCCCCTTAATAATTTAATTATTTTATTTTTATTTTTATTATTATTATTTGGAATTTGAAAAGTCATTTTTTTAGTACAAATATCTCCTAAAGGGTAAAGAAAATATTCGCAGCTTTATTTCTTCTCTAGCTTCCAGACTTATAACTTGACCTCCCCAGAGCTATCGATCAGGTTTCCCGACTGGTTGGGTGCATCCCAAATTCAGCTCAGTGTATACGCTTTCTTCTCTTTGGTGACCTTCATTGACTTCTCTTGGTGTACTCAATTCTCCCGATCTCGAGATTTCCACCCGACTGGTTAGCGGCATCCTAAATTCAAGCTCAAGTGTACTTCCATATTTCTTTTCAAGTCTTGGTTTCTCCCACTAATCCTTATAATGGTGAGGACCCCTCTCGCAAGTTCCAGTTCTCCCCGATCGTGGGGTTTCCAACTAACCCGATTAGGAGGTGCGTATCCCGAATTCAGACTCCAATGTGCTTCTGATTTCTTCTTTTAGTGGCCTCCACTGTATAATCGACTCCCATCAGGCTCAGTCCTCCCAATCTTGAGATTTTCAATGATTAGTGCATCCAATTCAAGCTCCATGTGCTTCACTCTTCTTTTTTGGTGGCTCTACACACTATCGACCCCCCATGACTCTAGTTCTCCCGATCTGTTTCCAATAACCTAGTAGGCGCGTGCATCCAATTGCTCGTGTGCTTTTGAGTTTATTTTTAAGTCTTGATTTCTCCCTCTGATCCTTATAATGTTGTGGACCCCTCTCGTAGGCTCCAGTTCTCCCTAATCTCAGGGTATCCAACTAACCTAGTTAGGTGGTGTGCATCCCGAATTTGATTTCCAATGTGATTTTAAACTTGAAAAATAGAGAGTATCTTCATGGGTGAGCATCCTCCCACAGATATGGCAATGTCTAAAGATTCTCAAGTAAATCTTGCACAAGATGATGGTTCGATATCGGGGAGGCGAGATCGATGATATAACAATAATATCTGTGATACTTTGATAATCTTCGAAGAAGTTCCATTTTCAAATGATTTAGTGGTTCTTATTCATAATAGGAACTTGTCCTCCTCTACCTATATAAGTTTTGCCGAGATTTTTTATGTATGTGTACCTTCTGAAGCTTTTTCCTTTTGAGGTGTTTGATATACATGTACCTTCTGAGGCTTTCTCCTTTTGATATTTTTGATGTACTTGTACTTCTAAGGCTTTCACTTACTAAGATTTTAATGTACATACATTCGGACTTTGTCATGATCTTGCTCTTGTTTTGTTTGTCTTTTGCCTTATGAGATTTTAATATATATATATATGTAGAGCTTTTGAGATTTTTGATGCACATGTACCTTCTAAGGCTTTTATCTACTGAGATTTTTAATTTACCTGTACCTTCTAAGGCTTTTGCCTTCTTAGGGTTTTGATGTACATGTACCTTCTGAGGCTTTTGCCTTCTAAAGTTTTTGATGAGTGGAGACCCTGTCAACCACTTACTCTCTTGGAGTCTTTTTAGTGAGGATCTTGTCCACTACTAGCTTCCCATCGACGCTTCCTCAGAGGTGTTCCTTCGAGGGGTTATCAGTAGAGACTTTGTCTACCACTTGTCTTCTTTGAGTTCTTTCTTGTGAGTACCTTATCCAGTATCAGCTTCTTATATAAGCCTCCTTATGGGCATGCCTTTTAAGGGGGTTTTATTGAATGTAACAGAGGAAGATTTCATTGATAATAAAAATATGTTTTAGAAAATAAAATCTTATAAACTTTTCAATAGAGTAAAGAAGAAACTTAACTTTCTTTAGTCACTTGCCTTAGTGAGATCTTTCCTTAGATAAGTATTGGTGATATTTCTTACTCAATAACTTCAATAATTTCTTTACCATGATTCCTCTAATCTCCTTTTTGATGATCTGTGTGTTGCTCCAACAAGTAGCGCCCTAGATGTCCTTATCATATTAAACATTAAATTTCTTCCTTTAGATGAACGTGGTCTTCAGTTGAATGCCCTTTCGAATAGTGAAAGTGATAATATTGTGATTGATTTCTGCTAATTAGATTTCTCAATGGGTTTGGCCATTTAAGATACTCTAAATTCTAAATATCCATTACGATATCAGTCCTAGAAGTATTTAGAGTATATCCGAGTGTAATGTCTCAATTTTTTGATTTTTTTTTTTTTGATCTTGTTGTAAGATCTTCCATACTTACGCTTAGAGTTATTCTCAAATTTTTTTCTATGAGAAGTAATAGCTTCATCAGCAGTAATTTATGCATCTACTCGATGAATAAGGTTAGTATAAGATCGCATCGTATCTTGCATTAATGAAGAGTAGAAAGGCCTGGGTTGAAGACCTCTGAGGAAGATGCCTGGGTAGCTCGGATCTACTCACGGAATTTGATGAGCTTGAAGAATATTGAAAGTATTCTTTGAGGGTTTCTCCTTCATTTTGGCGAATTCCAGAAAGATGAGAAGCGTCTTTGATGATTCTTCGATTTGATATAAATTGTTCGACAAAGAGTTTAGCCAAAATGAGCAAAGTTGAGAATGGTACCTTGAGGGAGAGAATAAAATCATGTACGAGCTTGCCCTTTAAGAGTGATAGGAAAAACTTTGGCAAAAAGCATGAGCTTGTTGAATATAATGGTTACATGTGATCCATGCTCATAAGGTTCAATGTTATGCAGTTTAAATCCTATCGAAATCGGTTGTTGAAGAACCATATCATGCAAAGGAGAAGATTCTTGAATACTTTGACGAGGGATGAACTGTTTATCTCTTAACAAAAATTCGTCTCAAACAAGGTGTTGTATTTCATCTCGAATAACTTCACGAGTTGTCTCCATGAAACGGAGGTGATTCAATCTCATCAAAGAGGTAGGTGGATTCAAAGTTGGTCGGACAATACGAGCAGGAAGAGCTGAGCTAATAGTATAGTCATAATTCATATCAGGATGATGTATAGGAGGAATTTTCACATGATCATGAGGGGATTCTTCATTAGTTTCTTCAATAAAATTAACTCTTATCATGTTGTTGATAGGGTCGAGTTCCTCCAATTTGTAGTGGCTCCTAATAAGAGCTTAAGGATTTGAGCTTAATATTCCTCCTTTCTTCACATGCACTCCTCAAAAGTATGAAGTGCTCCACCTGGCTAGTGGTTTCGTTCTTGTTGAGAAACTTGGTTGTCTATCATGATAAATGGAAATCTCTCATGAGCATCAAACGTGCATGTTAGAAATCCTTGAGAATAAAACTTGCCTTGTTGAAAAATCTAACACCGATAGTTGAAAAGAGAATATGAAACTTTATAATTTTACTGAAAAAACCCCCATAAAGAGGGAGAAAAAATCACGGGCATAGCAGTAAAATGTTTCACTATATATTTTTGGAGTACTGAGTTTAAGTCTTCCGACGAGATTACAAATTGTATGTGAGAATTGATAATGGAATTCGAGTCGTTACAACATCTAGATGGTTGGTGTAGCGGTTGTTGGCGGTCGGCGGTAAGAATGACGATCGACAATGATAATGGTGATATGACTTCAAACTTATCTCCAACTTCTCTCAAGTTGCCTCTTGCTCCTTCCACGACTTTCATAACAAGAATGGGGTCATATTTATAGGATTTTGAGAGTGGTATTTTGCACATTGTAGCCAAAATCCCAAAACACTCCATCAGACGGTGTATATTGATTCATTTGATTATAGATAATTTTTTTATTGATTTTGACATCCAAATGATCTTCGATTTGAGTGATCTTAGGCTTGTTGGATTAGATGCCATTGACTTCGATTATATAAATCAAATTTGGAGTCATTTGATCATCCAATTAGTGCATCGAAATTTTCGGTGTAGCCATTAAGCTTTAATTTCGTTTGACTCTCACCCAATTTTGATGACGTTGAACTTGTCTTATTGAGACATTTAGTTATTATGCAAAATAACATATATATATATATATATATATATTATCTTAAAATTTCATATGTGATATATCAACTTTAAATTCATCCCTATCGCCCCGATTTGTGTGGTACGCTCATACTTCAAAATCTCTTATTATTTCAAAACCTTTTTTCTTCTTTCACCGAACTTCCAAGTCTTCCTCTTCCAATTAGTACAAGACATCCAAGTTTTAACCACAATTTATTCAACTCTTCCTCCATATGGCTTATTCCTGTGGAGATTGTTTTGGATAATAGCATGCTTGCTATAAGCAAAAGAATGTAAGCTCACTCAATTTTTTTCTTCATCAAATAATCCTCTGATCCACCGTTTTTCCCTTCCCCCTCTGCTTCTCGAGAAAATATTACATGACTTCAATCACATTTAGCCATCTCTATTGAACTTCTTTAATTTATATTAAAATTAATATAAAAAACTATCTAATTTCACATGTCTTATTTTTATTGAAGTTCTGATATATGAAGACTTCACATGCAATATTTTTTTCTGCTTCACCTCCATTCCTACTAGAGAGGACTGTGTGGGTGTGCGATAATCAACACATGCATCCGGGCAATAAGAGAAGCTTAGGCGGCCAAGTTACAAATCCTGTGAGCTTAGGCGAATGTTAGGCCGGTGAAGTGATAGTTAAGATTATATATATTATTGTATTTATGATCAAAATCAAGACTTTTTCTACGTGTTCTCTGAATATAAGATAACGCAAATAATAAAAGCGTTTTCAAGAAAACGTAAAAAGGCCTGACGTTTTCTGTGAAAATGCAAACTCTCTCTACCCTCAATTTATTTCTTCGTAATTACAAATGTTGTGTGATAATTTTTTCAAGTAAACTATAAGATTATTTATTTTGCTAAAATTAAAATTTTTATTAATTTTTATAAATTCTAGTATTATAAAAAACTTATATTATAAATATTCTGCTCAAAGAGAAAATTTTTTCATATTAGCACTAATTCTACTCATCATATTTTAAGTTATTAAAATATTGTCTTCTCTTCAGACAAACATCCTTTTTTTTTTAATTTCACATATTCAATTGTTATAATTATTGTTTATTTTGAATTTATATCATTTTTATAATTATTATTATGTTAAATTTATTTTTATTCTCATATGAAATCAAAAACATGGTTACATTTATTAGAAATTTTTAGAGCGTTGACTGCGTATCGCCGGGATTTTTATTAGGGTTCACCGCCGTTTAATAAGTATTATTATAAATAAATATTCTATTAAGTAATTATATTTATTAATATTAATAATAAACTATAATATTTATAAAATTATTTTATTATTTTAAATCTTTGTTTTATAAATGATTAAGCTAATTTCATTCTGAAAATAAATTTAATAATTTTAAAATAACAATAACAGAAAATAATTCAAAAAAAAAAAACTTAAAAGAACATAACGTATATAGTAATATTAATAATGATAATAAGATCAACATTAAGAAACATAATCCTTCTAGTGTTTCTCGCAACTAAATCTTCAATAAAAAAGATTGAAGATTTGTTGTTAGAGTTATTTTATTGAGATTGAATGCATAGATCAATCGAGAAAGTATTGTCAAATAAGTACTTAATTTTTAATATATAGCACTTAGGAGTTGTATTTGCAGTGCCTAAAAATGAATCTTTTATGTTCAGGGACAAAAATGTTAGCACCTCGATATTCTTTGTCAGTAAACCACAATAATAGAATTCGTGAATAAAGTAAGAAGACAGCACATTAGTACAATGTGGCAGTGCTATAAAGCAATAGAATTTTTTTTTTTTTTTTTTTTGGGAAAATTGAGGGCAGAAGCCCAATTTCATTCCAAAAAACTATTACAAAAGATCTAATGAAAGAAAAATTCAAGGATCAGAGTTTAAACATCAAAAACAGAACTAATACAATAATGTAAAGGGACACGTACAGACTCAAATGGCTACTCAGTTTAGCCACTGTAACCGGATAAAGCACCGTCATTTATAGAAATCTCAACAACTTGAAGGAAGTAAGCCAAAATAGATTTAGTTTTCCAAAGACTATAAAATCAATGTCCAAATAATGATCAAAAATTCTTTGGGGAAGAAGATCTGGACTCGGAGTGCTACGAATACATATTCTTTGTCAGCATACAGAGCACTCCATTATTGACAATAGCTGCCATCCAGTAGAAAGGGAAAGAGACGAAGCTGGCCGAGTTGAGACCACACTGAAAATACATGTCCACTCCCGACAGATTCCAACCAATAACACAAAATATAAACGATAGATTTCGGGAAGAGAACGAAAGTTCTCAGATAACATGTAACAACGACAAGGCACCATTCATCCTATCAAAACCAAGGAGAAGAATCCAACCAATAACACAAATTACAAACGATAGATTTCCAGGAAGAGAACAAAAAGATCTCGATTACATGTAGCAACAATGCACCATTCATCCTACCAAAACCAAAGGAGAAGGATCCCGAGAACATATCTTATCCCAATTCCAAGTTGCAGCCATTGTCAACTATAGATAAGCTCAAACCCATGTAAGTTCTCAAGTTGAGTTTTGGTGTAGCATTCATCATTGTCCAGTCTTAGCTCGATAGAAATATAAAACATTGTGCAATCCGTCTGCCATTTGGAGGCAAAAACATCCAGGCCATAAAGAAGATAGGCGTAAAACACAAGGGTAAACTTGCAGCCAACCTTCTCAAAAAAGGGAGCAAACTCCAATCCAAAATCAGGAGCAAAACTAATAGAAAGAGTATAAGCAATTTAAGAGAATCATCAAAGCACCAGTAAGAAAAACAAAACAAAAGGCCCCGGAGATTGGTCTTGGATTTTTCCCACATTCAAGCCATGTATAGAAGTAATCACACACGCCATTTTCTTTTAAAGTCCATCTGCTAAGTTTAGCGACCACTCAAATCTTATATTTATAGAAATAGATTCAGAGCTAGATTTGTTTGTATATATTCTTTTATTCGTTCACCCCAAATGGTGTAGACTGCCACTTGATTAGAAGATAAAGTCTCTTCATTGCTGAATGAGCAAGGAGGGATGAGGCTGATAAAACAGTCTGGAGAGTTGGTTGTAGAAGGAAGAAGCTACCATTAGGTAGTAAGTTTCTTATAATGTTATGGGAGTATGTACAGCCAAAAAAAAGGTGATTGTGGGATTCCTTTTCAGAGAGGCATAGGGGGCAGTCAAGGTGTGAACCAAGACCTCTCCTACAAAGCATATCAAATGTTTTAAGCCCTCCCATTTGTGCCATCCAACAGAATAACGCATAGTTTATAGCAGATCCTTTAAACCATATTTCCTTGAAATTTTCTAAGAGGAAAGCGGTTAAAGAGGGAGTTTAAAATACATTTGCTATTTATCGACTTCTGTCCATTCCAACTTATAGTATCTATTCCAGAATTTACCTCAGTTTGTAAAATGGATTGAGAGCAAGAAGGGAATCGACTTGAGAAAATAGAGGGAAGCTCCCAGCAGCCAAGTTTTAGAATGGCATTCAGTGTAGAATATATGGGCAACTTAAATAGGGAGAAACATTCAGGACCACAAATTTCCAACAGAGATTTACCGTTACACCATGGATCATAGTATAAAGAAAAGAGAGATCCATCACCACCAAGTATTGTAGATTCACTTTGATTCTAGAGGCACAATTTTGTAAGTCTCTCCAAAGAGGAGAAGAAACTGTTGATTTTTTCCAAACAGGAGTATTTCTCTACACCAATTGAAAATGAAGTGTGATTAAGGACTTTCCATAGGATTTTTGTCTTGCATATAGAATTTAAAGTGTTGATAGAGCATAGTCCGGTACCCCCTTTCTCCCTAGGTAATGTAGTTTTGTTCCATGAAGCATTTTTTACACCTCTCCATGGTAGAAGAAGTTTGCTGTAAGGGTTTTGATCTTTTTGAGAATACATTTAGGGATAGTCATAGCTCTTAGCCAATAGGTTAAGTAGCTATTAATGGATGATCGGATTAGCGGAATCTTCCCCATATTTAGATTTCCATCGTGAGCCATCTATAGAGTTTATCAAGTAGTTGAGTGCGAGATGACTTAATTTGTCCAGCAACAAGGGGAATACCCAGATATTTTAAAGGAAAGTCTCCCGGTTCAATGTTTAATATAGAGCTTAGAGCAACAAAGTTTCCCAGATTCTTCGAAAAGCATAGAAGTGATTTTTGCCGATTCACCTCTAAACCAGTTAAGGAGGATAAAACACCCAGCACCTCATTGAGAGAAATAGATTGATGATCCACTCACGCCACTATAAGATTGACAAATAAGAGATGAGAGATAGCATACTTACCAGTGGTAATTGGTTTGAATAGATTTGTATTCCCCTTTTCCTCAAGTAAACAAGAGAACACATCCATAATAATGGTAAAGAGAAAGGGAGACAAGGGGCAACCTTGTCTCAATCCGTTGAATGATTTGAAGTATCCTTCAATTTGTCCATTTAGAACAATAGAAAAGGGATTTCAAATACAAACGATCCAATCCACAAATATTTTTGGAAGCCTTTTGAGTCTATGTTTAACCATGGATCTATTAACACTATCAAATGCTTTAAGCAGATCAAGTTTGCACAAAATAACTTAAGAGAGCTTCTTTTGTTGAATTCCAAAGCTCTTGAGCAAGAAATATTGTGCTATGTCTCTGTTTTTTTAAGGCGGATTGATTGGGTGGATAATGGTTGGAAGAAACCGGTTTTAGTCTATTAGCTAAGACCTTTGCAAGCACTTTATAAAGGTGTTAGAGAGATATAGGTCGATAGTCATTCAAACAAGAAGCATGCTTGATTTTAGGAATTAAGGTAATAAGCATATGCTTGAAGGCTTTAGAGTCGTTTGGTTTTAAAGAAGTGGTGGGCAGCATGAATTGATCCCCTATGATATCCCATCTTTGAAATGAAAAATTTTGATGTAAAACCATCATGGTCCGGGGTTTTGTCCTCATTTATGCTTCTTAAAGCGACCATAATCTCAATTGATGATTGCGAGCTTAATTCTTACTTGAATAGTAGAGAGTAAAGTAGGAATAAAGGAAAAAACACTTCCTCGAAGTTTTGTTTAGGAGAAAAGAGTAGTATTTGCAGATTTCCATAGCTATGTCTGGATTGTTTGTAATAGTTCTTCCATCAACCTGAATTTCCTTAATGAGATTGGCATTGCTTTAATAGAGCAGTAGAGAAATTTTAAATTTAAGAGTAATCATTTCTTCTAATTGTAAGCCAAGAGATTTTGGCTCTTTGGCCCATAAACTCTCTTTCTTAGCAATATCCCCATATCGAGCATTAATTTCTTCTAAATTGGAATATAAGTCATTAGATGGGTCACTCTCAAGAAGATGTAAGTGGTGTTCTGTTCTCCTTGGAGAGTTTTTAGTTGATGATGCAAAGAGATGGGTTCAATCTTGTTAATTTTGAGAGATTCCTTAACCCGTTTGAGCTTCTTAAGGAGAACAATTATGGGATCTCCATAGACATAACCTTGCCAAGCTTTATACACAGTGTCTTGAAACTTTGAATTGAGAACCCAATGATTTCTGAAAATAAATCTATGCTTTCTCAACAGGTAGTTAAAAGAAGAGACTATCAGAGGAGAATGGTCGAGGTAAGAGGGGAAGAACTTTGTAAGAGGTAGGGAATGCATCCTTGTGTGTTGCACATTGTCAAGTTTTAATATGGTTGTCTGTTCTAAGATTAGACCAAGTGAAAAAAAGTCCTGTGCTAGGAAGATCCAGGAAACCGGAGTCACTTACACATCCTTTAAAATCAGTAAGTCGGTTTGGAGGAATGGGGTTGCCACCAGCCTTTTCATTTGAGTAAAGGATGCAGTTGAAGTCCCCAATCACCAGCCAAGGGTCATTCATAGATGAGGAAAGTTGACTTAGGAAAGACCGAGTTCCCTTCTATCCTAGCCTCATTATGGGCATAAATCCATGTAATGTAAAACCTCGGACAAGCGAGGAAGAAACCATCCCATGAATAAATTGGGCATGTTTGTGATAGGGAAAAAGGTGAGAAAACAAGGATTCCATTTAAGTCATATCCTACCACCCGAGCTTTCCTCAAAATTGTGACAGGAGTCTTCATTTGGAAATAAAGTCATCTTCTTTAGGAGAAGGGAATTATTTGTACCATCTATGCTTATTTTTGTTTCAAGGAGACAGATCATATCGAGTTGATTTTCCTTAATTATTCGGGCACAGTCACGGATCCGACCTTCCGCCAGAAGGCCTCTCACGTTCCAGCAACCAAACTTTGGAAAAGACATAATTGGGGAATTAATGATTCTTGCCTTTCTTCTTAGGCTTTTGGCCTAAGAGGGCAAAGTTGAGATTTGGAGATCTCGGTGTCTTGATTCAACTTCGAGTTTTAGGAATAGAATCTTGATGTCGATTTGAGGATTTTTTGAAGAAGGGAACAGCGGGCGATCTAGTGGTAATGGAATATGAGGTGGAGGGTTGGTGAGTTTGACCTCTTCAATAGTAGAAGAATTGGTTCATCAGTGCAGGTTGGATAAAGAGTGAGTGGGGAGTTGATTTAGGTCGTTCAGGGAGTTGGATATATAAGGGGTTTGACTCCCAGAAGCCTCGGGTATTGAAGATTGAGGGGAGATTAAAGGAGGATTTTGCGGGTTAGGTGGAACAGGGGGAATGAGTTTGGTAGGAGTTTGGTTGGTAGTGAGGGTTACTCGAGGAGGCAATTTGGTTTTGGTAGAATTCGCCACTACTCGGTGTGGTGAGAAGGTGGGTTCAGGACAAGTTTTTCATCGAGAGAAGGTACACAATTTGGGGCACTGTAGGTTTCCACCATACTGAACACTTGATCAACTTAATCCATTTAGGTTTAAGGAATGGAGTCTAGGAGTTGAGATGAGGGAGATACCTGGACACACACACGGGCGAATGTGAGCCGAGCCTTGGAGGCAGTGAGATTGTCTACAGCTAAAGGGACACCGATTCTGCTTGCTACTTTTGATAGTCCTTCTTCATTCCAGCAACAAAGAGGAAGGTTTGGAAATTTTACCCACAAAGGGATATCCGAGAAGTTCTCTTTGATCGGTTGAAAGTCCCATGTCCACTCCCGAAAGGTGAAGGGTCTCCCATTTAGAAAACAAGGACCGTCGTTCCAAACCAAATCATAATCTTCTTTGCACGTGAATCGGAATAAGAAAAAATCACCCTCAAGAGTTAACAGATCCAATTGGCCTTTGAATACCCATTTCCTCTTGATAGCAGCGAGAAGAGAGCCATAGAAGGGCCTCTTCCCTATGGCATGTCCAACCAAGGAAAGCTCAATCTTCAAGCAATTAATTCTTCTTCGAGAAGGAAACTTCCTCATCTCTGAGGGTTTGAAGGAGAGTGACAGAGAGTTTTTGTTTTCCTTTTGAGAGTTCAACAAAGCCTTCCAATTCCAAGCTAGAGAAGGCGTATGGGACGGGGATGTTGGTTAGAGACCAGACCGCCTGGGACCGAGATAGATGGAAAGGACGATGTCAAGCAAGATCCATGATTCCTAACCTGGGAGAAGACAACCCCTGCCTCCGCTGAGGCCATTCTGGAGGGAAAGAGCGACAACAAGGAGAAAAGCAACGAAGAGAGAAGAGAAAAGGAAGGAGAACCGCTCACGTCGACAGGGAGGGAACCCTAGACGACATCGGGAGGAAAAAAAAATATCGAATTGAAATAAAGCAATAGAATTGACTTCGACCTATTTAAAATATTTTTAAGTAATTTTTTTCTTTATTCTTGATTATTGTAATTGTGCTCCTAGAATATGAGAGGCATGAAAAGTTCTAGGAAAGCTTGATTGAAGAAAGATTTATAAAAATATTTTTTATAACGAATTTCTTGATATGATGTAGCTTTTTGATTTTTTAATATTTTAAATTTTTTACGTAAATTATGATGTTCCTTTGGTTCTTATGTTTATATTTTATTTTTCTTAGATCTTTATTTGTTCCGATTTTGTGTCACAGTAATTAGAGCATTAATTCAACAATTTATCATATAATTAATGATTACCTTTCCAACGATGAATTTTGATAGTTTTACATCGGGTTTAGTAAATAAATAAATAATAGTATTATAAATCCGGAATAATAAATTAATATGATTTTAATTGATTGAGCCATCAATTCCTCAACAAATTTTTTCAAAGCATATATAAGAGCTGATGATTTCTTTTATTTTGAAATAATATGTCAACAAGAGGAATAGAAAATTAATAAATAAATAAAAGCCTAATGGACCTAAAGTTAAAAATATTAAATTCATCATTGAGATAATCAATCTTAAAATAAATTTAATAATTTTTAAGTAATCATATCAATCAAATTATATATCTAATACCTAATTAATACATTTTAACATAATTTAAAAATCTTGACATCTAATTGAGCATATCCCGTAAGTGATCATATCAATCAAATTATATATATAATATCTAAATTTTATTATTTATATCATAGCATATAAATTTTTAACATCACATCAAAATATCATTATCATTCTCTTTAAAAGTGAATACATATTTTCATGCATGTTGACCTCATATACACAAATCAAAAAAACAAGCAATAAATCAATTGACGGACTTCAAGGCGCAAATCGGTTCAAAAAAAATGTCACCGAAAATGGTCGAACGACCTCGACGACAAATGGATTCTCCTTCGCGTCGTAATGTAAATCGGCGTAATAAGATAGAAAATCTAACAATCAATCGATGCGCCGAAGCATAATGCGTCACACATATCGAGCCGGGCATGTCACGAATAACTCGGTTCATGAAATTGATGCGCCGTTAATAAAAAATCTATCAAATGAGACTATCCGCTCAATTCAACAAATATGGAAATGGCGACAAAACGAAATCGAAAACGACCGACGTCAAAAATCAACTCAATGACCTCGATTGACAAAGCATTCTCCATTCGTGTTGAAATTGGTCGGATATAATTTGAATCTTCATGAGCAACCGCGTGCTCGAAGTCGCCAACGCACGCACATACGGCGCCGCGCCGTCGTATTTGGCTTCAAAATGAAATCTATCAAAAGATATTCACACTCAGACAAGCCTAAAAATGAATAAAGCGATCATTATCAAATTGACTCAATTTAGTCACCAATAAAATTCATAAACGAACTATCATAAAATGGAATTACTCAAAACGTATATATATATATATATATATATATATATATATATATATACATATATATATATATATATTATACAAAACCCACATAAAATATTTAATAAATTCAAAAAAAAAAAAAATTTAAATTATCTGCTCAATTCAGTTTTCTAATATATATATATATATATATATAATATATATATATATATATATATATATATATATATATAAAAATATAATTACTCCCATTTTTCCTCAACTCCTCATTTTCTCCCCACTCCCTCTCATCCTCTATTCTGAAAAATAACCTCCTCATCCTCTGATATTTCTGTTTCTTTCTCTTTAAGCCCCTCTCATATTCAGAAAGATCTCCCTAATCTCTCTTCTGTCTGAATTTTTCTTCCGTCACAGCCTCACAGGCCCAACCCTGAATCGTGCATCCGCTGGTCCTGCCAGCCCGTCCTGATTTTCGCGTTTCGCCACGCACCTCCCGTAAATCGTTCTGCAGAACTGAATCCGCCGACCTGTGGAACCCACCTGCCCGCGTCGTCCGTCGAGCGCCTGCGTTCCGCGTCCGCCATTCCGACCTTGATCCTTTGCTGACCTGCGTCTGCTCTGCAGCCACCTGTGACACCTGATCCGACCTTGCTGCACCAGTCGCCCTGGCTTTTCTGTTGTGGCGTCCCGCTGACCGAACTGCAAACCCATGATCCGCTGACCTGCTCCATTTCCTGGTGCCCGTCCGACCTGTGACTGACCGTTCTGTTCTGACCTGCGTCAGCCTGTTATGACCTGAAAACTGGCCTGTCCAGCTTCCCACTGCCCCACTAGCCCTTCTGCTGTCCAGCCAAACTAACCAAACGACCTCCACAATCAGCACCATCGCCAAGAATTCTTCATTCTTTCGGCCGCACTGCTTTTAGCTTTTAAAATAAAGAAATCAGCGAATTCTTCTTCGATTTTCGATACTCTAATGCTTTCCAGAATCAGCATCCAATAAAGAATCTTCCTTCGATTCATTTTTTTAGCCATCCGTTTCAATCTAAGTCATCACAGTTCTTCCTTCGATCAGACTTTAGCTTGCTGAAAGAAGAACATCATTCAGTGAATTCTTCTTTTTCTTCGCGCTTCTTCCCTTACATTCCCAACCGCATACTATAATTCTGCGAGCAATCGCCGAAAATTTTAACTGGATTTTCAAGTGAATATATATATATATATATATATATATATATATATATATATAATATATATATATATATATATATATATATATATATATATATATATATATATATATATATACTGATCAGAGTTCAAGATCATGGCAGATGTGTATGTAGGTGCGAAGACACCGCACGCCAAGAGGCACCGAGTAAGCACACTGTTAGCCGCCCCTGATTTAAATCCGAAATTTTGTCTAATTTTTGACTTAAAAAGAGGAAATATATAAATACGCTTTTCTGTTTAAAGTCATGCGGCTCAGTAAAGAGAACCTCACGGTGAAGACACCACTCGCTATGCTCAGGATGCATCGAGTACAAAACACCCCGATGCAAACTACATGACGAGGAGGTTCAATAAAATTTACAAATCTGACTTAAAAAAGAAGAAATGAGCTAACTTAGAACAAGAGTAAATACAACTAATTTTATAAAAATGAAAAAGGGGAGCCTTTAAAAAAAAAAATTTTGGAAAATAATATTCATTTAAAATTTAAGGGAATTGAGGTATTGAATCAAACTGTACTAATATTAAAATTCACTCAATAAATTCTATGGCTTAAATAAGAAAGTGAGTTCTCTTTTCGTAAATTTCAAAATTAAGCAAACTTTAAATAAGAGGGGGACTAATACTAAACTCATAACAAACACAATAAATTCAAAATCTAAGGATGAATCCAAATTGTTTAATAAATTTTATATTAATGTGGAGGTGATTACTTTGCTGCTAATATGCGTGGGCTAAAAAAACTAAACATAAATTATCAAAATTGATGTAAAGTATAATCATTGAAAATTACAAAAAAAACTAACAAGTAAACTAAGTAAATTTTAAACTACAATCTAAATCAAATGCCTTCTCGCCACCAGATGCAACACTTTGCAAGTGGGCGTAGATATTCTCAAAAAAATATCAATTATTCTTAAATTTTATAATCTAAAATTATCTAAAGTCAAAATAAATATAATAATAAGTTAAAAGATCTAATTCTTGTTAGAAAAAAATAATGAAAAATTTTTTAAACATATTCAAATTATTCAATCATAAAATTACCTAAAATTACTATATACACCATGTCCACAATGCTTAAATTCAAGTGTCTGAGGATGCTGCGCAGGTTGCTTCCCGGTTTAGTCTTAGACTGGGTCCGGGTTAACAAAACCTAAAAAACCTATAATAAGAGTTTCAAATCAGTGAAATATCGAAAGATTTGTCAGAGTAGATCTAATCCTCTAGCGCTAAACAGAAGTGATGGATCTAAAGCTCTTAAATATATTCAAATTAATAAATTTTCAAATCAAATCAAATTACTTAAATGAAACTTCATCATTAAAAACTTAAATCAAACTCAATCTATCCACCTTCCACAACGCTGGGGTGATAAATTAAGAAAACTCTACCACAAAAATGTCAAATCAAGTGTTCTCTATGTTCACTCTCAATCAATCTTGCCAAGTAAGGATGTGCCCTTCCTATGTGGCTCCGCACATATGAAGCGCATTATGACCGAGTCCTCCGACGTGGTTTGGCCAATCGCTCCATTATATTATGATCATGATTGTAACTCATATGTTCCCCAATGGCTCCGCCCTTTGAGTTGTGAATCATGGGTATACTTGATAGGCAAACAACCCTCACGTAAAGTAAACTTAAACTTGTCTCCTTAGACAAACACCACCCAGTCTACAAGGATTTCTTGACGTAACCCATGTGTTGCCGATGAAGATCCTTTGTCGTTGGACTATCTCCTCGACTAAGTAGACTAGGACGCCTGATGAAACCATGGATCTAGATCGCACGCCATCATTCCCCAACCATCGGTTTAAGCTAAAATGATGAATTTCATATCTTAAATCTAAAACTCTACTGCTACTACACCTGCATTTTGTAATTTAATGACTAGCCTTAATCGAAAGTTCTCTCACTTATTGAGGGGTAATTAACTATGTGCTTTATAGAAACCTAACTAGATCTAAAGTCCTCACCAAATGAGGATGAAATCTCTGGGTAGTGTCTTATCTACTATTCCATCTACCTTCTGAAAATTACACTCGACACTTTAAAACCACTCTTTTCATCAAGAGCAAATTTTGGAGCCACAGATTTTAATTGGGGATGATTCTCTTTCCATCTTTGGCTAGTCATATATGTGCTATAGTAGCAATAAATTTTGAAAATTCAAAATAACAAAATGATGATTTAAGTGTGTAATAAATTCAATATGAGCTCTATGTAGAATGAATCATTCAGAGTATCTTTATTACACCATTATATTATGTTCTAGCGATCTTGATTATGGGGTGAAATAATAATTGCTAATTACTAATCCCCATCTTTCACTTTTGCAAATGGATCTACAAAGCACTTTTCAAATAGGTCATGGTGCTAACATCTCAACAACCATCAAAAGATGTCGCTACCATTAATTTGGTAGCTTAATTTCCCATCGTAATCAACTAAAAGTACCCACTGGTACATATCTGTCAGGCCATGCCGGAAGGCCTCATCAAACTCCTACTAGCCATGTGCCCAACCGTTCAACAACCACTCAAGGGAGTTATCCCAACAGAGAACTTCGCCAAGAGGCTAGGTCAATGAAGCTCCATGATAAAAGAATCCAAGGGACAAATTGTGTCTAATTCCTCGGTGCAATTGTGCCTAATGAACCTTTGTACTTGGAAAGCATGATCATGAAGCTTTCTCATCAGGGATCAAATTAACCAGAAGACAGAGAAGAAGGAGAAACACTGAGCTAAGGGCTCAACAGATCCCCTTTGAATGACCTAGTGAACAAGCGATGCTACCGCCAGAAGTGAGTATCCTTACCCACAATAACTTTGACAACCTAAAGTGGGTAATAAGGAATAGCTCTATTGGCAAAATAAAATCCTTTAACCAACCACGCCAAGCTCCACCACCACAAGGAGACACAAACATCCGCTAGTATACATAAAGTTCTCAAAGTAAAGAAGAGGCCTAATGAAAAGAAGATTGTGATGGATGAAGGAACAAGCTCCAAAAGAAAGTTGTCATCTCTTATGGTAACTGGCCATCGATCCCAATACACTTCGCATGGTGAGCATCGGAGCATGACACTTGGACCTCGTGTCCAAGAATCCGTTGCTGAAAGGTCCCAGCGAAAGGGTAAACAGATATGGAGGCCAAGGCCCCATAATGAAACTTTGAGTAATAGAAGGGGTGTGACATCTGATACATATACTCAGAAATCCATCTTAAAATCAACTCATCAAAAATGGATACCCAAAAGAAGGGATATCAATGATGAAAGATATGATGGTCGACACTGGAGAATCCTCTGGGGATCCCATCATCGCTTCACCCTACAAGAGAAGGTTGACTGATCATGGTCCTTTAATAGAAGAAGTATTGTTCTCATTGAACCAGATCCAAAACGCCGATCAAAAATTTGTGTGAAGAAAAAATAAAAAGAAGATTCTATGGAAATAGAAGTCATCTATATGGGGAGATATAGATGAACTCTCACATCATCAAAGATCAACACGAACTCGGGAATCAACTGAATTTGACGCTTATGAAGAAGAGTCTTCACAAAAATAAAGATGGATCTTGATCTTTCAAAGATGAAGAAGAAGAAGATCAATGAGAAAGAGATCATGGGTGTCGAAGTCTATATGGTTGAACCAGAAATGATCAATGCTTTTATAATCAGCCGTCACAACCCAACAACAAATTTCTCTCGCAACAAATGCACAAGGAGAAGGGTCAAGTTCTCTTCCGAAAATGAACAAGGAGCAACAACAAGAAATAGAGAAGAAGAAGAGCTCAGATCGATTGACGCCATGATGCTAGCTAGAGAGCAAAGAGAAATGCAGTGGAGGTCAAAGATAAGAAAGATTGTACTATGGTAAAATGAATGATATGATGGTACAAATGAACATCATGATGAGATGGAGATATAGAAGAATATACATCAAGTGTAGCACCTATTTTGTCTCTAATCAACAGAGAATAATAACTTCTATACCACCAACCTGGTACCTCAAGTTCTCAATACACACGCATGAATGAATGAAGAAGTTAACCAACACCTCTCCACCGACAATAATTCAAAATCAAGACACGAACTGTAAATAAATGCTTAGAAATAATAATCAATGAAAAGATAAAGGCGTCATAGCCTGAAAGTTGAAAAGTCGGTGAGTAAGGAGTAAGGGTCATGCAGATTATGACAGTGTCATACACGAAGGTTATTTCGGTCAAAATTCAATACTTTTAGTGGGCTTGGTAATCAAAGCAACATCGGCCCAATTTAAAATTTACTTGTGGTAACATGGGAGGAATGATGCCTTTTTTAAATTCGATTCGTTGGTAGCTTGACCTACTTGCTTTGAATGGTATGCGAATTACAAATGATTGATTAAAATATTATTGAATTAGATATTTGTGAAGAGGTTCAGCAATTAAGAAAATCACTGTCAATGACCTTGCCTTGTTGAAAGAAGGAAAGATGAGTCGGTATGAAATTCATAAGTCGTTGGCACTAAGTATGAAGTCACGAAATAATTGGAAGAAGAACATGCAATCAATTGCTAATGGGCAATATGGATGATAAAATAACACCATTTCTATGCATGGCGTCGATTGCAACATTCTAAGACTTGCTTGATAGGGTGGCTAAATTGAAAAGTTGAATAATAAGTATGAGATAAAGCAGAGAAACAAACCTTGGACTCAAGAAGAAATGCTTCTATAGCTCAAATGGTGAAAAGTGGTGATATACAATGTGGATAAAGCGGCGATGTACAATGATGATAAGGGTAAAAAAGCACGCTATTCTAATCCACCAAAATTGGTATTAGGAGGTAATGACAAACCTCAACTTTTCCAAGTGGTGGGAGCATCCAAAATAAAGAAGAGATGATGAGCGAATCGACCATCTCTTAAGAAAAGATGAACAAGAATATTCCTTTAGAAGGGATAATGTGGCTAAATTATTTAAGCGGTCAAAGTTGCATTACGAGAAATTCAAAAGGCCGAAGAAGGCGTCAAGTTAATCCAAACTATTGTCCTATCATCGAATGATGGGTCACCCTATTGAAGATTTTATGTCTTCAATTGGCTAGAAAAGTATCGGAGGTGAATTTACACTATCGATAGTGTTCTAGTCAATCTAAAAAAGAGTCTACGAGGATGATTCACGTCTTACGTATCATCAAACAAAGAAGAAGAAGGAGAATCATTTGAAGAATGAAAGCAGTAGTCTCAAAGAGCATGAAAGATGTTGAAGCTAAAAGACGTCCCAAGTGTTAAGTGGAAATCACCACTTGAACTATATTGGACTTAAGAGATGCTAAACCAAGTATTTGGGCTTCTCGGTGGCATTCGATAAGACTTCCGTTGACATGAGAAGCGGTCTACACTACAATAAATCAAAGAAGCTAAGAAAAAGAAGATCAAGAAGAGAACTACAACTCAAAGATCATTAACAATCTAGAGGAGTATCACCGCGAAAAACCATTTAGGCTTGTAGACTTCATGCTAAACTTCATTCTTTGAATCGGATGAAGAAGATAATGGTGAATCTTGTCGGTAGAGACATGCGAATCATCGTGATGTCAGATATTCTTCAACATCGATTACTCAAATGACAAGGTAATGGACAAACTTCGACCAACATCAAAATTTTTCGAGGAAAGCAAGAAGAGCCTGAGGAGCTAGTGTCTGAATTTTGTTTAATGACTCAACAAGATAATAACAGTTCAAATGAAGATCTATGTTTTCCCGATGGAGAAGAGTCAGACTCATCGATATCATCACGTATGAAACATATGACATTGAAAAATGAGTCTAACCCTTTTGGCCAATCTTCAGAATAAGAGAATTTGAAAACTACTCTTGAGAGAATCAGCGAGAAAGTTATTCAAGTTCGGTTGAGAAGTGTAAAGTCTTACCACCTTCAGAAGAAGAAATGCAAATAAAGATAAAGGCAAACAAATTGAAGTCAATCAAGATATTATTCCCAGAAATCTAGAAGCCTAAATCAAGCGAAGATAGATTATAATATTCTATCACATAGAAAGATCACATGCATAAGTGTGCGAGGCTCTCTTGATGTCAAAGACCTCAGAAACTTTGATACGCTCTCAAAGATCCGAAGTTATGAAGCTTACTTTGAAAATGCATGAGAAGCATTGCAAACTCAAGATCTCCCGGTAATCACATTTTAGAAGAAGATCTTATGTTGGGAAGCGGTCATAATCGTCCTCTATGTTACTACAGTGATGGCATCTCGATTAGCCAAATATTGATTGATCTGGTTCTTATCAATCTTATGAGTCTAAAAGGTATTGAGAGGATTATCACTTGATATCCAACATCTTGGGAGAGATAAATTGATGGTTCATGGATTCAATGAAAAGGGTAAAAAACTCGGGTTCTTTTATTCTCCTCAAGTTGATTTATATACAGAAGCCAAGTTCGTATGTCGATCTTGATACATCATTTAGAGCTCTCTTGGGCGGTGGCATGCGAGTATGGCATGGTCCCATCAACTATGCATGTATGAAATCGAAGATGGAGAAAAATTTAAATTCGGTAACCTACAACCATTCTCTCGATGAATGAAGATCTATGAAGATGCAAAATATTTCATCCTCAAAGAGCTAAACCAACAAAGCCTCTTGAAAGCGGTAGCATCCACTTGAGGAACTAAAAGCAATTTCAAATAAAGAGTAAAAGCAAAGGAAGAAGAAACAACTCTCCTAAACACTTGATTGCACTAAATTAAGAAAATTAGTTCCTCATTTGGGAAGTGACACAGAAGAAGAAGATATTGTCAAACTAAGAACTTATAAGCTCTCAAGAAAAGCGAGTATGAAATAAGTGATTGATTAGATGATTTTGAATCTACTTATGAAAATAGAGTTGGATGGTGCATCAAGGAGGATAGCTCAGAGTCGGATGTCAAAATTATACCCATCCCTGCTTCAAAGAAATCACTCCATTGGAGGTCCATAACATTGAAGAATTGATAACATTCTATGTGCTGCCGTTGAGTGAGAGTGGTGAAACAGAAACTCTTTTTTACAAATCTGAAGAGTCTCGACCTCAGATTTTGAACGACACTCAACATAAAAGTTATGAGATGGTACCAACAAGAATACCAATATACTATCCAGTTGCGAAGAATGATGCATAAGCTTGGAGTTCATATTGGGAACTACTAAACATAGGACTCAATCTTTAACAAGATGTGGAGCCAAAGAAGTCCTCAAGCATCACGAAGAAGTGATAAGTTTATCACTAAAGGTCGGGTTCATCCAAATCTCATCAAATAGAGTATTATAATATAATAGAAGGCTAAGATAGAAACTCTTAGTGAGAAGATGATTCCCATGAAATTCTTCTTAAAATGATGAAGAAGTGGAAGCCAAGCCGGAACTTGAAGATGGTGGACAAATAGACTATGGATGAACTTAAAAAGTCAACCTAGGAGTGTAGGATGATCCCGTCAACTTTTTTCGATTCCCTACACTTTGATAGAAAGTTGAAGAGCTAAAAAAAATCTACTTTGTGAATTCGAGGATTGCTGCTTGGACATATTACGAAATGCGGGCTTATCCACGATGTAGCAGTTCATAAACTAGCTATTAAACCAGATGCAGTGCTCATTAAGCAAGCTCCTAGCGAATGAGGAGATTGAAGAACAGGTGATTGCAGAAACTAAGAAGCTAATCAAAGCAGGCTTCATCCGAGAGGAGAAGTATGCAGATTGGATAGCCAATATTGTCCCAGTTAGAAAGAAGAATGGTCAAATCATCTCTGCATTGACTTCCGGGACCTAAATAAAGCGTGCCCAAAAGATGACTTTTCCAATATCAGAACTATTAGTGGACAACACTTCCAACTATGACATGTTCTCATTTATGGATGGATCGTCAGGATACAACCAAATCAAAATGGCACCTGAAGATGAAAAATATACATCGTTCAGAACACCTATTGGCATCTATTGCTGCACAGTCATGCCCTTTGGCTTGAAAAATACTGGAGCTACATACCAAAGAGCCATGACACGTATTTTTGATGAGTTGATTCATCAAAAGGTGGAATGTTATGTCGAAGATTTAGTGGTGAAGAGTTTAAATCGTGAAAATCACTTTGAAGACTTGAGAATTGTACTAGAGAGAATCAGAAAATATGATCTCAAGATGAACCCTCTAAAATGTGCATTTGGGTATCCTTCAAAATTCTGGGGCATATTGTATGTAGAGGTATTGAAGTTGATCACTAAAATCAAGGCAATTATGGAGATGCTCCAGAAGAGTTTGCATCATTCTTTACAAGGACAGCTCGCATTCATACATTGATTTATATCAAATCTATCAGGACGCTATCAACCATTTGCAAGGTTGATGAAGAAGGATGCTCCATTCAAATGGGACAAGGAGTGCCAAGAAGCCTTCAATAGCATTAAAACTTACCTGTTAAGTCCACCGATCCTTGTAGCACCTACTCCTGGGAAGCCTCTCATTATATACACAGCTGCATTAGAAGAGTCCCTTGGAGCATTATTGGCACAACACAATGAAGAAGGCAAGAGAATGCTCTTTATTATATCAGTCAAAGATTGGGAAATGAGATACTCGATAGAGAAGCACTGTTTAGCATTGATCTTTGCAATCCAAAAGCTTCATCATTATATGTTATCTCACATTACACCATCTCAAGGATCGATCCGTTGAAGTACATGAAGACCAAGCGTTGGTGCTTGGCAAGATGGGCGATTTTGCTTTACAATTTGATATCACATATGTTCCGATGAAAGGACAAGTCTTAGCGATTTTCTAGCGCATCCTATCCTATGACTCTTCTCTTAATGACGATTTACGATGAGCAAATTATGCTCATTCATGAAGAGAAAAATCACAAATTTGAAATGTACTTGATGGAGCCTCATCGATCAAACAAGTCCAATCTCTAAATTTTTCAAGAGCAAGAGGAATGCATCATCTTCATAACAGAAGGAGGATAATGAGATGATCATATGGATTGACCGAAAAGAACTAATAATGAAGCTGAATATGAAGCATTAGTGGCAGTCGAAGAAGCTATTTTAGGCATTCAAAACTTGCACATTTTTGGCAATTCTCGACTTATTATAAATCAAGTACTTGGCATCTATAGAATCAAAAAGCTTGAGTTAGCTTTCTATCACAAGCGAGTTTTCAAGCTTATGAAGCAGATACCAAATATCACACTAACTCGAGTCTCTCGATCCGAGAATAGCAAAACTGACTGCTTAGCAAAATTAGCTAAGAAAATGACAAGTATGAATGGTGATTATGTCATGATCGGGCATATTTTCGATGAGTTCTAGAGCGATAAAGTATCAATCCCAAGTAGAGGGTTACCAAATTTGACCCGAGGATCGCAGTTACTCCTCATACTCCCCAAAATCAACAAGAAGTTGTATTAAGAAGAGCCAAGAATGACATTGCCTCAGAAAAGCAGTATGCGGCCTTTGTTGCAGAAGAGTCATGTGATTGGAGAAACCCTTCATCGAATACTTTAAAGAAGATAGATTACCAAGTAATAAATCACTGACAGCTCAAATCGAAAAGAGAATGCTACATGCTTTTTTATAATGATACTTTATATCGTAGATCCTTTGAACAAATGTGGCTACAATGCTAGATGTAGATGAAGCTAGATGATTGAAGTTCATGAAGGACTTTGTGGTGCACATCCGTCAGTCCCAAGATGGTAGTAAAAATAAAAAGGATGGGTTATTATTGGCCATCTATGGTGAGAGACTGTATTAATCACGCTAAGAAGTGTCATGAGTGTCAAGTACATGGCAATCTCATTCATCAACCTCCAAATCCCTTACACCCAACAATAGCATCCTGGCCATTTGAATGTTGAGGTACGGATGTAATTGGACCAACTGATCCACCATCATCGGTTTGGACATCGCTTCATCTAGCGAATGATTATTTCTCTAAGTGTGAAGCTACCCCATTTAAAGAAGTTCTTGCGGAGTGATCAACTTCTTCACACATAATGTGGTTTATAGAGAGTGTCGAATAATTTGATAATGCACAACTTTTTAAAAGTGTAAAGATTTATAGATTTCATCGACACAAAATTGATTGATGATATCTTCAATATATAATCCAGAGCAAATGGTTTGGAGGCCTTGACAAGACATTAGTCAACTCAAGAAGATTCTCACTAAAATAAAGAGAATGGCATACCAAGCTAGTAGAGGCTCTATGGGCATATCACTACCTACAAGGCCTAAAGCCACTCCCTATTCATTATTATTTGGGTAGTAGTTCTTCCGGAAGTTGAGTTGCCTTCACTTGAGTAGCCATCCGATCTAATCTGTGAAGATCAAAATGCTGGTCAGAATGGAGGAACTGGCTTGATGAAGTTAGATTACAAGCTCATCAAAATCTGGAAGTCTATCGAGCTAAGATGTCTAGAGTTACTGACGCTCTCCTCACTCAACAAGCTCACAAATGGCTGAGATGCTGACGCTCTCCTCACTCAACAAGCCGCAAGAAAAGGTCGCAATGAAAGAGCCCCGTTCCTGATTGGCAAAATCACAAACCCACTCGACAAGTGAGTTAAGTATTTAAAGGTAACTCAACAAGCAATATGGTTGAGTTCGACGCTCTCCTCACTCAACAAGCCGCAGAAAAGGCGTAGTGAAAGAGCCCTCCTCGTCGGTCCAATGATAATAGATGTTCAATCTGACCAGTTACTTAGTGATTACAAGCCCAGATCAGATCTACTTGATCGATAAATCAGTAATCTCAGCAATTCAAAGCTACCTAAATCAATCTTCATATTACATGCAGGTGATATTTCAATATATTAAGTAATTGATGAAAAAGCTCAAAGCCGATCAAAAATCTCCTCATCAAGTCATCAAGCGGAAATCACGGAGAAATTTATTCCATAGTTCATACAAAGCCGATGGCCGAACTAAAGGAATTTTATGATTGTTCAGTCTGTTAAAGCACACGTTGCTAGACTAATAACTCAACATGGACCCATATATCGAAGGCATCATCATGTATCCTTCAATAATCTGTCAAAACAAAAGATTATGGTGTACATACACTTCACGACAGTCAATGTTGACAAAAGTCAATCCTTCATTAAGTTCTCAAGCTCAAGCTAGGACAAAGGAATTTCAAATTGATCAAGCGGATAAATCGATTCCCGGTAGAATTCATCAAAATAAGCGATTCCTCCAAACAACCAAGCATGAAGCTAGGGTTGGAGAGACTCAATCAAGAACATAAAGAAAGAGATCTTAGGCCATTGAAGTAGATAGTAGATGGTGTGAGAACTCTTATCAATCCGACAAGTCGATTCTGACAAATCGGTCAAGTTCTTCATTTAGTATGTCGAATAAAGGCGACATACTGACAAATCTGTCGAGCTTAAGTAAGCTATTGCGATTGCTAAATGATCCGGTTTATGATGGAAAGGTCAAATTTTTCAACAAGCGTGACTCGATGCGTGAATCACATTTATTGGGGGGCATTTGTTGACCTCCATATGTGTGCCACAAATCAAAACAAGCGAACAAATCAAATCGGGGTTCAAAATGCACTGCATGTCACTGAAAATGGTCGAAATGACCTCTGATCGATAATGGACTTCGCCGTCGCATTCAAAATGTAAGCGTCGAATATAGATATTGAAATCTAACGATTCGATTAAGTGCTCAAGCTAACAATGCGTCGACCGCATATCGTCGAAAGGCTGCGACGATGTCCGAACAACCTCGGTTCATGAAATTGATTGCGTCGTTAGACTTAAAATATTGAAATCTATCAAATGAGACTACTCGCACTCAATTCAAATAAGTTTGTGCAAATGTCGAGTGATTTAAAGTGAGAGCAAATCGGTGAAATGCACTTGTCATCAAATCAACTCAATGACCTCCAGATGAAACGGACTTCTCCATCGTGTTCAAAATGTCAAAATTGGTCGGGATATAATTATTTAATGACTTGATGAGCAAGCAAAGCTGAGTGGTCAGCACGCATATCGAGGTCGGAAAGCGGCGTAAGTCAAACGCGCCGTTCGTGAAATTGATCACGTGGCGAAATGAAATCTATCAAAAAATTTATTCACACTCAATTGGGACAATGATCGAAGCGGCGGCGATCGCATTCAGCTAAAATTGACTCAATTTGGCCGGCCAACGCGGCCTCCAAGCAAAGCGATTTGTGTTGAGCGATGAAATTCAATTGATATATATATTGAGATGTGTATTTGTCAAAACATAAATATTTAATAAATTCAAAAAAAAAATCCCCAAATTACCATGTGCTCAACTGTTCCCCCCATTTTCAGTTTTCTGAAAAAAAACAAAAAAAAACAAAAGAAAAAACTACTCCCCTCATTTTCCCTCAACTCCCTCATTTCTCTCCCACTCTCCCTCTCATCCTCCCCTATTCTGAAAATAACCACTCTCCCTCATCCTCTCGATTTTCATTTCTCTCTCCAAAAGCCCTCTCTCACATTCCAGAAAAGGTAATCCTCTCCCCTAAAATCCCCTCTTTTGTCTGAATTTTTCTTCCGTCACAGACCAACCCACTGAATCCCGTGCATCCGCTGGTCCCGCCGCCAGCCCGTCCGCTGATTTTCGCGTTTTCGCCACCGGCCACCTCCCGTAAATCCGTTCTGCAGAACTGAATCCCGCCGACCCGTGGAACCCAATTCGCCGGCGTCATCCGTTCCGAGCCCGCCCGCGTTCCGCGTCCGTCATTCCGACCCGCGATCCGTTCGTGCCTGACCCGCGGCCCGCGCCGCGTTTCACCCGTGACCCGCGATCCGACCCGCGCTGCACCAGCGTCACCCGGCCCGCTCTGCTAAGCGTCCCGTTGACCGACCCGCAAACCCACTGCAGCGTCTGACCCGCTGACGTGCTTCGGCCCGCTCTGTTGTGACCCGCGCCCGACCCGTGTGACCGACCCGTTCCCGTCCTGACGCGCCTCCAGCCCGTTATGACCACCCCCGTCCAGCCTCAAACTCGACCGTTTCACTCCATTTGCGATCGGAAGAACATCATCAACCAAATTCTTCGATTTTCAGCATCGCTGCTGCTTTAGGACCCATTTCACTCCGCTTCTGGTCGGAAGAAATCCTCAACATCTTCATTTTTCGCCTCCTCCACGTTTCTCCACTGCTCGAAGAACATCAGCACAATTCTTCAATTTTTCGCACCTTCTTTTAGATCCGTTCTCACATGAATCGGAAGAACATTCGTCGATAGAATTCTTCCGATTTTCGTCGTTTCCCACTTTAGTCCCTTTTTATCAGTAACGGGAAGAACATCGTCGAGCAAATTCTTCCATTTTTTGGGCTTCCTACATTCCCAAGCATACAACCTAATTCCTTGCGAGACATTGTAGAAAATATTTGAACTTGTGGGATTTATGAATGAATATATACATTATATATATATATATAAATATATATATATATACATATATATATATATATATACATATATATATATATATATATATATATATATATATATACTATATATATATATATACATATATATATATATATATATACATATATATATATATATATATATATATATACATATATATATATATATATATATCTTGTGTTTTGTGTTTGAAGACCTTTGTGCTCATGACGAGATGAAAAAAAGTAGTGGTGTGTGAACACTCGTTCCTTCAACAGCGTAGAGTAAAGCCACTTGTTAGATGCTCCCCAGGATGAAATCTTCGAAATTTGTCTAATTTCTAGACTTAAAAAAAAATTTGACAAATAATATATATATGTTGTATATGCTTTCTTTCAGGTTTGAAGGCCTTGCTCGTTGCAGCTGAAGAGAGATGTCAGGCTGGTGTCATGAAGACACCACTCAGTAAACTCAGCGTCAGCAAGCCAAAATACCCGATCGACCCTGCGAGGGATGGCCGAGGGAATCAAATTTGTCAAATCTTTTGACTTAGAAAAATGAGAGAGAATGAAATGAGCTAACTTAAATCTTAAAAGGAACACACTGCAATAATTTTATAGTGTTAAATGAAAAAAGGGGGAAGCCTTTAAAACAAATTTTGGGAAAAATAGAATATTCATTTAAAATTTAAGTGAAATTTGGGGGAGGTCAATATTGAACTCATAAACTTTGGGGAGGCTAATATTAAATTCACAAGCTCAATTACAATTCTATAAAATTGAAGTGGCAAGTGAGTTCTCTTTTCTTATAAATTTCAAATTAAGCAAGCTTTAATTAGAATTGAGGGGACTAATACTAAACTCATAACAAACTTGTAATAAATTCAAAATCTAAGGAAGAATCAAATTGAGTTTAATAACTCTTATATATGAATGTGGAGGTGATTACTATGCTAGCTAATATGCATAAGTAAAAGCGGTAAATGTTGAAATCGACATAATTATCAAAATTGATGTAAATTGAGTATAATCATATTGAAAATTACAAAACTCAACAAGTAAACTAAATTAAGTGGTGTCTTGCTTCTATCTAAATCATAACGTCTTTATGCGGATTCCACACTTGCACGAGAAGGCGTTAGTTAAGGCATTCTCAAAACACGCGTGCGACACTATCTTTGAATGCCTAAATTCAAGTGTCCGAGGATTTGCGGGTTGCTTCGGTTTAGTCTTTGCAGGTTAACAAAACCTAAAAACTTATAATAAGAGTTTCAAAAGTAAATCTAATCCTCTGTTACCAGCTAAACAGAGTTGACGGGATCTAAAGCTTTTAAACATATTCAAATTATTCAATCATAAAATTATCTAAAATTACTATATCTGACCTTGCGCTATTCTTAAATTCAAAGTGTCGAGGATGCTTGTTTGGTTGCTTCTGGTTTAGTCTTATGATTGGGTCCGGGTTAATAAAACCTAGAAACTTATAATAAGAGTTTCAAATCAGTGAAATATCTGAGAAACTGATTTTGTCAGGTAACAGTAGATCTAATTCTCTGTTAGCAGCTAAATAGAGTTGACAGGATCTAAAGCTCTTAAATATAGTCTAATCAATAAATTTTTAAATATCAATCAGAAATTGCTTAAATGAAACTTCATCATTAAAAACTTAAACCAAACTCAATCTATCCACCTTCCACAATAATTTATTAGGGGCGATAAATTAAGAAAACTCTAGCTCATAAAGGAGCGATGTCAAATGTTCTACTTATGTTTACTCAATCAATCTATTGGGTAAGAATGTGACCGTGTCCTTGAGCTGCGTGGCGGCCGATGGGCTCCACATATGAAGCAGTTATGACCAGAGTCCTCTGATCGAGTGGTTTGGCCAATCTGGCTCCATTATATTACGATCACGACTGTAGGCCGTATGCTCCCCAATGGCTCTGTCCTTTGAGTTGTGAATCATAGGGTATACTTGATCAAGCGACCTCTAATGTAGACTTAAACTTTGTCTCCTGAACAAACACCACCCAGGTCTGAATTTCTTAGACTACGTAACCCGTGTATTCTTGATGAGGATCCTTATCGGGTTGGGTCAATATCTCCTCGACTAAGTAGACCAAGGGACGCCGGGGATGATGGAACCATGGGATCTAGATCGGGCACGTCATCATTCCCCCAACCATCTGATTTAAGCTAAAATGATAAACTTCATATCTTAAACTCTAAAACTCTACATCTTCTACTATGCATTTTGCAATTTAACTAGCCAATCGAAAGTTCTCTCTCACTTATTGGGAGGGATAATTAACTATAGAGCTTGCTTTATAGGAAACACAGATCTAAAGTCCTCACCAAATGAGGCCGAAATCTCAGGTAGTGTCTTATCTCTATTTGCCCCTCTTTTCATCGAAGTGGTCGGTGGCGAATTTTCGAAGCCCACAATGCATAAGTATTAGATACTCAAATATTAAATTTTGATGTTAGATATATAAATACTTAGAAATTATGTGAAGTGTATGTCAATCTTCATAAATATTCTTATTAGTTAGGTCATGAGGGGGTGGTTAGATATATAAATATAAAAGATTTAAATAATTTGATTATTTTTCAAAGAAAAAAATTTAAACAATATTTCTCCCAAAGCAAAATAATGGAACGTTGGAATTAGATGTCTAAGCAGGAAAATAAATTTGCACTCTAAAACCCCTCTCATCTACCGAAAATTGAAACCCAGTACTAAATCAACACAAAAATAAACTAATTCAAAGTATATCAAGTTCATACATTTTATTATTATTTTTATTTTTTTATTTTTATTTTTATTTTTATTTTTTTGCTTTCTCCACAGATTGGTATAGCTCCATTGTCAAAATTTTATTTATTTAATCTACTTTTATTATGACTTCTTCAAGACATATCTAGATAACAAAGATTCCAAAACACCAAATGGCTAATTCAATCGCCATATTATATATATATATATATATATATATATATATATATATATATATATATATTGTAGCACGAAATCTTTCTTATAATAATAATAGTATTATTATTTAATTATAACCCATAATTTTATGATTACTGTGAGCCAAAGCGCCAGTATGCAAGCGGTTAAGCTTTCCTGGAGTGTAGAATTCCTCCACCTACCAAGTCGGGTTTAAGTTTGATCCGACCAGAATAGGTCTGACTTGTTTATTAAATGAGTCAAAAATCTCGTTCATAAACATTGGATGTTAGATATTATGTATATATTTTAATGAGTCAAATTTAAGTTATGGATAAAAATTGGATTGATTTATCATTAAGAGCCAAATTGAGATTGAATTGGAAATCAGTATTTTGAGTTAGTGGGTCAACCCGAACTTGACCCGAAAATAATTTAAGTCAACCCGAGCCTGAATTTTTCAAGTCGGGTTCGTATCGAGTTATCGTGTCAGATCAATTTTTGATACCTCTATCTAGCATTTTGTGGTTCAAAACTAACTCCATAAATTCTGCCCTCTACCTTCCTCTAACCTCTAATTGCTTCCTTTCATTATAGCCTCGCGGATCTATGGGATCCTTATGCTATCTCAAAAATCTGTAGGAGTATTATAATTATTATTTTTAAATCAATACATTTACACTACAAAATAAATTAAAACTCAACTCTATAGATATCAATGTTAATTGTAAACTTTGAACATAATGTTGCATGAAATAAGTTTTAAATATTTTAATTGCTTTAAATCAACTCAATTATTTGCCCATTTTTGAAATCAAACCACATCAATATGTTCAAAAAATCAAAATTATTGAAGATTTTGCATCTTTTAAATCTAAATTCAACTTATTTGTTGGTCATGAAGCTACTTTTAATATCTAATGGGCCTTGGATTCAAAATCAATCTCTTGTTGATATTTTTTGTTGATATTTTTTAATCTAGTCGCTTACAGTAAGCATTCTTTGATTTCTGAAACCATTACTAAAGATTGATGGGATCTCTATAAAATCAATAACAAATAAGTTTATAATGCTATTAAAAATATCACCATCATAACAAAATTTTTAAAAAATTTTGTTTAAAGGATGAGACTGTGCCTAAAATACATCATGGGGAGAAGTTCTATTGTAATTCTCCTATCATTATGATTGCAAATGAACCGAGCGTTCAACAAGCTACTCGTGACTCGGCTCGATTAGAGCTCGTTTATATTCATTCATTTAACTAATCGAACGAGCTTGAAACACTTTGTAATACTGATTACTAAATTAACAAGTTATTATTCAGTTATTTATAGTATCATTTAAAAGCGAACAAGCTCCCAAGAATTTGAACACTTTTTTTTTTTTAAGTCTAATCTAAATAGACAGAAATAGTTCGCTGACGCAACACCGATTTAACAAAGATAAAGGATAAATTTCAGTCAGTGTGAACTGAATGTTAGAATTTGAAGGCTTTTAGAATTAAATAAAAACTATAAATTAAAAAGAAGAAAATTTTGAAGGAAGAGGAAAAGACTAGATACACATCGTTCAACAAGCTAAAGAGCTAAACGGAAATCAAGTTTATATGTGAAGAAATGATCCAGATAAAGATCGTTCAACAAGCTAAAGAGCTAAACGGAAACCAAATTTTTATGTTAAGAAATGATCCAGATAAAGATCGTTCAACAAGCTAAAGAGCTAAACGGAGAGCTAAACAGAAACCAAGTTTATATGTGAAGAAATTATTCGGATACAGATCGTTCAACAAGCTAAAGAGCTAAACGGAAACCAAACTAAGAACTAAACGGAAACCAAGTTTATATGTGAAGAAATGATCCAGATAAAGATCGTTCAACAAGCTAAAGAGCTAAACGGAAACCAAATTTTTATGTGAAGAAATGATCCAGATAAAGATCGTTCAACAAGCTAAAGAGCTAAACGGAGAGCTAAACGGAAACGAAGTTTATATGTGAAGAAATGATTCAGATACAGATCGTTCAACGAGCTAAAGAGCTAAACGGAAACCAAACTAAGAACTAAACGGAAACCAAGTTTATGTCAAGAACACTAGACCTCAAGATACCTCATCAGAACAAAGAAAAATTAACCTCAAGAACCTAACAATCTCCAAGATAAGGTTACAAGCATCGAAGCTATCACTAGAGTAGAGCACATACCAACAATATTAGGGCATTCAAATAAAGTTTATATAGTATTCTTCCTTTCTCGCAGATAAGCACCTGCATCATTTCTCATGCTAGACTCCTTTCCTAGCTCCATTAATAAAATAAAACAAATAAGCAATTAATAAAACAAACTATTAAAGAGGAAATTTTTAAATTAAGTATGTTTTAATTAATAATTAACAGATTAAGCATCGATTAAAAAAAATTTAACTTTTAGTGCGATCCGATAAGTGGGCGATGGTCGGTCCTCATCGCCGGCGTGACGATCGCTACTTATCTGGGATTGATCTTAGATCACCCGATTAGTTAACGGTTTCGCGGTATGAAGCTCGCTAACTTATCGGGCAGCATAAGTTTGCAGATAAATGGGCGGCGTATTCATCTGACGAATCGGGCCCAGCCCCTTCTTTCTAAGCTCGGTTCTTCTCTCGGTTTTCTCCTCGGTTCTTCTCCTCCCGTTCTCCTCGCCGAGGCCCATCGCGCTCCACCATTTTATGCGTTCGGCATTCGTCACTTTTACTCACACTCGAATTTCGGTCGGTTTAGCTTTATTTGATCGTTGCTTTCGCCGGCTTTACCGTAAGTTTGTTTTTTTTTTTTTTTTGGTAGTTTATTTTTTGCTTTGCTTAATTGTTAGGTGTATAAATAGGTGATTTGGTAATTTGGTAGTTTATTTTTTGCTTTGCTTAATTGTTAGGTGTATAAATAGGTGATTTGGTAATTTGGTAGTTTATTTTTTGCTTTGCTTAATTGCATAGAGCTCCAGGATGACATTCGCACAGTATTAACATTGATGAGTAATATTCCTTTTTTATTTTTTAGTTAATTTGTATGTTTTGTTGCCATTTTAACCGTTTCTATGTTTCTCTTAGTATAACATTAAGAGTAATTAGATTTCTATAGGTATTGTAACTCACCAAATTGATATCTTTTTGCTGCGAAGCTTGATTTTAGAATATGATTAGTGTGACTTAATTTTATTGTTATGAGTATAACTTCAAAGCTACATATTTATTTAAGAGACTGTTTGCCTGTTTAGGGCAGTTTGCACTTTTTTTTTTAAATTGTAGAATTATTGTGGAAAAGTAGTTTTGTGGAAAAGTAGTTAGATTCTATTATTTTTGTTCGACTTGTATTGATTATAATGATCTCGTTAAAATCATTTTGATTCAAATTGACTCTAATTATTAAAATATTGTTTAGCTCTTTCAAGCTCAAAACATCTAAATATGGATTTTTGTAACGGATTTTGAGTGAATTGTTAGGTTTTGTTACAACATTGGTTCTTGTGCTAATAGAAGAATGAGATATCTCGTTTCCTTAATTACGTTCTATGACCGATCATTGATGCGGTTCATTCCAAATTATGTTGGTGGCAAAATCAGCCCATGCGAGTATCGCGTCATGCAAGCTTAGGAGATTTAAAACAAAAGTGCTCGGTCTCGCATTATGGCGTTAACTTAAGTGGAGATTACATGCCGTTTTCGCAGAGCGCGATACATTGTATGTTTGATGATGATGATGTATGCGATCTTGTATTGGGCGAAGCTTCGTCAAACATTAATTGTTTCGTGGAAATAAAGCCATGCCTGCGGCAAAAGCGTCGACATCATGCCGCGAGAATGTACACTCGGTTATGCTCATCTTGCCAACAATCTCGCATCTTATCACGAATAGAGATAATGTAAGCATTCACCATTCACCATTTGTATTTTTTTATTTTTGTTTTGTGTATGGTATCTTCTATTTTTTTAGAAGATGATATATGTTTAAATGTAGAAACCAGATGCTTATTCAAGCGCGCATGATCAACCTAGTTCATCTGCAACTACCGATGATGAGTATGAAATGATGAATGAATCAAAACTCGCATCGATGATAGCGATCGATGATGAGTCTTTGCTTGGTAATGCCAATTTATGCGACAACAGTATCGGTCATGATCTTCTTCGGAGTCATTCAATCCGGAATTCGGCGGATCACGATGTTATGATTTCTACTAATGAGTACATTCGGCTATGTCAGACCATAAAAGACTGGGATGCGGATATTGTATTTGATGGTCCATCTGATAGCTTCAGTTTTTTGGATGATGTCAAGTTCCGTAGAGTTATATGAAGGTATGTGTTTCTCAAATAAGAAGGAGCTTGATTCCGCGATGGCGGTCCATTCTTAATAATGTCTAGTTCGTTCTGCGTGACATCCAATCAGAAGAATTTCACCATTATATGTATATAGTGCCAATAGACGCAATGCGTACAGCAGCAAGAGGTTGGGAGGCGCCCGGAGGTTATCAATTTTAAGTTCGCCGCACACATGCGTTGCCACCATCAGTGGTTCAGGACATCGCCAATGCACTTCTAAGTTTATTAGTTACTTCATAATGCCAATAATGCGATTTCAAATTGACCTGAAACCCAGAGAGATCATAGGAAGGATGGAATCAAAATTTAACATCAAGGTCTCTTACATGAAGGCCTGGGATGCGAGACGTAAGAGTATCAGAGCAATATTTGTACTCTAATAAATTTTCATTTCTTTGTCTCTGAATATGCATAGTTTTTCTTTGTCTCTGCAATTATATCAGTACTCTAATAAATTTCCATTTCTTGTTACAATGCGATGGTGAGCCTTCTAGGCCGGTTAGGCGTCGCCGAGGAGGCATCGCGGATGCACTGGACCCGTGCTGCAGAGGTTCATCCTAGCATACTTACTTCATGGCGGAACCACAGGCACATCCAGATCTGTATGAATATACTTGCTTATTTTTTTTTTCATTTTCGTTTGTTACTTGTTGCTAAGCTTTTTCTGACGACTATTTTGGGCGACATCTCACCTTCTTATGCTCGAGTGGCGTCGCGTGCGCGGTTGTCGGTACCTCCGCGCGGACTTTTGTGTTAGCTTGCGGTACATCGGACTTGACATCGCGCCTAGTTGGCGTTGGTCTCCCTCATTTCATTCTTGTGGATAGATAGCGGTGACATTGCGCGTTGCAATGATCCTAGGTTTGCGCGGACGGACCACGGTTGTCCCATTGTGTAGGACATGGTAGGTAGCAAAGTTGGTGGACCTCGTGAAACTTATAGGTGGGCATTGATTCCGGCGTGTATCATGACCCGCTTGACCTCGTAGTACATTCAACATTCAGATGGGGCACACCGGACTTGCATGCCACTCAGTGGTTACGTTGGACATTTTTAAGTCCCACGACCTTCCCAGTTGGACTTCGTCAGACATGTGAGCCTATGTTTTGTTCCTTCTTGGGAGTTTTTTACTACCGATATGTCGTCGAGGTGCATTTGGTATCTCCGTTCTTAGAGGATCTTGACACATTAGACTCTATCTATTGGCGGTGCAGTGCCACTTATCTGAGGAATTGCATGAGTCTACCAGAGGAGGGCCAACATGGGTGGTGTCTTGATTCTACAGTCGGTCTTGGGAGCATATTGGTCGACCGACGTTACATGTCCCCTAACCTAGAGATCTCGATGGGCTCAGCATTGGTTTCAGGTAAGAAAATTAATATCTCTATAGCTGGCTTTAACATAATGGCATGCAACTACCTGACTTGTATATGATATTTTTTTTGATCGTGGAATGAGAGATATGTCGTGTCGATGTCGTTCAATATCGATTTTTTTAGGGATGAGTTAGATGGGCTTCTACTAAGCTAGGTACTTCTTTTAATTGTTATACATCATTCTCAACAAATGCTGTCAAACAATTGTCTAACATGTAGTGACACATACAGGTGACTTGGGAGCCATACGACATTCAGATTAGAGGTCACACGGTGATATTTTTCTGGTGGGACATCGATTACGGGTTCCACTAATATGTTGGAAGAGGGTGGAGTGGCACCTTCGACAGTCCGTCAATTTGGTCACTTGCCAGCCGATGTAGCCCGATGGACTCCGGTTTCATTAGAATCGATGGCGAGAGAAAGCGGATCTGGAGGTGCAGTACATCATGCACATTACTCTGGAGGAGCCAGAGATCACGTTTGTGGTGACGATACTTACAGCACGCCTGTGGTCGCATCGATACATGATCCGGTTTAGGTGTGGGCATCGTTGTACTCTTGCCTTCGACATCTTGCCGAGCACCGGAGCATATGTTAAGATAACTCTATAATTTGTATATTTTCTTAGTTATTATTTTCACATATTTATGTAGTAATATTTTAAACTGGTTTACTATAGGCGGAGCATATTTTGGTGACGGAGAATCTTTTTTTTCTTGGACGTTGAGATGGCGTGGACTATCGGTTCGCCATCAATAAAATGCGAGCATATGATGCGGATCGAGCTTGATGACACATATCGAGACTAGGGGTCCGAGCATCGCGAGCATATGTCATATGACACATGTCTATGATTCCTCTGCGCAACGAGTGGCGGGGCCATCCACCTATGCTGATCCAGGACCATCTTCTTTTCCAGAGAGCACCCAGTCTCCGTATCATATGGACAGTGTGACGTCACAGGATTGGTATCTCTACAAGACTTCGGAGACGTAGATCGATGATGCGAGCGAGCTCATACGCGATCGTCGTTCGTACAACTATACTCCGGTAATCTGCGATAACTATAAACGGCGTCATCGGATAGTGTTTAGAGGTGTACTTATTTTGTATCTTTGGATATTTTTATTGTTCACTTTTATCATCATACTTGAGTTTATTTTTGGCTTATGGATGAAATTTTTTTATATCGTTTGATTACTAGTACATTTGTAGTTGTTTGATCTATTTGTATTTTCTGGTATCATTTGTTCACTGGTATTACAAGTTCATGTTACATCTATTTGCATTTCTGTACATCGTAAAAAAAAAGACAACTTATTTTTTAAAAAAATTGAGCGGTGCAAGTCTCCCACTTATCTGACCGACTACATGGGTCAGATAAGTGGGCGATCAATCGCTACCATCTCTAGGAGGGCCACGCCCACTTATCAGATCAGATATATTTAAATTTTTTTTATCGGTATTTAATCTGTTAATTAAGTTTTAAAATATACTTAATTTAAAAATTTCGTCACTATTAAACCTATTACCAATAATTAATTACAGCTTATAAAAGTAAATAGTTGTTGAATTATAAATCCATCACGTATCACACAAACATATGCTTAGAAGACGTTCGCTCACGCATGATCATGACGTCACAGTAGAGACGATGGCAACAATTATAAGGTCAAACCGCTCGCTCCGCATACACTCTTATTCCGGAGGGAGAAGAAGAGTGACCCCACCGAGAAGCTTAAGACGTGAAGGCTGGCTTTGTAGAGGATGAGCAGTCGTTCTCACTTGGGCATAATTTTAAACTAAACATCATTATTGATTTAATTAGCTAATTAGGGATAAAAAAAAATTAACAATAGTTTGTCATCACCCGGCGACCGGCACTAACCGGATGCCAGCGAGATCATGACATGATAATTAATTTTTTTTAAAAAAAAAAATAATTGACAGTCCCTATTTTTTGAACATATAAGGTTTATTAGTTGTCGAATGAAGGGTGTTGGAAAGATAATGAAAATTCTACAACTTTATGTTGACTTTTTCACGAATCTAGCCCGTTGAGCCGCAGCTTTTACAAATGTGTGAGATGTAAAGTTGAAAAAATAACAATATTGATGTACTGCTTTTTGGCCATATCGTTCATCAAATTTTACGTTTAGCATCGTTGGAAAGATAATAACAAATTTTACAACTTTTGTTGATAACTTTGATGATCTCGCCGATTTTTGCAAATGTATTTTTTTAAAAAAAAAATATTTGAGATGTAAAACGCGAAAAAATTAAAAATATTACGATAACACTCATTTGTGATCTTAACACAATGCTTGTTGAATACATATGATTTTTGATAATATTAAACATTGTAAGTGTATTAATTTTTTCTATGAGTTTAAATAGTTGTGAGTTAACCAAATAAAACTAAATTGATAACAAACAAAAGTATAATTGTACAATCACCAATCAATAAGTGGACATAACAAATAAAAAAACGATATAATTACATGACATAAAGTGCTAAAAAAAATACAACTATCATCCGATCGGTGGAATCGCATCGCTACTGAGTGTAATGAGATGGTGGTCGACGCACATCAGCGAAATGATGCCGCCGACGATCCTCCTCCTCGCCCACCGCCACCGGGTTGTTGCGAACATCCCAAGTCCATAACATGTGGTATCTCGAAGCAGAGATGGCAACGAAATTGTGCAGGCGTGTCATGTGGAATGACGCGGAGCATATGAAGCGGATCGGCATGCCATGGGTTCATCCGAGACCACATTGCATCCCGATATGAATACCTGGGGTGGTGAATGGATAGTGATGCTACCACCGATATGATGGACCCACATCCATCCATCTGCATCTGCTCGCGATGTAAAAGTGCCCGGAATGTCTATATCCTTGTATTGCTATCGATATATGCATGTTCCGCCGATCCACGCTACCGCCAAATCGATGGATTACGTGTCACCCTCTCAAGTAGCACCAAATATATCTTCGCGATTCGTGATGTGGTCACGCCGCTAAGAAAGTAAATTTATATGGTTTCACCGTAGCAAGGAAAGCAAATTGTAATTTCACATAGACTTACCATCGACGATCTCCAGCGGGGTATGTATCAGCGGAACTGTTGCGTTTCAAAGATAAAGTGAAGCCCAAGATCGGTACCACTCATGTGGTTGATCGCCGGCTCGATCATCTGCGGTCAATCCACGCCACAACCAACTCACGCCGCTCCCACTGCAATGTATGGTGGTACACGCCCAATCAACGCCTTTTCGCCCATCAACACGAACAAACGATGGATCTATCGGGTCAACATCAATCATGGGAGGCATGCCGAACTGTCTGATCACATGATCAGGCAGGTGCCACTCTACCCTCTTTCAACAAATCAGCGGTACTCTGGCTAGCCATATCTCTCCCGCAAACATATAGCGATGCGATGCGGATCGATGTCCATATGGCTCCTGATGACGCACATGTACCATAAGTTACTGAAAATTAAAATTCCATGACGAAAACAAGTAAAATGACTATTTAGCACGACTGAAGACCATCCGCTCATCCTCAGATAATTGGATGTTGATGTCGGCATTTAACAAATCCTTCATTCCAAATACATCCAACACTAAGACCATCAATGTCAGGATAGGGAATACGTAGGTAGGTCTTCCAACATGAATGTGCTCCTGTGCCCATACCAGTAAATGAATACATCTGCTATGTTGCCGCTGCTTGGCTTGCTCATGCACTCTATAAAGATATACACTAGCCCAGAGAAACCCCCAAAGAATGAATATCCTCTAGTAATGGTAAATACCGCAGTGGACCGAGCAAGTGTCGTGAAGAAGAAAAGACCCAATGGCAAATGTATGCTGCTCGATATGCATAATAAACCTGGAGCTCGTAGATCTAAGTATGAATCTCAGAAAAAAGTCCACCACAGCCCATAAAGGTAAGCACGCGTGCATGTGCTCACCCATATGAAACTCTGAGGTGATATGTGGATGGATCGGATCAATACACGGCTTCGCTCGATGGGCTCCAATCAACTCATCACAGCGCCACGTAGCCCACCGTCTCCCTCCACCAACGACAACACTGCCTATAAGAGGAGGGCCATCTATCTGAACGCCCAGGATCATCGCAATATCTTGTAGTGTGATCATCATCTCACCTATAGCAAAGTGGAATGTGTCTCATGCACCGCCTCCATGACGCCGCGAAGTGATGATCGCTTAATGTACCGACCGGAGACACTATCAAAGCCGACATCTCACAAAGCACCCATGAATCGAGGGCAATGTGCCATTCCTTGAACATCATTGTGCGCAGCCTCAAGCACCAAACCCGCAATCGAATGTAGCATGCGAAACTCGTTAGTAAAATAAGCACATACATTGGCACAGAAATAACATCAAAAATAACGCATCGGATGTGTCTTTGTCTACCATGTAACACGTATGCTAGGTGCACCGCCGTGGTGGACCGTAGTCTCGAGAGTGTCCTTCGTCGCCGCCTCCTCCTGGGGCTTCACCGCACATCTTAACCTCGGTATTGTTGAGGCAAACATAGTCAGATCAAAAAAGTATTACATTGCGCTAAGCTTATACACGTAAGATTGAAAAATATTTACAGAATAAAAACTTCAACTAATACAATGTAAGATTGAAAACTACATAGACATTTCGCTTAAGCTTAAAAAAACATTATAATTTGCTTCAAACTATAATTTCGAAATCACAAAAATCTTAAATTTAAGATGTTGTAAAGTTCTCACAACAAATTAAAATTCACATGACAAAAGGAAAAAAAAATGATATATAATGAATTTGACCAAATATGAATAACGCACATAACATGATATATAATGAATTTGACCAAATATTTGCCCATTTACTTAGTCTAATTTTTTTAAAATTTCGTTTTATCAACTAAAAATAAATCAAATTTATGATCATAGCACAAATTAAATGCAATAATTAGTTTTCTAATTTTCTAAAAAAAATTACTAATATAAGTTTTTAAATACTATAATGCTAAGTTATGATCTAATTTATGTTTTAAACTACATAAATTTTCTCAAATATTATGATATATTTTTCACACACATTGAGGAAAATAGAAAGGTTCTAAAACATGTGTTCTATCTAAAAGCAACATAATGAGCACATAAACTGCATTTTTCCATAAAACCATGCAAATTAGTTCAAAATTGAGAATAGATCGAGATATGAGATCATAAGTACACCTATAATTTGGGTAAGAAAACAATTGAGAATCAAAGAACGCAAGTTAGAAGTTTCTCAAGCACATCAAAATCGCCTAAACGAAAGTTATCCATTCACTAATATCAATTACCAACCCATTTAGTAATTATCTAGTCCATCTTTGATAGCTACAGGTGATTTTTTCAGAATAGGAAACAAATAAGCAAAAGTAGATGTACCATGAACGCTTGCAAGATAAATATGAATCGCCCCTAGAAAAATGAGTAGCCCAAGCACCTTTTGTACAAGGTGAAACTAATGATAATCAACTAAAAAAATTATAAATAACATGACATTAAACATAGACTAAAAGCGACAATATGACATAAATCCATAGTTAACATATATGAGAGCCAAGTACTAGACTACAACAATAGCATAAACACACAACATGACATCAAACAACAGACTCCAAAAAAACATCACACTCTACGGCAGAACCGAGGACACGCCGCTATTATGCCCAATAGTCTTACAAACAAGACATCGAACTTTTAGGAATGTTCTCATCCATGGTATTTTAAACCGCTTGCTCTTGCCTTCTAGACTTTACTAATATTAGGTGGGGTATAAGTTTCAGAATCGCTTCGTGATGTAATCCCACCTCCCGATCAGGTATGACATGAAACTCTCCCTGGTAGGTGCTAATATAATTCGCAAAGTACGAGACGCATCGCAGGTGGCGATGGCTCAAAACCGCAATCACGCGGTGGACAAGGTGATAAGATCGTGGTTGTCTACACGTACAGTTGCACTCATAGTTCTCGAAACTTCAACTTTGTAGGTTCGATTGACATCAAACACTTGATACTGACATGTTAATCCTAACGTTCACTGCCTCGCGCTCATTAGCAATAAGTGTAGCTTTAATGCGAGGGAAAACAAGTTTTCTTGTTGCCTTTCTAGAGCGGCAGCCTTTTCAAGATGTTTTGTGAAAAATGAAACTATATTATAGTACACTGCCATAATCAGAGCTTGAATAGTAAACCACGCATTTAAGCACCGCTGAAGCACTCCGTGCATTTGTCATCATTGTGCCGCACTGCACTGCTATCATGAGTTTGAGTCCACCTGAACATCCCTTGAAACTAGCCTCAGATGCCTCCTACTTAATATTCTTAATGTCCGACATGTGCCTTTTGAAAAATGTCATCTCGTGTTTCCCAACATACATTTTCTCGACACATGAATTGACATCGCCTATGCGTCTGATCGCTTCTCGAAGTTCTCCGCAAATGGCATGTAAAACGGGTGAGCGCATGGGAAGATTTCTCGATAGCCACGGACAAGAGCTGCATGTCTATCTGAGATGAAGCATAGATCACCCCTCGTAGACACTAATGGGATCAAGTCCTGAAGAGTTTGCAAAACCAAATCCAAGACTCGATGCTCGATTCAACCATAAGGCTGGGAACAACCCATTGTCTGGCCGATCCCAACAAAGATAAGTAGAGTGCCTCTGCACTGTGAGAAAAGTCTCATCAAGACACGTAACCGGGCCATCAATCGCCAACCACGTATTGACGGCTCAAACGACTAATAACTGTTGTTGGAATCTATTCGATTCTGGATCAGACTGCAGATATCGAACTCGCATAGATGTGCAAACAAAGCCATAAATTTTCAATGATCTGTAAGATTCCTCCCAATTGCCAAAATATTTTAATCGCTGCATCCCAAGCCTTCATATAAGACACTCAGATATTGAACTTCGACTCTATACCTATAATCTCCCCGGCTTGAGATCCAACCGACCGTAGGTTGATGAAATAACTTATAAATTGTGTTGTGCATTGCCTATGTCCAGCATTAAGAATTGAATGGCTACAACTGTGAGGAGAGCCAACTGAACCAATTCTCCAAGTTCCACCCAACCTCTTAACTGAGCAGGCATGTAAATGCCACAAACATGGTCTCACCGTCAATGGCGTAAAGACAAGAAATCTTGATTTGCTTGAGGCATATATGACATATTCAACATTGTTTATAATCGACCACCCAATAAGAAATTGCAACGCTTTATCATGAAAGCACATACCTTCCACTAATTCATCTGGGATGCAATTCGTCTTCAAAGATTGAATCATCTGATGGGCCATCAAATGCAAGGTCTTCATCCCATTCTCTGGTGGTTTGAGCACTGCGCATATAATCATTATTATGTATAAAATGCTCCTCAGTATGACTCGTTCTCCTTGAGTAATCGACAATCAAATCTCTGACCTTATGGGATGGTTCTGCTACCCTTAAATCATCTCGCTCAGAGTCAATATAATCATCATCATCCTCATCACTACTATCTCCACTAGGCATAGTTTCATATTCAACATTTACATCAGATGGTGGGTTCACATCATTATCTTGTGGGTCACCTGGGTCACCCATTTGAGCAGAGCTTGTGCTAGCAAAATATTCATTTTCCCGTGCCGCAGCCTCATATCTCCCCTCGAGTACTTATCTCGAGGAGGTGGTGTTATGTAATCAGTGCTGATTCCACCACTTCGATGGTCGACTACGTTGCTAACCAACCTATCTCCACGTGAGAGTTCTCAATACATTCACAATAGACCGCGGAACATCTGCATTAATAGTCTCACAAACTTCATCAAGAATGTGTGTGCAATAAATCAAATCCAATAGAAAACGACCCACCGACAAGAGAATTTTGATGGATCTAACTTCAAGCACCTCATAACTCTTCTCTGTAATTCCTCAAATTTAATCCCGTGAAATTTGGATTGGACGATTTCTCCCACCAATATATGTTGGAATGAACTCATCACTTACTCTGAGTTCACCATCATAATAAAGAACAATAAATACACTATTCGAACTCATCACGCCTTGTAATAAATGAAAACCGATTTGAACCGCTACCTATTACGCACAAAAAATCTGATATATATGACAAAGATGACCAAATACTTACATTCAAGCCATCACTGATCCTAATATTTCAAAGATAACAAATGTAATCCAACCATCATATGACAAATAAAATCCAAATCCAATCATTCTCTTTGAAAGCAAAATAAAACATCCCTAAACTACACATACATATTTCCTAAATAAAAATAGAACATTGCACAAAAATTAAGCTTTCCTACATAAAGTTGTGCATTTGATCGATCACAGATCTCCTAAACCCTAAATTAAACTACACATACACATTTCCTAAATAAAAAATAGAACATTGCACAAAAATTAAGCTTTCCTACATAAAAATTGTGCACAATTTCAGATCGATCACAGATCTCCTAAACCCTAAATTAAACTATACACACATTTCCTAAATAAAAAATAAAACATAAAAAAAAATGAAGTTTTCCTACATAAAATTGACATTCGTGATCGATCACGATCTCCTAAACCCTAAATTAAACTACACATACACATTTCCTAAATAAAAAAATAACTTTCAAAAAATGAAGTTTACTAAATAAAATTGATATTTTCGATCGATCACAGATCTCATAAACCCTAAAATTAACTACACATACACACTTCCTAAATAAAAAAAAACACTAAGACAAAAAATGAAGCTTTCCTAAATCAAAACTGTGCACAATTTCAGATCGATCACAGATCTCTTATGAATATCATAACAATTAGCTAAACTAATCAAATAAACTCATACAAAATACATTTCCAAGATTACCGCCTGGTATGGGGTGGATCCTACCAAGAACAAATCACAGATCCGGAAGAACGAAAATGAAATGAAGAAAGGAAACCCGAGAGCTTGCTCGGTTTTCATCCTTAAGAAGAGCCTCGAATCGGCGACTAGTCGATCGATCCTGCATCGCCGTCACGACCGGGCATAAGCTTATTTTAATTTTTTTATCCCCGCCTAATTACCTAATTAAATCACTAATGAGATTTAGTTTAAAAATTTTGCCCCCGACTTGTTCGTATTAGCCATAACGGAACCTATGATAATTGGGACAGAAAGGCTCAAGAAACACATGCACGAACTGCCGCCTTCCCAAGAGCTCTTGCTGGATTTCCGTTCTCCTCGCCTTTCACATATTGCATTTAATAATAAAAGTAGTACAAAACTAGCAAAGGCTAGGCCTAAAACAAAGAGCTAGATAGAAGCAACATGCTTCTTATCATCCTCAAATAATGAAACAAAACAAGGTAAAGTGGTAACATCTAAAGAAAGCCAAGTAAAGTCTGTGGCTGCTTAAGCACAAGAGGTCCACGGTGAAGTCCCGAAATGTGAGAGAACAGACTTGGTGGAAGGGAGAAAACCCAAGTCCTGAGCCGGAGGAAGAGAAGACCGAAAGTCACGATGGTCTTTCTAAGGACAACACTAATGTTGTCCCCTCAATATGATGCCCTTGTACTCATACATCCAAGGGTCTATAAGCTTGCCAATGGCTGCATCTATGAAAGCACCGTCAATGGAGAGATTGAGACCTTGATGAAGTCAAAGACCATCCCCAAAACAACTCCAATGCCCAATCCAGAGGAGAGGAGAGTACCATCTACATTCACCTTTAGCCATCCGGAGGGAAAGGGGAGGGATGTCTCCGGTGGAGTTCCCATTGCCCCAACGAAAGGTAGATGCATTAGTGAACCTCCAAAATACTAGCAGAATGACCTTGGTGTCCCATGTTGGTGCCCATGTGTCTTTGCATTTGTCCTCCAAACTTGATATATCACAATAAACTCTTCCCCAAGCCATGTCGACTTGGCGGTCCGTTCGAAAGCCTGAAATAGATCATGAGCATTAGAAAATAAGGGGAGGTTAACTCTCCAGGAGGACAAGACTATGATGGAAGAAGTAAGAGAAGCGGTGGTGAGGATATGATCCAGTCTTGATCTCCATGCGACCCAGGGGCAATGAGTCTCCTCAACAAGACCTCGAGAGTGGAGCCAGTGGTAGGTTGGTAAGGCATTCTTCAAGATCGCCACCCAAAAGAACTTCTCTGGTGCGGTGGAACCTCAGTAGCCGAGTGGCTAGCGAGGCGGGGGAAGAGGGCATCAAAGGCCAGGCTGTCACGTTTTCCCAGGAGGGAGGTGGATAAGCTCGTGCCCATCATCTAAGTCAATGAAGCTCCACCTTGGTAATGTGCTCCACAAGATCCTTGCCAAACCGCTCAAGTTGTGTAATATCCCATGTCCGTCCCTATGGATGAGGCTTGCCGTCGATCCTCAAGGCTAGCATCTAAGAAAGTCGGTCTTGGGCTAAGGAACAATCGGTAACCATATGTTGTCCAAAATCGAACTTTCTTTGCCATCGGCAATCTTCCGTGAATGAGGGGTTCAAGACTTTGAGCCCCAGAATAAAGTTTTGGAGTCCCCTCTTCAAGCTCCCACTCCAAATATCTTCCCCATAGCTCCAGTCGGTGAAGTAAAGAAGTGGGCGCAAAATCCCAAGCCAACCTAGCCACGAGAGGGCTGCCCAGTTGGGGTGGAGTGAAAACCAAGTCCCCATGCTTAATAGGCAAGCAAATACGATTGACATAGTGTATGCCCCTCTGAGTTGGACTCTTGTCCCACAAGAAGGATCTACATAGCCGCTCGATCTCCTGCAGCACATTCAAGGGAATAGTTGTATGTGTTAGTTGATAAACCGAACAGATAAGAGTCGAGAAATAAGCAGTCTGCCTTGATAAGAGAGGTGTCGAAGTTCCCAGCCATAATCTTCCCTTTGACCACCGGATCGTGGAACAAAATCATGCTTGTAAAGCTTCCTCATAGCTGCCTTAATGCCAAGATACTCCATCTCTTGGACCTTGTTGAACCCAATAAGCTGGTAATCCGATTAGTCCTCCATCTCGGCTTTGCTAAAGAGAATGGCGACTTAGCACCGCTGATCCGCTGGCCCGCCCCCACAATAATCATCATGGCTTTAATTTGCTTGGCATGGAGAATAAGCAGAGGTAATCGTATCATCGCGATATAGATTAGAGATGAGGTACCTCCTGCTTTCAAAGTCACACCTGTGTGGCCCCTCTCGCTAAAGGCTAAAGAAAGTAGCTCAGCATAGAATAAATAGTAAGGTGAGAGTGGACACTCAATCCACATTCATCGATCCGTGGAGACCTTCAAAGAAGATGGAGAATCTAGGGTGAGTGACACACCGTAATCCACTTGTCAATCTATCGTGGAACCCCATCAAGGTGAGCATCTTGCTCAAAGTAAGCTACCATCTTATCATAAGCTTGCTCCATATCAACTTTAATCGCCATGAAACCAACCTGGGAGGAAGAATGTTGGAATTTGTTGATGATCTCTTGGGCAAGGAGAGCATGATGGGAGATGTTCCTCTCAGGGACAAAAGCACCTTGTTCGTCAGAAACAAGAAGAGGTAGTAAATGCTTCAACTGCTGACCGTGATCTTGGCCACCACCTTATAGATCGTCTGGCACAGGCTAATGGGCCGTAATTTGGAAGGAGTGCTAGCCCCAACAACTTTGGGGATAAGAACAATAAGTGTCTCCTTCCATGAGTCCTCCATATGATCAAGTTCAAAGAACTCCTGAATGGCAGCAACGACATCCTTCTTCACACAAGGCCAGAAATGCTTGTAAAAAGAGGCAGTGATCCCATCAAGTCCCGGTGAGCGGTTACTCCCCATGGAATGTATTGCCTCCCAAATGTCTTGATCGTCACCGGCTTCAAGGAGGGATTTGGCGACAAGGAACCTCGCCTCAATAGGCATAGGCCACGAGGGAGACATCCTCTCAACCCATTTTGCCTAAAGAAGGAAGTGAAAATATCGAAATATCGAAGGGTTCTCAATCATACCTCCCTCCATTGCAAGCATTGAATCTGTGGTCCTGACCGCGTGAGGCCACCGTGTGGAAAAATGAGTGTTCCCATCTCCATCCTTGAGCCATCTTTTAGCCCTTGTCTCCACCACCGAGCCCGCCAATGTAGAGTTAAGCTCAATAACCTGAGCTGAGCCCCTTCTGGGGGAGTGAGTCCATCATCGAGCATTCAAGAGTCTGAGAGAGGTAATGTCCTTCTCCAAGTCAATCCCGAGAGAGTGGAGGTTCTTCAACATACTCTTACTCCAAGAGAGATCGAGAGCACAACTCTTTCTATGGAGAATTGCGCCTTTGAGCCAAAGTCTTCCTTCCAGCTTCTTCCAAACCGCCTCCAACTCATGATAAGAGAGCCAAGTATCTTCAAACCTTAGCCATCGCTGGGGGGTTTCAGCTGTAGGACCAGAGAGAGGAAGTAGGAGAGGAGCATGGTCAGAAGCAATCCGAGGTAGGTGACGAACCTTGGTATCCCCAAGAATTGAGAGTAGTTGATCAAGATCCCATCAAGCCGACTGATCCTACAGTTCCCATCTGTTGTTGTTGGTGAACTTTGGGCCAACAAACTCAACTCATGCAAGTCTACCAACGCCATACAGTCCTCCATCTCCTGTGCTGCAAGTGTGTAATGAAAGGGCTTCCCACCCTTCTTCACTGGGCCAAGATACAATTAAAGTCACCCCACAAGATCCACATCCACATTTTCCCGAGGTCCCCAGCAAAGATAACTACCAATGGTCCACCTCATCCCGTTGGGCATAGAGCAAGAGCCCAAAACAAGCTGATCAGAAATAACCAAAGGGGAGAAATCCACAATATCCTTTCTCCAAAGGATGATAATACCTCCAGAGAACCCATTAGAGGGTTTGCAAAAGAACTGCCAGTTGGTCCCTGCCATTTTGTCCACTTCATGTCTTGAGATGCACTCACCTGGTTTCAAGCAGTTCTATAATTATATTACCACAATAAGGTGTAGGCTTCAGTAGTCTTTTCTGCCCCTACAATTCCCAAATGTAATGGAAGACATTAATCTTCCATGGGGAATCCCCTCATGACAAGTGAGGGTGAGGCTTTTCTCTTCTGTAGCCTGGTTTTTCTTCCTCCCGCCTCTCCCGCTAGTGTGGACCTGGGGCCTTCCCTTTGTCATATTACTCTTCCCACCTCTATCCTTGGGTGGTTTAGTTCTCTAAGTTTGCTGGAAGATAGGAGGGATTGAGATATCCACCGGAAGGATCTCAAGTGAGGGAGGAGCCTGGGAGGTGACCCTGGCGAGCCCTGAGGTATGGCAGGCAGGTCTGGTGGCTTCACTCCTTCTTTGCTTTTCACGTGCAATGGGGCCTAGTCTTCTTCCCGGTCACCAAAACCCATGGACCATACCTGGATCGCCGAGGAAGGTCGCTCCTGTGGATGGTGGGATGTCAACCTCGTTCCTTTCCTTGTTCCTGGAGGGAACATCACAGAAGGAGCTACCGCTCTCCCCTTCTCAAATCAAGGCAGGCCTCTCGCACTAAGGGTTAGATGGCATGAGGGGGTTGAGTATTCTTACCAAGGGTGGGCAGGGACCGTGGGTGACGCAGAGTCGCCTTGTGGCCAACCTTGCCAAGAGAAGCATAGCCGAAATCCCCTCATATTCCACCGGTTGGAAGAAGCGCCATGTCTTCCATGGATCCAAACACTGGAAGTTTAGCAGAGAGATCTAACCTGATGCAAACTCTGGCATATAGGCTCTGTCCCCATGAGTTGGTTTGGTGGTCCATCCATAGAGGTTCTCCAAAGAAAGATGCAATCCTGGCAAGATTGCTGCTGTCCCAGTATAGGAGTGGCAGGTGAGGAAACCGAACCCAGATAGGGGAGGAGAGCCCATGAAGAGACTTTTGAAGGATGAGTCCATTTGTCCCCCAATCACATTTCCACCACAAACCATGGTCCGCTCATTAAAACAAGATCCCTAGCCTCAACAAAGGTCAAACAAACACACAAAGCAGTCAGCAGCCACCATAATTACCTTGAAGGTTCCCCATTGTCCCCATTTCCTTTGAAGGTCAGCATTCAGGAAGTAGAAAGATGGCCTTCTTCCTAGTATTTTCCCCACCAGAGCTTTCTCAAGCTTAGCTTGGTTTGCATCAGTAGCATTGTCATCTATCATAATAGTGACTCCATCCTCCATAAGTGAAGAGGATCTATCAATCTTGTCAAACTTTACAAATTCCTTTCTCCAAGGATTAGATTGGGAGGGCATACCTTTGCCATTGCTTGGTTTTGTAGAAGATTGCTTTTGATGGCCGGCCAAATCCTCCTCTGCTGTCCTTGGTGCTCAAACAGTGGGTTTGAGGTAGTGGAGCTGCCCCTAGGCAAGGCATGCTGAATTCCCCAAGAAAAAGTTCTAGGTTCTGTTGAGGCATTTTCACAAACACCTTGTGTGCATGAACCTGTAGCATTTTGGTCAGCCATAGGGGCATCCTCCCCTAGTGTGTTATTAGCCTCGGAGAGTCCAGCATGTTCTTCATCATCCTCCATGTCAGTGTCCCCATTGGCCACTTGATCGGCCAGTTCACCTTGTCTAGCCAATGGTGCAGAAATCTGGCCAGCAGCGGAGTGAATAGTGCTATGGCTGGCTAATTGGCTTGTCCTCTGGCTTCCTCCAGGTCTGCCCGCAGAGTGAACAGTGCCTCCAGATCTGCCCGCAGAGTGAATAGTGCCAGTTCTAAGGCGGTGGATACTCCCCCCGGAACCCAAAAACTTTGGTCTCTTGAAGCGGCTCTCCAATACTCCTTCATCTCCATGGTGGGTGGTCGACTCACCTCCACGAGAGGGACAAGACTAGGAGGGATGGCAGAAGGTGGCAAGAAGGAGAGGGGCCATGGCAAGGTGATGTTAGGGATGGATTTGGATTCTTCTGCAAAGGAAGGTCGATTTGGTGATGAAGTTGATCTTGGAAGGCATGGGGAAGGGGACGACCTCCAAAGACCCTACAAGGCTTCTCCGGCAAGAGGAGGTGGTCGGTTTGACAAGAGGTGGTGCTGATTTGGCGGAAAATGGATTTCAAAAATTCCAAGGCCTGGTTGTTCACTCTTGGGTACTGAGCATCTGCAGCGGCTGACGTCCCAGCCCGGGGCTGCAGGCTGAGCGCGCCGCCCATCGCTCTCGCTGATTCAGCTGGGCCCATTTGCGGAGCGGGGCCATATCAGAGGGTGCGCAAATTGCGCACCTGACGCTGGCGAAATCAGCCGCTCAATTGCGCTCCGCGGCGCAGATTATGACCTCTCCGGCAGCGCTGACGGCGCTGGCGCTGATTATGAGGCGCGGCGCTGATTGCGAAGCCCGCTGGCGAGCGCCAGCTCAACACTCCTTGGTTCTCCTCGGCCTCGTTGTAAGGCACGTTGCTACCGCCACCGTTCCTGATTTCCATCCCTGTTCCCATGGGCTGATTGTCGAGCAAGTCGCCTGAGTCAGCTGCAGGCATTGGTTCATCGGATATAGAGCCATTTATTTGAGGCTCAGGCTCGACCGTCGGGGGAAAGATGGAAAATGCCATATCTATGTTTTTTTTTTTTTGGGATAAATTAAGGTCAAAAGCCTGATTTCATTCCCAGAAATAGTAATTACACAAGAGGAAAATTAGGTAATCCCAAAAAAAGACTGAACAGCATAAAAACTACAATTCTAAATGCTAATCAGATATATCAGTAGAAAAACAGACGAAAGGAATGAACAGAGTAAGAGAGAAGGAGAAGCGGGCCTGAATCTCTTTTTGCACTGTACTTTACGTGAGCTTCCTCTCGGCTTCCTATATTTTAATGGCAATTTTTTAAAATTAAGTATGATTAGAATCTGAATTAGGTAATTAAGTACAGTCAAATAAAAATTTAAGAATAGGTAGCCCAATTAAAGAGTTCATGAGCCACATCTGACAATGACGACGAATGATACCATTTCAAATGTAATCGACTCAAGATTTGAAGACTGCTTCTTTAAATTGGTTTAAATAAATATGATAGCATTGACATATCAGAGAAGATTTAAAAGTGTCAATAATCCACCGTATAAAATTCTATTTTTAAAAATACAATTTTCTTTAATAAGATAAATATTATTACCTAACGATTTATTTTTATTATATTTGAAAATAAATAAATATTTTTTATTTATTAAAATTGAGTAAAATAATTAACTATTTCAATAGCTTTTTAAATATTTATAATTATATCTATATTTTAAAACTATTATTATTTAAAACTATTATATACTAGAGATTATTTTTAAATATAATATCACCAAAGAGGGAGGTTTTATTTTTATTAATTTTTTTAATTAATATAATTATTTAAATTATTTAAAATATATAATTTAAAATATTTTTATAAAACATTTAATAACTAAATATTTATATATTTAGTTATTAATTTATTTATTTATATATATATAATTAAATATATAATTTAAAAATATTTTTAATTATATATATAAATTTATAAATTTATTTAATATTTTTATTAATTAATATAATTATTTAAAATATATAATTTTTATTAATTTTGTTAATATATAATATAAAATATTTAAAATATATAAATAAATAAAGAAAGGAATAAATTATATAAATTTTTATAAATTATATAAATAAAGTATATATATATATATATATATATATATATATATATATATATATATATATATATATATACATATATATATTTATTTAGTTATTTATCTATTTAAATTATATAAATATTTTAAGTTATATATTATATATATAATTAAAAATATTTTAAATCGCATTCATAATAATATTTATCTTATTAAAGGAAATTAAATTTATTTTCCAAAAATAATTTAAAAAAATGTGATTAACCGAGTCATGCTTTAACATTGAAAGTTAATAATTAATTATTTAAACCATTATTAACGCAGTTTTAATTAGAATATAAATCATTTCAACGAGATCACGCCATCGCCATATACGTATTTCAAAATATAATTAATTAAGCTATCTATTCTTAAATTTTTATTTGACCGTACTTAATTACCTAATTCAGATTCTAACTATACTTAATTTAAAAAAATTGCCTATTTTAATCTCTTTTTTAGGTAGGTCAGGATTACTGATTACATACACCATTTAAAAGTAGTTTTTTTATAAATTATTTTAAAACAAATTTTAAAATTATTTTAAAACAAATTTTTAAAATTAAAACTCGGCAAACGACTCATATGTACAAAATTTTCTTTGTTTAGGTCTCTATCAATTATGTATGATCAAAATAATTAAATTATTTATTTTAAGTTACGTAAACAAAGTATATATTAATTATTTATAAAATAAATTTTTGATTTTTTTAAGGTTTTTTATTTTCTGTTCAATTGCATTAATTTTTAAATAATAAATTAATTTGTATTTATCTTTAAATATTATAAAATATTAGTTTGATAATAATTATATAATGAAATAAATTCATAAATCTTTTCGTATAAAAAATTACTTAAAATTATTTCTTTAAGTTTTAAAATTACGCTTATACAAATTTAAATTATATTTTAGTGATTTAACTTAAAATATACAAAATTTAAAATAAGTTTTTTTATTAAATTGTAATTTGTAAATGAACAGCGCATGTATTTTTTAAATTTATTTAGTATTAATAAGTAATATTATTTTATTATTATAAAAAAATTTATAGTCAAAATTTTAAAAAACATTAATCAAAATTAAGTTAGTTTATTTTATAGATTTTACAACAATACATATTTAGATATAAAAATATTATATTTTAACTAGTTGTCTTTTATTATTAATCATTTATAATTCCTATATTAAAATATGTTAAAATAATTATAAAAAGTAACAATCTAAAATTAAATCATTATTCATAATAATAAATCTATGATGCTAGAAATTTTGTGGGTTTTATGAACAAGTTGACTTATGGTTTGATCTTGTATAGCTGTTAGATAATCTACTACTAGATGTTGAGGGTTCGTCCGTCATATTCTTATATTGTGTAGATGCTACATAATCTACTACTAAATGTTGTGAACTCGGGCGTCGTATTCATATATTGTGTAGATGCTACATAATCTACTACTTAATCGAACCTGAATTGATTGGCATGATATGTCAAAGACTTTAATTTTGTACATGGTAGATATGGAAATCTATGACCTGCCTAAGATTATTTGGTTGGAAGAATAATAAAAATAAACGCAGAATTTTAACTTTTTTATGTTTAAAGAAAGTAAAATTTTAATGTAATATAATATTCTAAACGCATAAAGATTTTTATAGATAATTCGATTTCGATTAATTCCATACACCGCCAATATAAAGTATGAATTTAGATAAACCCACCATCATCATCACACCGTAGATCAAAATCTTCAAAATATTTTATATTATATTTTTTTAACCAAATAAAAAAAAAAAAAAGCAAAGTCATGAATTCTTAAAATTCTAAATCAAACAAATGTAAAATAATCTTTTTACACTATATTTTTTTTTACACATTATTCTATTTTCAACCAATAAAATAAGCCCTAACATACAATTCTGAACTAACCTTTATTTTTTGTTATTTTATTATTATTTTATTTAAAAACATGATGGCGCCGGAGACTTGGCCAATTCTTACATGCCTTCGTAGATGATGGTAATTAATTAAAACAATTTGTATATTTTTTGTTAATTAAATTATACTTTTATGAGCTCTGTTGGAAGCAATCTAATATCTATTAAATTCTTCTTGAAATATTTACACTTATTATTATTATTATTATTATTATTATTATTATTATTATTATCATCATCATCATCATCATCATTTTCTCTTTATAAATTTTTGAACTTTAAATTTGAAATTACTCATAATATTATAATAGCCATTATTGTGTTGATTTTTCAAATATATGAATGGAATGAATACTATTTAGCATTCTATAATAATTTTTAAATATATAAATATTTAATTTTTTTAAATTTTATTTTAATTTAAATATTTATCAATATATTAAATTTATAAAATAATTAACATCTATACATTTTGTATTTTTAATCTTTTATGTTTATGATATTATATAGAAACAAAGTTAGTTCATATAAAATTTTAAAAAATTTAAAATTTAAATTTGAGTAATAATTATTTATATATTAAATTATAGAGTATTATATAATTTGATTAAAGAAACTAGAAATTAACTAAATTAATTTGTGCTTAATTTATAAATTATTATATAATTAATCTAACAAAATGTAATTAATTTGATAGATCAACTAAAATAATTAATTATAATAATACATGATAGAAGATAATTTATTATAATAAATTATTAAATTATTAAGAACTTATTTGAGTTAATAAGTTATTAGAGAAGGAACTAATTACTAAATTGAAGCCGAAGAGTCATATGCCGACTTGCTGAAGAAAAAAAATTTCGACAATGATGAAAATGCAGCTTGACTTAAAGTCTATCTTTTCAAAGAATTTTATTGTTGGAGGTCTATCTTTTTTAAAAAAAAAAAAAAAAACTTTCATAAGAAGCAAAGCTTAGCATGTATTATTTATCTATAAATAATATAGTATGTCAATCAATTCATTCTCTCATTATTTATTATTTTTGGGTCTTTTCATTGTATTCGCGGATCTACAGTGGGGGCACTCGGGGCACATGCCCCCACTGAGTTGGCGGAAAAGAGGAGGTTGTAGGATTGTGGAGGATTTAAGTTGGATTTAACTTAAATCTTGAATTAAAATATTAAAGATATTATTAAAATTTATCATTTTATGTCCCTACAAATAAATTTTTCTAGCTCCACCCCTAATCGATTACCACAAGAAATAATCACCAACGTTTTTTTTTTTTTATAGAAAAAGTGAGGACATAAACCCAATTTCATGGCAAAAGAGTGTTACACAAAAAAAAAAAAAAAAAAAAAAAAAAAATAGCTTACAGTAATCCCAGAGAGGACATAAGGAAAGCTAAAAACAAAGGTAAGATAACAAACTAAGGGTCGAAGGACCAACAGAAAAAAATAAATAAATAAATAAAAAACAGTAACTCATCCAGTCTTAGGTGTAGCACCTGCTTTTTTTTGCATTCTTTTTCTTTTTCTTATATTTTCTTTCATCATCTTCCTAAAAACTTGTCCCGCATTTTCATCCACTTGCTTGGTCTTGATCAGCAGTGTCCTTTTTTATGGGCCAATGTTGGGCATGAATAAAATAAAATTATTTAAATTAAAGAAATAAAAAAAATTGCATATATAACACACAATAAATTTTGATATTGTGTATTATTTTTGTAAATTCTCTAAAAAAATTAATGTGCATAAAATAATTGATTTTAAATAATCATTGCTAGAAAACCAGGTAGATGAAAGTTTACGCTTGTCGATTCAAAGACACACACAGCGTAATTAACGATGTAACAAGAGACACTAATTTTAACGTAAAACCTCAAAGAGGAAAAACCACTGATCAAGAAAAGCTTCCACTATGATGCTTCAGAGTACAAAGTCTGACAGGATTACAATTGATATGAGAGAGAGACCAACAACCGTAACAACGATGTAAATAAGGTAATAGTGTGGTGAGGGGACAATTAATGATGGTATGATGACCGCCGAGGGGTGACTTGCTTGGAGGATCTTGAGCTTCTTCTTCCTCCTTGCAGCTTTTCCTCTTCTTCCTTGTTTGGATTCTTCCTCTTCTTCCTTGCGGGCAGATTGACGGCAAGGATCGCCGACATGTGGTATTGACGACCTGAAGCTGGCTCCTCTTCTTCACTTGCTCCTCTTCCCCTGCTCCCTCCCTCATGTGAGGGATGAGTTCTATTTATAGATGGGAGGAGGCGTTCAGTAATTTATGCAAAGTCCGGTTACTCTCTTGATCGGACGGCTTAGAATGGCTCGATCATTTGATGTATTTTGAGCATTTGGATGCCCAAATGAAGTCAATTATGAGATCTTAGGCTCGTTAGATCCGCTCGTCGAGACGCCGATTTGACTATTATAAACACTCTATATTTAAGAGCTATTTTGGGATGTAATTGATATCCCAAAGATTCCAAGGATATTTAAGTGCTTAATCTGACGGCTTTGACAAATCGTCGCTTTTGATATTAAGATTGGACTTTGATTAGCGGTATTTTGAGCACCATATCGTTGCCCCTATTTTGGATGAGATTGTTAATCATCCAAAATATATTTAACCATGACCAATATATTTCAAATATTCATATAAATCCAAGATTCGATTATGGAAGCAAATCTACGGTCTTGGCATGAGATTCGTTATGAATTTATTTGGATGCTCAAGTTTTCGGGCATTTTGGTCCAGAGTGGCGCTTATCGGTACTGAGCGCCGCCGCTACGCTGGCGCAGGCGTACGCTACGCGGCGCTATTTGTAGGCGGGTCGTAAAGCGATGGGTCGGGCCCATCAAGTCGACCGGCCGCCTGCCCCGCGGCTTTACGGTCATATGGCTGCTCTGCGGTCGGGTCGGTGTGATGCCGTCAGCTTGCCGGTCGCTGACGGCCCGTCGCTGGCGGTTCGTTGCCTGGCGGCCCGTCAGCGAACGGCCCGTCGCATGGCTGGCCCGGTCGCGAATCGGCCCGGTCACAGAACGGTCGGGTCCTGCCAGGGTCATGGTCGAGGCCATACATATACTGGCAAGGTAGCGCTTCATAGCCTGGGCATACCACGGCCGACCGGACTTTGGAATTTAATGCATTTTTGAGGGTTTTACCCTTTTACCCTTGTGAGGGGCTATAAATACTGGTGGGAGAAAGGCATACCTTTCCCTCTCCTTTCTTCTTAAGTGAAAGTCCTTTGGTGGATCGAGGAGGCGATCAAGACCTACGGCCATAATGACAGGCTCAGCCCCTCGAGGTGTAAACTAACCTGTGACCCAGTTGAAGGCATCAAGACCTACTAAGGCTCGTTCTCCCGAAGGTAAACTAACCTCACTAATCAAGGGATTGAGATCAAGACCCGTAATACATGGCCCGCCCCGAGGTGTAAACCAACCTATAATCGACCGGTTGAGAGGCGATCAAGACCCGCGTCATAATGACAAGGCTCCGTTTCTCCCCGAAGGGGTGTAAACTAACCTAGTCACCGGACCGGATTGGAGGCGATCAAGACCCATACCATACGAAGGCTCCGCCCCGAAAGGGTAAACTAACCTGACCAGGGATTGAGGCGATCAAGACCCGTCATACCATGGCTCCGCCCCCCAGGGGTGTAAACTAACCTCCGACCGGGTTGGAGGATCAAGGCCACCTGACGTCGTGGTTCGCTTCCGCCGGCGATCGTCCCGTGATCGTCCGTTAGGCGATGGGCCCACTGCAGACGTCGTAGACCGGCGATCGCCCCGTGATCTGCTAGGCGATCAAGGCCCACGAGACATCGTGGTTCGCTTTCTCGCCCCGGCATCGTCCCGGATCGCGTTGAGGCGGTAACGCGACGTCGAGTTCCCGGCTTTCGTCGCCCCGGCATCGGCCCCTTTGCGTGTTAGAGGCGATCAGGCCCATGCGACGCCGTGGAAACCCGGCCATCCGCCCGATCGTCCGTTGATCGTCGGGTTAGAGGCGTCGCCCATCACGTCAGGCTTTCCGTCCGGCGATGCCCCGCCGGATCGTCTGGGTTGAGGCGATCAAGGCCCACTGACGTCAGATGGCGGTTTCGGCCCCGGCGACCGGTCCGGACGCGTTAGAGGATCAAGGCCCACGACGCGTGGTTCCGCGACGGCCACCGGCATCGTCCCGCTTGATCGTCGTTGAGGGCGGCCACTGACGTCGGGTTCCCGGTGCCGTCCGGCGATGCCCCGTCGATCGCCCGTTGAGGCGATCAAGGCCCACTGTCGTCGCGGGTTCGTCCGGCGACGCGGCTTCGGATCGCCCGGGTGAGGCGATCAAGGCCCACGCGACGTCGTGGTTCCAGCTTCCAGTCCGGCGATCGTCCGTCGGATCGTCGCTATATCACCGAGACGGCAAGGCGATGCTCGATGATGGTTCAACTTGATAATCGATGTCGTTAACTTGCATGTTAGATATAATTGAATCGAGATTTTGACCCATCCGGTTGTTTGTCGAGTGTTATCCATGACATTAACTGTGAGTGGGTACAAAGTTTTGACCTTTCTAGGTTATTGGTCGAATATTATTCGCTGACGCTAACATGGAAGAGGCCGGGAAGTCCACCAAGGACTTTTGACCTTCCCGGTTGTTTGTCGAATTTTGCTCGATGACATTAACCCGTATGGAAGAGGCCGGAAGTCCACCAAGGACCTTTGACTTTTCCCGGGTTGTTAGTCGAGTTTTACCGATGACGCAACCGTATGGAAGAGGTCGGAAGTCCACCAAGGACGTTTTGACCTATCTCCAATCGAAGTTTTACCAATGACGCAACCCGCATGGAAAAGGTCGTGGAAGTCCACCAAGGACGTTTTGACCTATCCCGTTGTTAGTCGAAGTTTTACCGATGACGTTAACTGCATGGAAGAGGTCAAATTGAATCCGAGGTAGTAATCGGCATGGCGTTCATGTCTACGGAGCGGCGACAATGGCGATGACCGGCGAAGATAATGGTCCGGCGAAGGATCAACGCAGCGTGAAGATGACCGACAATATTGGCGGCCGACGGGGTGGTCGGCAATAATCGCGACGAATAGGTGGCGATCACGCCGCAGAATGGCCGGCGACAATGGTGAGCGGCAAGATGGCAGCGATGGTCAAGAAGACCGACGGCATGCCGCAATGACGGGGACAATGGTTGGCGTCGACGGGTGGTGGCAGCAATCGCGACAGCGACGGTATCGGTCAGCATGACCGGCAATATGGTGATGACCGGAAGATTGCCGGCGATGGTCGGCAGGACCGGCGACCGAATGATGCGGTGACCGACGATGAGGATTTTGACCCATCCGAGGTTGTTTGTCGAGTGTTATCCGGCGACATTAACCCGCGAGGTACAAAGTTTTTTTTTTTTTTTTTGACCTTTCTGGGTTTGTCGAGCTTTTGCTCGATGACATTAACCCGCATGGAAGAGATCGCAGAAGTCCACCAAGGATGTTTTGACCTATCCGGTTGTTTGTCGAGTGTTTACGATGACGCTAACCCGTATGGAAGAGGTCAATATTTGCATGAGCCAGCCGAGTTGACCATTGATCTTTGCCTTTTCGTTGGTGACTTGCTCATCTGAGATTAAGAGTCGATTGATTCTTTTCCAATTGACGTGGATATCTTTGTTGAATGGGCCTTCGATTTCTTCTTTTGATGGACCGTTTCCTGTGTTCGGGGTGCTTTTATGTCTCTCGATTATCCAAATTATTTTGCGATGTGCATTAATAGCCTCATCTGAAGATTTGTGCTTCCACACGATGAACTAAGTCGGCATAGACCGACCGTGTCCCGCATGAGTGATGAGTAAAAGGCACGAGCCCTCCAAGAAAAACTCCTCTTAATAGTTTACTCGGTATTTGGCGAGCTTCTAAGGAGAACCTCGGAAGTATTCTTTAAGTGATTCACCCTCATTCTCGTAATAGGAAAGATGGGAGGAATCTTTAATGATTCTATTTGCAATGAACTGCTCCAAAGAAGCGAAGTTAGTTAAAGGTATGGATGGATCCCCAAGAGAGAGTAGAACCAAGCGAGCCTTTGAGGGTAACAGAAAGACGACAAAAGGTGTCGTGAGCTTTGGATATGCATGATAGTCGAATGGTCGATGTGTTCGGGTCGCTTGTCTCATCATGGAATCAATGCTCTAAGCTTGAAACCTACGGAATTGGATGTTGAAGAATTGCTTTTAAAGGTGAGACTCCTCATAACGCGTGGGTGAAGATGATTGCCTTGAAGGTGAAATTCATCTTGCATTAAGCGTCGTACTCCGAATGTCATGTCGAAACAAGATGATGAGCATGTGTGAAGCTATCAACAACGATCCGTGGATTAGTAACCTTGAGCACGCGATGGATGAGTGGAACTAGCGGTCGAGATCGACGGCCCATGCGAGGAACTCTGTCGAGGATTATCATTTTGACCTCCTCGCAACCCAATCTTGGGGAGATATTGTCGTAGCGGTTGTAATCCTTGCAAAAGTGGATCATTTTATTTTGAGACTCTCCATTCGAAATACCATCTTCCAAAGAGATTCTCATTCGCCTCACCTTGGCCCTTGGTTCGGGATGGGTTTGAGAATGACTGAGTCGGAGTGGGAGACTTTAACGAGTGTGCCTATTGGCCATAACGATATCAAATTATGGGGGGTTTTACTTCCCACGACGGCGCCAAACCGTGCTAGAAAACCATCAGAGTGAAAGTTTACTTTAGCCTCGATTAGTCCAAAGACACACAGTAATTAATGAGAACAAGAGACACTCAATTTTTAACGGGAAAACCTCAAAAGAGGGGAAAACCACGCCTAGAAGAAAAGCTTTCACTATGTATCTTGAGAGTACAAAGTCTTCGACATGGATTACGAATCAGATATGAGAGAGGACCAACAACTGTAACAATGATCTGGGTAAGGTCAGGACAATTAGCGATGATGGTTATGAGACTTTTGGAGGATCTTGAGCTTCTTCTTCCTCCTTGCTTAGGCTTTTCCTCTTCTTCCTTGTTTGGATTCTTCCTCTTCTTCCTTGCTTGGGCGATTGATGGCCTGATCCTACGGCATGGTGGTTGACAGCTGAGCTGGCTCCTCTTCTTCACTTGTTTCAGCCTCCTCTTCCCCTCCTCATGTGAGGGATAGAGTTCTATTTATAGATGGGAGGAGGGCGTTTATAATTTATGCAAAGTCCATACACTCCTCTTGATCGGACGCTTAGAATGGTTCCGATCATTTGATGTATTTTGAGCATTTGGATGCCCAAATGAAGTCAATTATGAGATCTTAGGCTCGTTAGATCCGGCGTCAGACGCCGATTTGACTATAAACACTCTATATTTAAGAGCTATTTTGGGATGTAATTGATATCCCAAAGATTCCAAGGATATTTCAAGCTTAATCTCGACGGTCGACTGAAATCGTCGCTTTTGATATTAAGATTCTGACTTTGATTAGCGGTATTTTGAGCACCATATCAATCATATTAAATGATAATTTTGTAAGGATAATGAAAACAAAATTAGTGACATATTACCTTTTGAGCCATCGGTTCCGGAACTCGGAGGCAAGGCTTTAAATAAACTAGTGCACTTGTTGAACTACTCGAACTCGGCTCAATTAATGTTTATTCATGTTTGTTCAAATCACTTCAAATTAATAAACAAACAAGCTTGAATGTTTTTGAAAACTCGAAGGTTAAATGAATTGAACATGAACACAATCATACTCGCTTATTTATGTTCATGAACATACTCATTAATTGCTCAACAAGTAACTTATTAAATACTTGATATTAAGCTCAGTGATAATTCATTATTATCTTAAAAATATGAGTAAATATAACTTATAAAAGTTTTAATTATATATTTAATAAAAATATATTATAATTTAGTAGTATAGTTTATAAAATATATTCGACATTTAATTAAATATTTATATAATATAATTGAGATTATAGCTTTATAAATTATAGGATAAATGCTCAAAGTAAAAAATTAAAACACATATGAATTATAGAAATGTTTAACTAAGACTAAAAAATTACTTTTAAATTGGTGACTCAACAAACTTAAGTCACAGCTCAGCTGGAGTTGAAGGATCTCTTTTTTTCTTATTCTGATTTGTAGTTCACGCCTAAGTGACTTATCCTTAAAGAAGCTCTAACTCCTCTTCTCAGATCGACTTCCATGTCATTCCCTTGTTTCATTGAGACGCATCATATTATCGAATATTTAAATTTTAATTTTATATATGTTTTAGCCAAATTACCCCTTATTAATTTTTTTTAAGATTTAATTTCTTTTTAGAATCTAGATTTTGTATTGTGTGAAAAATTTATATGACATTTAAGAGGATAACTGTAACAAAAAATTAGAGAAAACTTAAGTTCTCATGTAATACTCGTTAATTAACTCAATTACATATTTATTGATTATTTTAAACAAGCTGGACAAATGCTCAATATATAAAATTAAGCAAGCAAGTTTGAACATCTATACAAAGCTTAAATCGAACCGAACATGAATAATTTTAATTTATTCAAGTGTCAATCCGATAAATACTGGCTGACATATTACTCTGAGGCCAATCCAAAGCTAGGCTTTTCATTAATGTTGACCGCCGTTTAATAAGTATTATTATAAATAAATATTCTATAAAGTAATTATAATTATTAATATTAATAATAAATTATAAAATTATTTATTTGTTTAAATCTTTGTTTTATAAATGATTAAGCAAATTTTATCCTTTAAAATAAATTTAATAATTTTAAAATATTTTAAATTTAAAATTAAACCAAATAATTATTTTGTCATATCATTTATTAGTGAGTGCTCAAATGGAAAATATAGTTATGTTAGAAGACTTTAAAAAAAATTATTTGAAATATTTTTATTATGTTAATATAATCTTTAAAGATTATAATAAGTATATATTTCTGAATATTAGTATGAACTTAAAATTTTTACTTTTTATTTTTCTAAAAATTTTATAAATATTAATATGAATTTTATATTTAAAAATGTGGTTTATTTATATACATTTTCAAAGGAGATAAAAGAGAAGTTTTTTTAATGATAAAAAAAACTCTAATCACTAAAATTGAAATATAATCACATTCAAAAGTTTAACTACTAAATTTGATGTCTAATATAATTTTAAAATACATGTAAAAAATAAAAAATGTGCAACATATATGGAGCACCTAAAGTTCTACTACAACATACATACGTTGTTGTCTTGTTGGTTTGGCTCTACTATTTGTAGTGTAGTGCTTAGATGCACATTGTGGTCTATCTCATAGGTCATGATGCTGCTAATACTCAGGGTATTCTCCTTTGGTGTTGACTATTATACGTGATAAGTCATGAACTATTGATCCTGTAGTAGTGAACTAGAAGGTCTCCAAAATTGCTAACTGTAAAATGATGGAGTGGCAATGGGCATCTAATATTGTGTCTCAGGCAGTGCAAATGATCTACAATATGATGTCACCCAAGATGGTCCAGAGATGACCACCTTATGATCCTCCTCACTATAAATCGTATGGTGTTCATGTAAACATGAGAGGTGATAGAGTTATGTACATATAATAACCATAAATAATAAAAGTGAATGGTCCAAGATCTACATGACTTAATGTTGCAACTCCAACATCCTCATAGTTAGACTAGCATGTTTATTTTTTTGAAAATCAAGTTGCTTAGAATGAGAGTTATGTATACACTTCTATTGTTTGATTTATGTAGGTTTGTAAGTAGATGATAGTAATTAATTAAAATAATTTGTCTTTTTTGTTAATTAAATCATACTTTTATGAGCTCTATTGAAAGCAATTTAAAATCTATTAAATTCTTCTTCAAATATTTTGCACTTATTATTATTATTATTATTATTATTATTATTATTATTATTATTATTATTATTATTATTATTATTATTATTATTATTATTATTATTATTATTATTATTATCATCATAATTTATTAAAATAGCATGTATAGGTTTTTTAATATAAGGTAAACAAATTAATAAACTTTTTAGAAGTAAGATCAAGTGCTATATAAATTCTCGCTTCCATGATAAATCTAGAGATTAATGTTTATTTAGTAGATTTCTATGATATTGCACCACTATAAAATGTGAAGATATAATCATTAGTGGCTTTTGTTTCACTAGTGTCGGTAATCCAAGTAGCATCACAATATCCTTCTAGTACTATAGGAAAATCACTATAATGAATGCAATAGTTTATTGGACTTTTTAAATATTTAAAAAAATTTTAATGCTTTCCAATGAGTTTCACTAGGTTACTAGTATATTTATTCAATTTTTCTACAAAGATAAGTAATATCGTGTCGAGAATAATTTGCTAGTATTAATTGTGAACACTATCACTTAAATTATTTATAAAATATAAGAGTTATATAGTGCTTATAAGACTCACATCTTGATAATTAAAATTTTTAAGAAGTTTTTGGATATAATGTGATTGAGTAATAGAAATGTTATTTGCATTTCTATAAATCTTTATACCTAGTATTACATTAACTTCACCTAAATCTTTCATATCAAATTGAGTTGATAAAACTCTTTAATATTATTTACAATATTAAGATTTATATCAAAAAATAAAATATCATCAATATAAAGACATAAAATAACATAATCATGATCAATAACTTTAATATAAACAAATTTATCAACTCACTAATCAAAAAATCCATATGTCAATATTACTTTATCAAACTTTTCATATCATTATTCGAGCTTTAATCCATATAAAGATTTTACTAATTTACAAACTTTATTATCTTGAGCTACTATAAAACCTTAGGATGATCCATATAAATTTCTTCATATAAATCATCATTTTAAAATGCAATTTTACATCCATTTGATGTATAACTTGATTATATGCAAATAAAGCTAAAACAAATGAATTGAAATTAGCAATCGGAGAATAAATATAAAATAGTCAACACCACTTTTTTATGTATATCTTTTGGCTACTAATCTTGCTTTATATTTATCTATAGATCCATCTAATTTTAATTTCGTTTTGAAATCCATTTACATCCAATAGTTTTACAACTTGGAGGTAAATCACAAAGTATCCAAGTCTTATTTGACATGATAGAATCTATTTCATTATTAATAGCTTCTTTCAAAATAGTTTATATAGAATTCATAGGATTCATCAAAAGTAGTATGATCATTTTCTAAAATAAATATTTTAGTTAAAGAAAGTAAAAATCATCACCTAAATTTTTCTCTTTTCTAATTATTTTACTTTTTCTAATATTTTTCTCAATTGTATTAGTTAAAATTGCATCATCATTATTTATTATAGAAATTTAATTTGAAGATTCTTTTTGATTAATAGATTTGTAATCTTATTTTTCATAAGAAATATATCTTCAAAAAATGTAGCATCTCTAGATTTCATAATTGTATTACTAGAAATGTCACTAATATCGAAGTTAATGATAAGAAATCTATAAGTATGACTATTAAGAGAATATCCAATGAATACACCATCTAAAGTTTTAGATCATAATTTTCTCTTTTTACATTTTAGAATAGATATTTTAGCTAAACAACCCTCAACTTTTAAATACTTCAAATTGGTTTTCTATTTTTCTAAAATTCATAAGGTGTTTTATTAGAATTTTTATAAGGAATCAGATTTAAAATAAAACAAGTTTTTAATAAAGCTTCACCCCATAAACTATTCGATAAATTTGATGAAATTAGCATTGCATTTATAATATCAATTAATGTTCTATTTTTTCGCTACTCCATTAGATTTAGGGAGAATATGAAGGTAACTTGATGTATAATATCATTTTCTTCACAAAATTTATTAAATAAAAGTGAAATATATTCCCCACCTCTATCCGATCTTAACATTATAATTTTCTTATTTAATTGATTTTCTACTTCTAATATATATGTCTTAAATATATCAAAATTTTCATCTTAGTTTTGATTAAATAAACATAGCAAAATTCTAAAAATCATCAATAAAGGTAATAAAATATCTCTTACCTCATCTAGTTAAATTATCATTTAAATCACAAATATCATTATGAATAAGATCTAATAAATCATTTTGTTTAACAGAAATGGATTTAAATGATTTTTTAGTTTGTTTTGGTTGAGAGTAAATTTCACACTTGACGTCTTTATTTATATCATTTTTTAGATATTAAATTCATACATCATTCTTTTAATTGTTTTGTAGTTTATATGTCTTGATCTTGCATGCCAAATATTAGAAGTAATAATTAATGAAATAGAAGGATTTAAGCAAAACACATTATTACTAAATAATAATAAATTTAATTTAAACAAACCATTACATAAATATCGTATCCACAAATGATCCACTTTTGGTTATAATAGCCTTATTGGACTCAAAAATAAGACGATAACCATGTTGAACAAGTAGTGAACAACCACTAAATTTCTTCTAATATTCGGTATATACAAGATTGAATATAGTTTTAAATATTTTTTTGATGTCAATTTTAGATCAATATCTTCTTCTCCCATCACACTAGCTAATGCTTCATTGCCCATTCATACACTTCCTATTGGTGTATCATGGTAGGAAGAAACCAAGATTTATCAAAATTTACATGTATAGTTGTCCCATATCTATCCAATCGGTAGAATAATATGAAAAATTAATTTCAAATGATGGACTAACATACCTCAAAGAAAGAGAATCATTGGTAGAAGTGATCATATTAATTTGTAGTTGAGATCAATTTTGCTCAAAGGTCTTGTTATTTTCTCTGGATGTCTTATCTTTCCGATAATAATAAGTTTTTGCAAGATGGTTGGTTCTCCTGCATACCTAATATTGAATCTCATTATACTTTTTATTATTATTGCTAGACTTGTGTAAAATTTATTTCTTAAACTTTTTATTAAATTATTTAAAAAATTTTCATTGAAAATTACTCTTTTTCATTAGATTGGCATGTGTTTGATATTCAATTTTAGTGAGAGTTTTATTTTTTTCTTCTATTCTAAGTGCAATATTAAGATCGCCAAGAGAAATCTTATTTCTATTATGCCTAAGTGTTTGTGCAAATTGACTCTATGATTGTGGTAATTTTTATATCATCAATGCAACTATAAATGCTTCTCATGCTTATGCCATGTTCTTTTAGATCATGAATAATATCTTGAATTTCATTTACTTGATCTAATACTAAGAGTCATATTATATTCATTGAATGATTCGAATATTTTTCTAGACTACATCTTCATTTTCATGTTTTGATTCAAGTGCTTTCCGAAGCTCAAAAGAAGATATTGATGTACAAAACATATCATAAAGATGATCGAAAAAAACACTAAGAATGCATCCAAGACAAAGAAAATTAATCTCTTGTGGAGTTTTTTCTTTTCTTAACCCTTCATCGAAAGAAGAATTATTTTCTCTTTCCGAATTAGGTTCAGATGAAGGAGGATTATATATTATAGAAATTATTTCTAAACATGTCAACTAATATATAATTTTCTTTTTCCATATATTAAAATGTGTTCCTATAAATTTTTTAGGCTTAACATCATCATGATGAATATATTTGTAGACATATTTTTTAATTAGTGAAACTAATTAAAATATAGACAATATTTGATTTACTCTAAAATTGTTAGAACTATAAGGAAATATATTAGCAATTAAAAATAAATTTAACACAACTAAGCAAATAAAGATAAAAATAATGAGATTTAAATAGCTTGTGAGGAGGCATATATGATGACACTATCCTGTAGTAGATCAAGTATGCGCACCAATCTAGGCTCTCTTTTCTACTGAGATACACCCATCCCCTTTGATCACATGCACACCAGATTGACAAAACTGAATTAATCGTGTCTCTTGTTGTCCAAAAATGAAATGAAAGAATGACAAGAGAAATTGTGAATGCAAGGGAGAGAATGTGATTTTATCATTCATTCAAGCTCACATTATCATTTATTTATAAATGAAAGATGAGAGCCAAATATTAAATCACCTAATTATGATTTATAGTCATTACCAACTGTTATTTTAAGTTTTGAATTAATTTATTTGTATTTATTTATTTGTTGTAGCCATTCACGATTTACATGGATGGATTGACCTCATTCCTTGTTTTGATATCTTGATTGACCTCATTCCTTGTTTTGATATCTTGATTGACCTCATTCCTTGCTTCGATATTTTGATTGGCTGATTCCATGAGTGAGTAATCCGAATCAACAACGGTCATAACTGCAATAGATCTGAAAGAATGTGAGATTTGAGACTTCGTCAGTGCAAGGGAAGAGGAGCACGATGCAAAGTTTGTATGCTAATTAGTGAGGCTTGCTTTTCTCTGCTTTATATAAATCTTCCTTTAGGGGAGGGGGATTTTTCATCTATATTAATCAAATTGTTACAAGTGAAAGTCAATAGTCATAAGTAATTCAATCAAAGTTTTGGGTTTAAGTATCTAAAAATAATAATTAATTAAATAAAAGCACCCAAAGGCTATACTGTCATACATCAGCCTCGTGGATATACATATTTATATATTGTGCACGCAAGCAATTCCTATATATTTACATATCTTAGAACAATGCGAAATCTGAGACCCAACAGCAAACAGCAAAGATGGAGCTAAGATTTTATTTATTTATTTATTTATTATTTTTGAAAGCATCATTTGTTAATTTTTTAAAGTTATCATCCATCTTTTTTATTTAGATTTTAGAATGATAATAATGACTTTAAAAAAAATTAGTTAAAATATATTTATAAAAATTATAAAATAAATATGAATAAAAAAATTATATATGATGTATGATATCTGGTCGTTCATATTTTAAGTGATCAAAATATCTTTTATCCATCAATTTCTAATTCTATTTCATAATTGATTTATATAATATTCATAACATAATAAGTTATTTAAAAATTTTAACTCAAGCTTAGTTTTATAATACACAAAAACAACAATTCTTTATCCCACTATGCGACAACATCTAAATGTTCAAATTTCATATATTGTGGAGTCGTCTTCTTCTTTACAACAACATTTTTTATCCTATAACTCAAATTCCTATATACAATAACATTTCTTATATTCCAATATATTGAGTTACATATTTAATACCTAAAATTTAATATTTATAAATATAATATTTCTTTATATGCATGAAAAAATACATCATTTTAAAAAAAAAAATATATATATATAATATTAAAATATAGATATTATTCAAAAATCAAATCAAGTTCAAATGATGATTTGAAGTAGTTCAAGTGGTTTCAATCAATTTGGCCTAAGTTTACTTTTGGCTCATTTGGATTCATATAACCCTAAATGGGTCAAGTTGACCAATTTGATCAAATTGGTCAAGTTGGCTTGGGTTGGGTGTAGATTCATATTCAATTGGTTAATAAAATATGATTGTAGGCTTTGATTTAAATTGATTTGGATTTAATTTGGTTTTAGATCAATTGAATCATTTAGGTCAATTTAGGCTAAGTTGGTCAATTGGGTCCAATTGGTCAAACTGAACTCAATTATGGCTTTGGTCAAGTTCAATAATCAATTTGGAATGAACTTGATATATTGGTTGCAATCAATTTAGGCTGGATCATGATTTTACTTATTTTGGGCTTTTAGGTCATTTTGGGTCAACTTGGGTCAAATGGCCAATTGGGTTTGGTCATAATTGATGGTCAAGTCATGTTCAATCATTGATCATGGGTTGATGTGAATTAATAGTTTCAATTAATTTGGTGGATGAGTATTGGCTAGTTTGGGTTTATGTGGGCTAAATGGTTAACTTGGTCAAATGACCAAGTTGACTTGGTTTGACTCAATTTAAGGCAATTGATCATCCTAAGGTGATCAATAATCATGGTATGAGATTTTGATGGCTTGGTTCAATCCAATTTGGGTTAGATTGGAACTTGGTTCAAATGAGTTCTTTAGGTCTTTGGGTCGTGAGCCTAAATGGGTCAATTGGTTTTGGTTTTGATTAAGACTTAGTTGAATTTATATATGAGTTTAGGATTGAAATATAAATTCAATTGCAATTAATTTGGATTATAATAGGTTTTGGTTCATTTCAAATTTTCAAGTCAAAAGGCCTAAGTTGGGCTTGACTTGGGTTGATTTTGGTTTGACTTGATGATTGTAGATTTCATTTATATTTGGACACGTGGTTGAAGGAATAATTGGTTCAAGAGAAAATCCATTGATTTTGGCTTGATTTGGATAGATTTAGCTAAGTCCAAGGAATTGGCTTAAAAGATTTGGGATTGGGATTTGATTTGATTTTGATTTAGTTTTGATCATTTGAATGTATATTTCATTTATATTTGGGAAGATAATTGAAGGAATAATTGATTTATAAGAAAATTAATTGAATTTGAGGTGATTTGAAGACAAATTTGACCAAGCTCATGAAGGTAGGTCAAAAGGGCTTAGGAGAAAATTTGATTTAGTTTGATTTAATTTTGATCATGGGAGTTTAGATTTTATTTATATTTGTGAAGATGATTAAATATATAATTGACTCTTGAGAAAATCAATTGATTTTGGGTTGATTTGGATTAAGATTTGGCCAAGCTCATGGAGGTAGGCCCATATGGCTTAGGAAGAGTTTTCGACTTGATTTAGTTTTGATTATGTGGATGTAGATTTAATTTATATTTGAGAATATAATTGATGGAATAATTAATTAATAAGAAAATCAATTGAATTTGACTTGATTTGAATGGGATTTTGGCTAAGCTTATGAAAGTGGATCACATGTCTTAAGAGGGATTTAGAGCTTGGATTTGAATTTGGGTTTCAATTATTAGGATTTGAATTTGATAAATGATTGAGGGATTGAATTGATCTTGGAGAAAATCAATTGAATTGGATTTGGCTAGGGCTAAGTCCAAGAAATTCAATCATAAGGCTTAAGAAGAGTTTTGAGCTTGGATTTGAGGTTGAGATTGAATGTAGATTTTGGAAATTTGATTTTGAATTTGAATTTGTGGTTTGGTTTGAGAATGAAAATATAGATTGAGTTTAGGCCATAGGATGGGCAAGTCTCCATAAATCCCTAAGGCATAACCTACCCCTATGACTAACCATTCTAAGTCTCCAGGCTTAGGCTAAGTGTTTACCTAATCACTAGAAGTGTCTTAAGACTAAGGAACTCTTAGTGTCTATAAGAGTCCTAGATCTATGATGAGGAGATTGAGAACTCACTCCAAAAGTGAGGTCAACAACCACATAAGCCTTAACACTCACATTAGAATTAAGTCATCACTTCTAGCTTTATGTTAGGACAGTGCATGGTGTGATGTATATTTTATTTTGTGAGGTATTATTGTAGACTGGATGTTATGGTGTATATTTTGTAGACTGGATGATAGACCGATATTAGCCTAATCATATTTTCTTAGGGATTATGCTTAAAGGGTTACTTAAAATAAATATAAATACTCTTCGGTTGCTTAAACTCTAAGCAAAATAAGTTACCACAAGTGAGCTTGGTTACCTTGCAGAGTGTTAAATCACAAATCATATACATAACTTATTGAGATTGTATGTATGTTTAGCTAACATCTATTTTTGCAAGTGTAGTTAGATTTACTTTTCCTATTTTCAATGTAATTTTGCATTAGGAATTTGGATAGGTGCTATGGGGATTAGGATGAGCAATGGCTAGAAGGTTTTGTCCTAGGAGGCCATGTGATGCCTTTGAAGCAAGTATATCCAAATCAAAAAATAAGGAAGAAAGAAGATATGAAGAAATGAAGGAAAGAGGACCCCCATTGCATTTAATAAAATTGTAATTATTCTTTCATATTTTGGGTTATTTAAGGGTAGAGCTCGGCTACCCATCTTTTCTTTTTGGGTTTTACGGTGGTGCCCGATTGCACCGGTCTGTTATTCTTTTGCGGTAGTTATAAAATTATTTGATGTTATGTTTAAATTGTGCATTAGAAATAACAAGTTTTTTATAGTTTCTTATGATCAATGCTTTGCGGTATTTATTTTTGAGATATGTATGGGGGACACCATGCAGATCTGAGGGGTACTTATTAGAGTAATCGGGTATGACATTGAGGTATGATGTACTATCTCGAAAGATAGAGACATCACATTTCAATAGACTTAATCACCTAACAATGACTCCTAATGCATGATGGGTCTTCTAATATACCAGAGATTTTTTTCCTACTTTATATGGATGAATAAAGCAGGGTTAATATTAAATCGGGTTATAAAGTTTCCTACAGGGGCAAACCCTCATAGTTAATTTTATTCTAAGAACGGTGAATTTCTTAGAAATACTCGTTAAAGTAAATTATTATATCCAAAGATTTCAAGGATAAAACATCAATAAATTGGCAATATTGTAAAATCAAATGGGAAAGATTAAGAAGAAGACTTATTATCAAAGACAAAGGAAATGAGTAAGGAATGCTCATGATACTAGGAGACCTAGTGAGCATTCCAATCCATCCTATAATTAGGCTTCATATGTTTGAAATTGAAGAGAATTATCTTGTTTGAGTTGAATATTTATTAGATTGCTAAGACTTATAATCCATCAACACAAGGTTGTGAAAATGCCTAGTATGTGAGGATTTATGCTTATCGTCCGAATGAAACATCTACTTCACATCCTAAATCTAGGGAGTTTTGGCATAAGCCAAAGCATTACCTAAATCTAAGTGAAGATGGGTATATGACTTATCTCCACAAGAGAGAGTAAACCACCCGACTGCTGGACTTATAACCGCCTGGAGTGGCAGCCAGCTAACTCCTCCAACACTTTAAATCCATATGGTCGAGTCTTATGAGTTTGCAAGATGGTTGGATTATTATTATTTAGAAAGAGACTAAAGTCCTTAAACCCACTCTGTAAGAGACTCGAGCATGAATAGTATGAACAATGACTTAGTCTAATTAGAAATCTTTTCAAATTTTATTTGATTTTTGACACTACATTTTTGACAAAGGCTTTGAGATTTCTTATGTCTAAATGCATGATGAAAATTGATTATGGGCTAAATCAACGAGAAAGAGGTATTTTTCACTATAGATGAGACCTTCAAGGGTCAAGTCTTCCCCTATCGTGTAAGGATGGAAACCCTCTTTTAGCAAGAGTGAAGCAATATGCATGCATGCATGATTTAATGCCTTGACTTTATGTGAGGTTATGAGTTATTCAAAACTTTAGTTATGAGTTATAGTTGGGTAAAAGATTTATTTTTTTCTAAGAGCCTAATCATATCCAGGCTATACAACAAACATCAATCATAAAGAAACTATGAAGAGGCATGTCATTTCTATTGCACAAGCTAAACATAACATCAAATATTTCATAGCTATCGCAAAAGAATAATAGGCCAGTGCGGTCGGGTACCGTTGTACAACTCGAAAAGAGAAAATGGGTAGCCGAGCTCTACCCTTATACAACCCAAAATATGAAAAAGTAATTATAATTTATAAATGACTAAATTCTATCAAGGATCTTCAAATCTTTACTCTTCATGTCTCCTCCTTCTTTGATTTAGATATGCTTGCTTCAAAGGCATCATAGGGCCTCCTAGGACAAAACCTTCTAGCTACTGCTCATCCCAATCCCCATAATACTAATCTTAATTCCTAATACAAAATTATATTAAAAAAGAAAAGTAGATCTAACTACACTTGTAAAATAAGTGTTAACTAAACACACATACAATCCCAAGTAGTTATATATATAATTTGGACTTAGCACCCTACACATGGGTAACCAAGCCCACCTATCCTAACTTGAATTATACTTAGGAGTTCAAGCAACATGTAAAGAGAGCATTTTTATTTATTTTAAGCACCCCTTAAACATAATCTCTTACAAAAAATATGATTAGGCTAATCACAGTCTAACATCCAATCTACGAAACATGCACTCTAACATCTAGTCTAAAATAATACATCACAAAATAAAATATACATTATATGATGCACTGCCTGAACATAAAGCCAGAAGTGGTGAGTTAGTTTTAATATTTATGTTAAAGCTTGTGTGGTATATCCTAACTAAGTGTTGACCTCACTTTCAAAGTGAGCTCTCAACTTCATCATCATAAATCTAGGACTCTTATAGATACTAAGAGTTCTTAGTCTTAAGACACTTCTAGTGATTAGGTGAACACTTAACCTAACCCTAAAGACTTAGAAGAGTTAGCCATAGGAATGTGTTGTGCCTTAAAGATTTAGGAGGACTTCTTATCCTATAGCCTAAACCCAAGCTTTCTTCTTTCAAACCAAATTCAAAATCAAAATTCTAAAATCAAATCCAACTATCAATTGATTGAAACTCATTATTAAATTCAAACTCTAAATCCTTCCTAAGCCCTTTGATTTTATCTTATAGACTTAGCCTTAACCAAATTCAAATTAACCCCAATCCAATTGATTTTTATAAATTATTATATTTAACTTGAAATCAAATCTCAATCTAAGATTATAAATTCTAAATTAGCTCCAAATGATTGAAACCCATGATTAAGTCCAAATTCCAAAACTTTCTTCCTAAGCCATATGAACCACCTCCATATGCTTAGTTAAGACTCCCTCAAACCAACTTAAACTTATTTGATTTCTTTATAAATCAATCATTCCTTCATTTATATTGACAAATATAAATAAAATCTAGGTTTAAACCCTTTAAACCAATTTTTTAAAAATTCCAAGTTAGCTTTTTTGACCTACATCCCTCAACTTAGTCAAATTTGCTTCCAAATCACTCCAAACTCAAGTGATTTTCTCATAACCCATTTATACCTTCATTTATATTCATAAATATAAATAAAATATAAATCCAAATGGTCCAAACCAAATCCAAATCAAATCAAATTCTCAATTTTAGCCCTTTTAGCCAAACTTTGAACCTAGCTAAATGATACCCAAATTAACTCAAAACCCATGGATTTCTTCATGATTCAATCATTCCTTCAATTATTGACCCAAATATAAACATAAATTATAATTGTCAACCCAAGTCAAGCCCATGTTGACCATTTTGACTTGAAATTATCATGTGAATCAAAATCTATATAGATCCAAATCACTTTGCAATTGGATTTATATTTCCACCTCAAACTCATTTATCAATATAACTAAACTTGAATCAAACCATAATCAAGTTACTTAACTCATTTAGGTCCACTTGACCCAAAGTGACCTAAAAGATCTTTTTGAGCCAAGTTCGAATTCAACGCAAATTGGATTGAACTAAGCTCATCCAAACCTCACAACATGATGAACAATTATCTTAGGTTAATCAATTGTCTTGAATTAGGTCAAACCAAGTCAAACCTAGCCTTTGACCAAGTCAACACTTAGCCCAAATGAAACTCAAATTAGCCAAAATATATCATAGGCCAAATTGATTGAAACCATTGACTCAAGCCCATTCATGATCAATGATTGAACATAACCAAACCCTCACTTAAGCTAAATCAAGTCCAATTAGCCATTTGATCTAAGTTGACCCAAATTAGCCTAAAGAGTTAAAATAGGTCATATCATGATTTGATCTAAATTGATTACAACCAATGGCTCAAGTTCATTCCAAATCACTTATTGAACTTGACCGAAGTAATAATTGAGTCCAAGTTAGCCAATTAGTCAACTTGACCCAACCTAGCCCAAATTGACCTAAAGGGTCAAATTAGCCAAAATTCAAATTAAATCCAAATTAAACCAAACAAAAGCCTACAATCATTTTCAATTGACCAATTGAACTTGACTCAACACCTAACCCAATTCAATTTGATCAAATTGATCAAGTTGGTCAACTTGACTAATTTGAACTCAAATGAGTCAAATCCAAACCTAGGCCAAACCAACCCAAATCAATTGAACCAAAACATCCCAAATTATCATTTGAGCTCAAGCCTTAGTTTGACCCAATTTGACCAATTCATCAACCCAACCCAACATAGCATAAATGAACACATTTTGACCATATGAACTCAAATCACCAAAATCACTTTAGGGACCCTTGGTAACCTAATGACCTAAATTGAGGTGGCTTCAAACCAACCCAGGTCCATATGGAACCCAACCCAAGGGGATTAACCAATGGACACCCTCTCATTTGTATTGGATCTTTTCCTTAAGTGGCAAAGTCCACTTTGTCTCTTCATGGCAGCCATCAAATGGCCAAATGAAGCACTCCTAGAACTTTCTAGTCTAACTTAACTCATCCTAGCATCTGCCATGGACCAAGAGAACAAATCCAAGCCATTCCCCCTCATGGTTGAATCCATTGGATGCAAGAGGTCAATCCCACTCAATCCTTCCATATCAAGCCTTGAGACTCCTATCACTGCCTCGACCACTCCTAGCAAGCCACATGGAACTGACGGCGACCCCTCTGATGACCTGACAATGGCCAATATGCAAAAAATACAGGATGCATCCCATCCGTCCATCAAGAGCAATTGAGGGGTATACCCCCTCAATTCGAGGGGCAAATAGAGTCAATTACTTTGAGAGACTTCATAAGGCCATTTCAAAATCCCTCAGAGCGATCTCAAGCATTGTCAAGCCCTCCTCGATCAGCATTTCCCATTCTGGAGCAAAGCTAATATAGACATCACCCCTTCGATCAATACTCCTCTTCATCCAATCAAATCTCAATTCCTTTTAGCCACACCATCACCATACCTGCACAAACAAATCAATTCCCAAGCTTCCAAGCTGGGGGAGGAGTGAGTTCGATCAAGACAGAATGCCAAAGGAGGGCAGCTTGGTCCACAGAGCACTCTACCCCAAATCAAGCTCAAAGCTTCTCAACAGGGCCTCGCCTCAACTAGGCAAAACTACCTCAAATGACCCACCGCTGGACATTAGCTCTGGTGAGGTAATTTCTCAAAATCCTAGCTATAGGGAAATCATGTTTGGTCTTTTTTAAAAAGAATTTGAATCACATGTGAATTTGACCATTGATTTGCATCTCCTTGCTTCCAAGGTGTGGATCTTTGATCCCAATCCAAGCTCAGTGAGCTCGACTTAACAGGAAAGATGGCGTCCATCTTTATCGCCAAAAGAGTAAGATCATGCCTCTATTCCATGTGATTGGAATGAGATTTGATTAGATCATGGTAGATCCTCATTGTTTTCTCCCTTAACTTGAATCAAATCATGGTCAATCTGACGGTCCACAGAAAGCATTTGTCATGCCGAGTCACGCAGATATGAGAACTTAAATAGCCACTCCAGACGTACCATGTGGAAAGCACACCACATCAACTATCACGTGGCCCGACGGGATTGAACGGTGAAGCTACCTCCGACGACCCACCGCCGGACATTAGCTCCGGTGAGGTAATTCCTCAAAACTGTAGCTATAGAGAAATCATGCTTGGTCTTTTTCAAAGAGAATTTGAATCACATGTGAATTTGACCATTGGATGTGCATCTTTCTTCCTTCCAAGGTGTGGGATCATTGATCCCAGCTGGTGAGCTTCGAATTGAACGGGAAAGAGAATGCGTCTTTTCGCCACTTGCAAAGAGGGAAGATCATGTGTCATCTATTTTATGAGATTGGAATGGAAGGCTATGATTAGATCATGATAGATCCCCGTTGCTTCTCCCTTAACCCGCGAATCAAATTGTTGTCGTCCGATCTTAGATCGGACGGTCCACGAGAAAGCGCATCCGCCGCCAGCTGAGTTAGCGCGTAGATGTGATAACTTAAATAGTGACTCCAGTGGAAAGCACGCCATGTTAGCATGGGAGATGGGCTTTAATTATGCTATGTTAATTAATTTTAAGCTTGAAACTTAAATTCATAACTAATTATAGAAAAATCTAAAAAATACAAACTTTAGCTAATTTTAAAGGTATTTCATAATATAATATAGAAAAATTATTATTAATTAATTTTGAACAATGATCTTGGCTTATTAAGATTTTAATTAGAAATGTAATTAGCTTAATTATCCCTTAATTGAGCATCCAATTAATCTCAAATTTTTTGTGGATCTTTAGGGGGATGACCTCTGCCTCCCCTATTTTTCTCAAATTTTATTAGTTAATTAATTATGAAAATCAATTAATTAAGCCTTAATCACTCTCTTAATTTAATTAATGATAATTATTGAATGAACAATAGTTTAATTAAATATTTAAACCTAATTATCATGTGGAATAAAAGGAAACTTAGGAGTGTAATTGGAATATTTTTCCTAATTCATTTCCTAGATTTCCTTCACTTCTTGGATTTAAATTAATTGGTGATTAATGAGGTAATTAATTACTTAATTAATTAATTGATGCCCAAGATAAAAATTAGAGCCTAATTGAGTGTTTGAAATGGCTTAGGGAGTAAAGATTGAGGCCTTGTCCTTGATCCCTTTCTCTAAGCTAATTTCATCATTCTAATCAAAATATAATCAAAGAAATCAACACATTAATTAATAAGCTTGATTTAACTCAATCTAAAATTCACTTTGCACCTAAGTAACCTTTAATTGATCTTGGGTAGCTCTTTGGGAATTCAATAACCCAATGTGAGAGATAATGAAATTATGGTTAGCTCACATGTGTGAGAAAATCATAAAAGTAGTTAAGTGAGATCTATTAAGCCCAATTAACTATTAAATCATAAGCCAATGCATTAGGTCCCCTTTCATTTCTTAAGAGCATTACAAATTTACTTTTCATGTGGTTGCATATCATATTGGCTTCTTATTAATTAGTTAATTAACTTAAGCTGATATAGGTAAGGGTTAATTATTTCACTTAATTCACACCTTAACTTAATCAAAATATAAAATCAACCTAAATATTCTTCATTAAACCAAATTAATTCACATATGGGGAATTAGATTAGGATTAGCAAACCACTTTCATATTTCCTAAATCAAATCAAACTCAAAGTTAAGAATGTCTTTAAAGAATTTTGGTTTATTTTAAATAGTCTTATTTAGTATGATTATCCTTAGGAACTAATTGGGATGAATTAGATCATGTGCTTATATTCCTTTATTTCTTTCCAATTATGTTAAATGTTGCTTGTCATATAAAATCATGCATTCATTTTATTTTAAAATTAATTAAATAAAATGGTTTCTTTTATGTCAAATTGCATGTATTGACTTAAATTAAATAGGTGTGGCTATTATTACTATTAAATCAAAAGTTATTTTTAAAAGCCTATAAATCAGTTATTATAAATGAAGTGATGTTAAGTACAAGTATCTATAAGTTTGCATGTGATAATAATATAAGATATGCAATATGAAGCTCTCTTTCCTTATCTTATATGGATTCATATAGGATTTACAAATGTAAAGTTCATTTGAAAAGAACACAACATTTACTTAAATCTACTCTATACATCTCCATATTAAGACTTAGGAAGAATTTCATATCACATATGTAAATCATACAATCAAATTAAATATGACTTCTTGCATGATTCCATATTCTGGGCTCTTTTGTATATTGTATGTATCCGAGAAAAGTGATATATTAGTTTGGACACACCGGGGCTACAAGGCTTTAAATAGTCCTAAGTAGGTCTTATACCTTACACTCCTGGTGCAAAAAATAATGGTGTCGTACTCACTTAAAACTTTTATACAGATGTATATATGATGTGGCCAATAAATAAGAATTATAAATCAAATGAATCAAAAATATAACTTTGCATGGGTTTTCTTATCCTTACTTGCTTATACATCTACATATATCTAATAAAAGTGGTATATTAGATACCGGATCTGAGGCTTTAAAAAGCCCTAAGTAGGTCTTGTACCTTACGCTATGCGAAAATAATGGTGACATACTCACTTAAAACTTTTATACATGTGAATGTGTATCTAACTAATGGATGAAAAATCTCTTATTCTATAAAAAGAGACATGCATTCATAATTCAATCAAATGAAATATTTAAATTCCAAATACACTTCTTTTCATTCATCATTCAAGTATGCTAAAAATATAAATTGTATGTATATATATGCTTAGGATTTACTCATATGCATGATATACATGATGGAAGGAAATAAATGAATATGTGTTATGTAAATTAATCTTTTAATTAATCTTAAGATGTATTTCTTATTGAATAAGATCATTTAGAGTGAACTAAACTTAGGGTTAATCAAAACATGTAATAAGCCATTCACTAAAATAAATTGATTAATTAATTTATTTTAGAAGTGACTTAGGGTATGATGAAAGGAGTCTCCTCTCTTTCTTCTCTTTATAACACTTGGTTATTTTGTGTAGGTCAAATGAAACAAAAAGAAAATATTAAGTAAAATATTTAAATCAATTAAATCACTTAAAGGGAAATCAACCCTTCATAAATTAAATTCTTCACACTTAGCAAAATTACAACTCTAAAATATAGGACATACCCACAAGCCTTGATGTACACACCATGACTAAGTCACTATTTCTAGCTTTATGTTAGGGCGGTGTATGATTTGATGTATGCTTGTTTTGTGATGTATTATTATAGACTGGATGTTAGGGTGTATGTGTGTAGTTTGGATGTTAGGTCATTATTAGCCTAATCATGTTTTATGTAGGGGGTCATGCATAAATGGCTTATAATAAAAATACAAATGCTTTTACTTTGCAGGTTGCTTATACCCCTAAGCATGACCCAAGTTAGGACAGGTGTGCTTGGTTATCCATGTATTGGGTGGTAAGTCCAAAATTATTCATATAAGCTTGGGTTGTATGATGTGTTTAGCTAACATTTATTTAACAGTGTAGCTATTTATTTTCCTTCTTTTAATATAACTTTGCATTAGGATTAGGATAAGTGTAATAGAGGATTAGGATGAGCATTGATTATAAGATTAAGTCTTATGTATCATGTGATACCTTTGGAGCAAGCACATCTAAATCAAGATAGAAGAAAGAAAGAAATGGAGCAAGTCAAATGAGGAAATGAAAGAATGAAAAATGAAGAATGAAGACCCCCATAAAATTCTTCATTTGTAATCATAATTATTCTTTCATTATGCTGGGATGTATAAGGGTAGAGCTCAACTACCACATTTCATTTCGAATTATATGGCGGTACTTGACCACACCAGCCTTTTATTCTTTTGTAATAACTTTATAAAAATTGTTTGATATTTTGTTTAGTTTGTGTATTAGAAATAACATGTCTTTTCATAATTTCTTTATATTGGTGATTATTGTGTGGTCTGGATTTGGTTAGGATCTGCGATAAAAATAATATTCTACCCCATTAACAACTCATAACTTCTAGATATTAAATCAAGATAATAAAATATTTAGCAACTCTTTAGCTGGAAGTTGAATGTTTAATATCATGCATAATCATCTTATTTCACTCTTGTTAAGAGAGAGCTTTCATCTTTTCCAGATAGAAATGGGCTTAACCTTTAAGAGCCTATGATGGAAGAACACCTCTTCCTCTTTCGATTTGGCCCATAATCAACTTCTCATGTATTTAGGCATACAAAATCCTACAGCCTGTGTCAAAATAAAGAGTTCCAAATTAAATAAAATTTGATAAAAATTTACATTCGATCAAGTCAATATTCATTCCCCTCATGATCTAGTCTCTTAGAGAGTGGGTTTAAAGACTTAATTTCTTTTCTAAATAATAATAACTTAATCATCTTGCAAAAGCATATGACTTGACCACATGATTTGAAAACATAGGAGAGTTAGCGCCACTCTGAATTATAAGTCCAGAATCATTTACTCTCTCGTGTGCAAATCATATACCCCCTTTCGCTTTAGATTTAGGTAGTGTTTTCACCCTCTCCAAAGCTCCCTATATTTAGGATCTGAGGTTGTTGTTTTTCTTTGCGGGCTACAAGCATAAATCCTCACCTTTTAGGCATTTTCACAATCTTGTATTATGGAATTATAAGTCTTAGATTTCTAATAAAATTTCAACTCAAATAAATAAATCTCCTCAATTTCAAATATATAAAGCTCAATCATAGGATAGATTAGAGTGCTCACTAGGCTTCCTAGTATCATGAGCACTCCCTACTCATCTCATTTGGTTTTGATAATAACTCCTCCCTGTTGATCCTTCTCACTTGATTTTTTAGAACACAACTAATTTATTCATAGTCCTATCTTTGAATTCTTTAGAGACAACAATCACCTACTTTAATTGAGAGTATTCTTAAGGGATTCACTTTTGTTATGATAATTAACTATGGAGCTTCCATAGGAAACTTAACAACGGTTTAAATAAATTATGCTTTACTTTTCATATATGGGAAAATTTTGGTATAATCAAGACCCATCATGCCTTATTTATTATTGTGATTAGGTCCATCATATGGTAGTGATTTCTATCTTTCATGATAGTACACTAATCCTTAATGGCGTACCCAATCACCTCAATAAGTGCATCCTCAGATATGTGTGGTATCCCTTCATATATACACACACAACACATATCCAAAAATAAACACCATACTAGGCATTAAAGTTATATTATCTAAACGTGAAAGAATTGTTTAATCATAAGAGGTTTGCTTCACTTTAAGTGGTTTAAATGACTTTAGAATTTTTACTTAGTATTTTCTTTTGTTTCATAAGATTACACTTAGCAACTAAGTGTTATAAAGAGAAGAAAAAGAGAGGATTGCCCTCTTTCATCCATATCTTAAGTCATTTCTAAAGCGTGTTAATTAATTTAGTTCTCTTTAGTGAATGACTTATTACACATTTTAAATTAATCCTAAGTTTATGTCCACTTTAAATAATCATATTCAACATGAAAGGCATCTTAAGACTGATTTGATTGAATTACTATCACATGACACATATTAATTCATTCCTTTATATCACATGTAACATGCATATGATTAATTCCTAAGTAAACCTACACATACAATATATTTTAGCACACTTGAATGATGGATGTGAATATGTATATTTAAAGTTTATATTTTTCATTTGATTGAATTATTTCATCATATTAATTTAAAGCTCTATCTAAATTCTTATACAAAAAATATATAGGGATAAAATTAAATATAGGTGCATGTCATTGTTAAGGTGAGGTAATCAAATGACCTCCTTGGGGCTAGCTAAAGCCTCATATTCTCGGATGTCAGACTATACCATTTGTATTTAAACCATATGTAAATTTGCATACATGAACATAAGAAAAAGCTCCACATCACATGATCAATTAATTCAACCACTTGAACAATTACAAATGCATGTATTTTGATAAAAAGAAAAGGGGTTCTAATTCAATAATTAAATGCACACACACATGTATAAGAGACATAAGATAGTGCATGTCATTGTTAACCAGGAAAGTGAGGTAATCAAATGACCTCCTTGGGGCTACTTAAGCCTCGTATTCCCGGGATATCTAGACTAAATATTTGTTTATTCAAATACATATGGATGTATACATAAGGAAAAGAAGTAAAACCATATAAAGATTATATTTTTACTTGATTGAAATATTTATGCATGTGGATTAAAGTTCTTATTCAAATTCTAATATAGAAATACATGTAAATGAAATCAAATAAGTACTTGTCATTGTTTACCAGGAAGTGAGGTAATCAAATGACCTCCTTGAGTAACTAAAGCCCTATTCTTGGGATGTTTGGACTATATACCTATTAACATTCAAATGCATGTAAAATTACACATGAATCAAAGAAAAGAAAGCTTCAATCCACACACTTATGGTATAATCACATACATCTCCTATATATTTATAACTAACATTCATAGCATATGTAATCATTCATTTATAAGCTTTGGGAAAATATATTTGGAATTAATAGTGATAATAGCCACACATATATTAAATAAATCAACACATGCAAGCTTGACATAAAAAACCATTTAATTTAATTAATTTTGCAAAAGATGAATGCATGAATCAAATTTACATACAATATTTAATATGATTGAGAGGAATAAATAAATATAAGCATATGATTTCATTCAATCAATTTCATTCCTAAGGATAATCATATCAAATAAAATCATTTAAAACAAATCAAACCTTTTTAATGTCACTTTTAATTTGATGTTTAACTTAATTTAAGGAAAGAGAGAAAGATGTTTGCTAATCCTAATATCATCTCATGTTTGTAAGTTAATTTGACCTAATGAAAAGTAATTAGGTTGATTTTATGGATTAATTAAGTTTTAATTAATTAACCCTTACCTATGTTACCTTATAATAATTATCCAAATAATTATGAGCCAATGCGATATTCCAATGAATTGAAAAATAAATTAGCAATAGTCCTATGAAATGAAAGAGTCTAATACAATTGGCTCACAATTCATGGTTAATTAAACTTAAGAACTTACTTAATTACTTTTATGATTTTCACACATATGAGTAAATCATAATTTTATTAAATATCTTTAGGTTATTGAACACCTAAAGATCTACCCATGAATTAATCAGGTTCATATGTATTTTAAAATTTAATTAGGCTAATTAAGTAATTAATTAATCAATTAATCCTTACTTAATTTTTCTTAAAATAGTGAAGAAAAATTAGAGAAAATATTAGGAGAGAATCCCTAATTCGATTACCTAAGCCTCCTCATTGTTAAATAGTGATAAATGACCCAATTAATTAAAAGTTCATATGGTTAATTAATACTTAATTAAGTTAGAAAAATAGGGAGTAATTAAGGTAATTAACTTTTTAATCAATCAATTTTCCTAATTAATTAACCAATAAATCCCAAGAAAAATAGGAGAGACAGAGGTCATCCCCCTAAACAATCTTAAAAAGTTAAGGTTAATTAGTTAAATAATTAGCGAGTAATTAAGGTAATTAACTTTTTAATTAAATCTTAATTAATCCTAAATTACTATTCATAATCAATTAACGATAATTTTAATATATTCCTCTCTAAAATACCTTTAAAATGAACATTTGTTAGTATTTTTAAAATTTTTTTATAATTTATTATGAATTATGAAAGTTTCAACCTTAAAAATCAATTATTAAACCTTAATTAAGCATAATCCCGTCAGTGCCACATGGCGCATTGATGTGACACGCTTTCCATGTGGCACAGCGGGATTGGCTATTTAAGTTCTCACATCCGCGGCTGTCTCAGTTGGCAGTGGGATGCACTATTAATCTTCATCGTCTGATCTCAGATCGGATGGCACAGATCAAACCTGTGGTTAATAACTTGAATCAAATGGATCTAGAGTGATCTAGCAGCTCATGAATGACAAACGATGGAACTCATCCATCATTGATCATTCGGTCTGAGCTCACCCGAGCTCGAATTCACTCCAAATCAACCGTACATCTTCGCGCAAGGGATCCAGGAAGATCCAACGGTTAATATCAGCTCACATGCAAATTTTCTTCACAAAGCTCCAACACATTTTTGCCTAAAGCTCGTTTTTAGATTTACCTCATTAGAGCTAAGATTGATTTGCTTGAGGAAGCTTCATCTAGTTAAAGGCAGTCTTGTTAAATTGGATTGGTTCCATGCTGATTGCTCGGAAGGCCAAGAATGGTGCTTTGGAGCTTCGGCTTTGATCAAACTCTATTCTCTGGTGGGTTTGGAACTTGGGGGAAGCTTCGGATAGCCTTGATGAGGTATGGAGATGGTGTAGGAACAAGCAATTGGATTTTGGTTGAGGATTGGAGAAGTTGGAATCGAAAGGAAGCTCCCCTATTTCGACTTTGCTCGGGAAGAAGAAATTCGAAGTGGGGAGGCTTTGGAATCGCTCGAGAGCTTACTAAGGAGTTTTGTTTCTCTCTTTGGAGCTCAGATAATACGAAATGTGTGATTTTTTGTTCAAATTGAGGGGTTATATCTCTCAATTGGCTGAGGTGAAAGGACGGGATTGATCTCTCATTTTCTTGTCGTCGTTAGGCTAGAGTTTTTCCATCAGTTCACGTGGCTGTTTGAGTGGAGGAATGCTTGGGAGGTGGCTCAAGGCTTGATGTGGCCATAGCTCTTCCTTTGTCCATGGGGTTCTCAATTTGTAAGGGAGGTGACTCACCTCCCTTTGGTCATCACTTAGGCAGTGGGTGGCTAGTGATACCCCATTTGGGTGCATGATGGCCAAGGATGATAGAAAAATTTACATGGGGAGGCATATCAAGGGGATTTGCCTTGGGTTTGGTTTTAGTGAGTTTGGCTAACTAGGAGGTTTGGGTGGGTTTGGTCAAGTTCCAATGTCATGGGTTGGTTTCAAGGGTTTTGGCTTAATTTGATCAAATTGGGTCAATTTGGGCCATGTTGGGTTAGGTTGACCAATTGCTCAAATTGGGTCAAACAAAGACCTAGATTAGGTTCAAATGATAATTTGAAGTATTTTAGTTCAAGTGGCTTCAATCAATTTGGCCTAAGTTTGATTTTGGCTCATTTGGATTCATATAAGTCAAATAAGTCAAGTTGACCAATTTGACCAAATTGGCCAAATTGGCTTGGGTTGGGTGTTGGTTCAAGTTCAATTGGTTAATTGAAAATTATTGTAAGCTTTGGTTTGAATCAATTTGGATTTAATTTGGATTTTGGCCAATTTGATCATTTAAGTCAATTTGGGCTAAGTTGGTCAATTGGGTTCAATTCGCCAAATTGGGTTCAATTATAGCTTTTGTCAAGTTCAATAATCAATTTGGAATGAACTTGAGCTATTGGTTGTAATCAATTTGGGTTGGATCATGATTTGACCTATTTTAGCTTTTTAGGCCAATTTGGATCAACTTGGGTCAAATGGCCAATTGAGGTTGGTTTGGCTCAATTGATGGTCAAGTCATGTTCAATTATTGATTGTGGTTTGTGTGAATCAATGATTTCAATTGATTTGGTGTAGGATGAGTTTTGGCTATTTTGAATTTCATATGGGCTAAGAGTTGACTTGGTTAAATGGCCGAGCTGACTTGGTTTGACCCAATTTAAGGTAATTGAACATCCTAGGGTGATCAATGATCATAGTACGAGGTTTGGATGAGCTTGGTTCAATCCAACACTTTGGGTCAAATGGACCTAAATGGGTTAATTGACTTGGTTTTAGCTTGATTAAGGTTTTGTTGAACTTATATATGAGTTTAGGATTAAAACACAAATCCAATTGCAATCAATTTGGGCTATGATAAATTTTAGTTCATTTGGAATTTTCAAGTCAAAAGAGCTAAGTTGGGCTTGACTTGAGTTGATTTCAATTTGGTTTGATAATTATATATTTCATTTATATTTGGATAGATTATTGAAGGAATGATTGATTCAAAAGAAAATCCATTGATTTTGGCTTGATTCGGTGGGTTTTATTTAAATCCAAGGAATTGGATTAAAGGGTTTAAATTGGGTTTTGATTTGATTTTGGATTTAGTTTTTTCCTATTTAAATTTATGTTTCATTTATATTTGTGAATATAAATGAAGATATAAATAACTTATGAGAAAATCACTTGAGTTTGAAGTGGTTTGAAGATAAATTTGGCTAAGCTTATAGAGGTAGGTCAAAAGGGCTTATAAGGAAATCGATTTAGTTTTGATTATTGGATTGTGAGTTTCATTTATATTTGTGAATATAAATAAATATATAATTGATTTGTAAGAAAATCAATTGAGTTTTGATTGATTTGAATGGGATTTGGCTAAGCTCGTGGAGGTAGGTCCATATGGTTTAGCTTGGGATTTGATTAGATTTGGACTTAGTTTGATTTGGTTTTAGTTATTTGAGTTTATATTTCATTTATATTTTGTGAATATAAATGAAGATATGATTGATTCATGAGGAGATCAATTAAGTTTGGATTGAATTAGGTAGAGATTTGGCTAAGTTCATGTAATTCAATCGTAAGGCTTAAAGAGGATTTGGGAGTTTAAATTCAATTTTGGGTTTCAATCATTTGGAATTGAGTTTGAACTTGAATTTCATAAATGATTGAGAGATTGAATTGATCTTGGAGAAAATCAATTAAATTTAGATTGATTTGAATTTGGTTGGCTAAGTCAATAAGATAAAATCATAGAGCTTAGATTTTGATTTTGGATTTATTATGGGTTTCTATCCTTTGATTTTTTTGGATTTGGATTTGGTATTTGAATTGATTTTGGGAATTGTTTGAGAAGGTAAACATAGGTTGGGTTTAGGCCCAGATGGGAAAGTCTCCTCTCTAAGGCATAATCCCATATAACACTTATAAGTCTCCAGCTTAGGTTAAGTGTTCACCTAATCACTAGAAGTATCTTAAGACTAAGGAGCTCTTAGTGTCTACAAAAGTCTTAGATCTATGATGGGGAGATTGAGAACTCACTCCAAAAGTGAGGTCAACAAGCAATGTGTGACACGATGTATTAGCTCTTAGGATAAAATAAAATTTCTACACACAACTCATAATTAAAGTTTTAAATAATTCATAATCTCACCATAAAGCTTAGGCAATAAATAAGATAATTATAAGATTTAACAACCCCTTAGCTGAATGATTGAATATTTCACATCATGCATATCATATTATTCTGCTCTTGAAAATAGGAGATTTTCATCCTTGTAGGATAGAAGAATGCTTGACCTATGAGGGCATCCATTGTGGTGGAAATCACCCCTTTATCGCTAATTTAGCCAACAATCTTATTTCTTCATGCATATAAATATCAAAATCCTAAAACATTTGTCAAAATAAAGTGTCAAAATTTAAATAAAATTTGAAAAAAAAATTTACATTATGTTAAGTCATTATTCATACCACTCATACTCTAGTTTCTTTGGAAGTGAGTCTAAGGACTTTAGTCTCTTTTCTAAATAAATAACAGCTCAACTATCTTGCAATTTCATATGGCCGATATGGTTTTAAAATTATAAGATAAGTTAGTGGCCCCTCATGCATTTAAGCCCTATCGGGTGGTTTATCTCTCTTGTGGAGGTAAACCTTATGTCCATCTTCTCTTAAATTTAGGTTATAGCTTATGATAAATCTCATAGATTTAAGATCCAAGTATTTATTTCTTTAGCTAAGCATAAATTCTCACATCTTAGGCATTTGCATAATCTTGTGTTGCTGGATTATAAATTTATAAGCCCTAGTAATCTAATAAACTTTCAACTTAAAACATATAAATCTTTTCAACTTCAAAATTATAAAGTCAAACGATATGATATATTAGAATGCCCACTAGGCTTCATAGTATCATGAGCATTTCCTACCTATTCTCTTACACTTCCAAAAATAAGTATTCTCCTTGAACTTTCCAATTTGATTTTCTAAACATAATCAATCTTTTGATAGTCTAACCTTAAAATCTTTAGAGATCATATTTGTCTACTTTGGTAAGAGTATCCCAATTTCATTCCATAAGATGTAATTAACTATGGAGGCTTGCCTCCATATAGAACTTTAAAATCTAGTTTAATATAAATCATATTTTATTCATTCATATAAAGTAGGAGAAGAATCTTGGGTATATTCAAAGAGTCATCATGTCTTAGGAGTTTTTATTATGTGATTAGGTCCATTTAAGGGTGATGCCTCTATCTTTCGAGATAGTACATACTTTTAATATAAATCTTCAATAAATACCTCTACGATCAATGGTGTCTTCATACATCCAAAAAAATAAACACCGCCATTTTTAAAATAAACCACATCAATATGTTCAAAAAATAAAATTATTGAAGATTTTGCATCTTTCAAATATAAAAGCGCTTATTTGTTGTCATGAAGCTACTTTTAATATCTAATAAGGCCCTTAGATTCAAAATCAATCCCTGAATATTTTTTGGGTTGAGAATTTTTTAATCTTAAAACACAATAAGCATTCTTTGGTTTATGAAACCATTACTAATGATTGATGGGATCTATATAAAATAAATAACAAGGAAGTTTATAATGTTATTAAAATATCACCATCATCACAACATTTGATAAATTTTGTTTAAGGATGGGATTGTGCCTAAATGCAAACATCATCTGGAGAAGTTCTATGATAATTCTCCTAACATTAACTAGTATACTCTAGTGTGGTACTGACATTATGCTTGTTGCACATAATACTACTATTTCATCACACTGTTACTTTTATTTTATAGAATATGAGACTCAGGATCATCTTTTCTTTGACTGCTCGTATACATTTAAGCTCTTATTGGAGGTAATATCTTCAATAGAATTTTTTTAAATTTATTATTATAATAATAATAATACACATTAACTTTGCATTTTAATCATGTTATAATCAAACTATTTTCCCTACAAAAAATAGACTTTTTTATATTGAAGATATTATCATTGATTGTATTCTTTTTATGTTGAAATACACGTATTTAGGATAATAATTATCTTTGTTATAATTGCTATTAATTAAAAAATAATTAAAATAATATGTAACTTTTTAATAAAAAATTATCAATTAAATTATCTTTTTCAACTCAAAGTATAGAATTGGTCATTTCACAAATCTTTTTCAACGTTAAGTATGAAAAGTCGCTACGCCGGCATGCATGGAAAATTTCTAAATCATGCGAAATAAATAGAGCTCAGCCACTACTGATAATTGTGGCGTGGTGGCCCCGTTGGCGGTGGCCCGCAATATCCACTTCGGCGATTCACTGACGTCATATTTTAGTCCGTGTTTTTTTTCTCCGCTCGGTGAAGGTCAGTCGTGGTATATGCATGTGACGAGCGACCCGTAGGTCTTCCCGCGCAGAAATTTTATGCGACTAAAGTATATATATATATATATATAATTTAGGAGTAGAGACCAAATTTAAAATAAGAGAGATTTAATATTAACATCTTAATAATTAATTTTTAATTTTTAAAATAAGTTATGAGTATAACAAGTAATAAAATTAGGAGGATTGAGAGTGATCATCATTAGAAGAAGTTCTATTATATTTCTGCTATTATTAATTAGCATATTTTGATACTGATATTATGCTCTCAAATTTTTGTTATGTCTTTAACTCTGTATGTTAGATGGGCTTAAAATTAAATAAAAATTAAAAGTTAATGAGAAGAAAAATTTGAAGGAAGAGAAAGAGGCTATTTATTTTACTTTTATTTTTCTTATTTTATACAAATTTAAGGACAATATACTATTACACTAGTAGCTATTATATATATATATATATATATATATATATATATATATATATATATATATATATATATATATATATATATATATATATATATATATATATATATATATATATATATATATATATATATATATGTGTGTGTGTGTGTGTGTGTGTGTGTGTGTGAAGAAATTATATAGATACAAATTTAAGGATAATATACTATTATACTAGTAGCGAATTTTTTATAAGCTGATCAATCGGCGGAGCGTGTGGGGACAGTGGGGCAGAAATGCTCCTGGATGCGGAAGAGGTTTATCATATAACACAAATTCCGATTTAATTCCGGATTTAATTTATCTGAAACAATCCAAGGGAGAAATTTTGGCCTCTACTTTTGTCTCATCATATAAATTTGATCCTATTGAGAGCAAAAACTGATTCAACCCTAAACTTATTGACGTGAAATCCCTCCATTTAGTTGATAGAAATGGTTATTGAAAAAATAAAAACCATTGTATTAATAAAAAATAAATGGAATGTTATATTATTAATGATTAATAATAATCACACTAAAAACAACAACCATTCAAAAAAAAAAAATTGGCAAAAACAATAATAGAATTAACCAATAATTATAGTACTAATAAAACTAATGATAATAGTAATAATTAATTTACCGATAGTTATACTAATATATAAAGAAAATAATAATAACAATAAAATTACAGAATTAATAAATTTAACAATAATAACAATAATAATAATAATAATAATAATAATTATTACAATAACAACAATAATTACAACATAAAACGTAACAAATAAGGAAACCTGAAGAATAAAAAAATTTATATATGTAGATAATAATACTGATAATAACAAGTAATACTTTAATTAATAATAAGAATACTAAAATGAGTTTATATTTTGAGTTATTTCTTATGTTTATATTTTACTATATATAAGAAGAGAATATGATTGTGGAAAGAAAAAACTTTATAGAATACGATTTCTATTGACTAACTGCATATTTAACAATTATATTGATCATCAACTAAATTTAATCTTACATATATGCTAAAAAAGATCATGCATAATATGAAAAACTAACATGTGGATTTGATGAGATTGGTAATCCTAATTTAAGGTTTTATGGTAAGATTTGTAAATTTTGTTTTTATTCTTTTTCTTATTAAAAATTAAATAAAATTGAAGTGGATTCATGAAGCAATAGAATTTCATAAATTTTTATTAAAACCTGAAATCGGAAGATGCAATGTAAAAAAATCCTCTGTAGCCGCTTGTATTTCATCAACCCTACCAATCATAGTCCATTAAAATTTTAAAATATTTTACATTATATTTATTTATTAACTAAATGAAAAAAAATAAATTCATGAATTTATAAAATTATCAATCAAATAACTTAAAATAATTCAAATACATTACATTCTTTATATATATATATATATATATATATATATTAGACAATCAAACAACTCCTTCATAACACATGGCAAATAAGCAATTAGTAAAACACTAAATTATTAAACATATTAACGATAATTTATTTAGATTAATTACAGCTTATAAAAGTAAATAGCTGATGAATTAAAAATCCATCATGACAGACTATGCAAACGTAAGCTCAGAAGACTATGTTCACGGCAAGGATCACGACGCCGGCGAGTAGAGAGACGATGGCGATAATTATAAGGAAGCTGCGTGCTCCTCCCGACATTATTGTTCTTGAGCGAGATGAAGAGAGCGACCCCAACCATGAAGCTTAAAAGAGCGAAGGTGGCGCTAGCTTTGAAGAGGATGATCTCGGCGCTACTTTTGCCCGACTTGTTTATGTTAGCCATGACGGCATTTAAGAAAATTGGGACGGAAAGGCTCAAGGATAGGCCGCACGAGAGCTTCACCGCCTTTCTCAAGAGCTCTCGCTGGGTTTCCTGTTGCTCTTCGGCCTCGTTGTCAGCCACGCTGCTGCCGCCGCCGTTCCTGATTTCCATCACAGTTTCCAGGTGCTGATTGCCTAACTCGACGAGTGATTGGCCTGAGTCAGCAACAGGCATTGCTTCATCGGATCTAGAGCCATTTATTTGAGGCTCAAGCTCAACCGTCTGGGGAAGGGAAGATGTCATATCTATGGTTTTTTTTTTAAAAAAAAATTAAGCTCAAAAGCCTAATTTCGTTTCTAAAAATAGTAATTACCCAAGAAGAACGTCAGTTAATCCCAAAAAGAGACTGAACAGGATAAAAACTACAATTCTAAATGCTAATCAGATACATCAGTAGAAAGACAGACGAAAGCAATGGACTGAGTAAGAGAGAAGGGGCCTGATCTATTTATAATTCTTTTTTTGAGAAATTTGCATGCATAGCATACAATTCTTATGCATTTAAATATCTAATATAAAAAATTTAATATTTACAAATATACCATCTTTTCTATACTTCAAAAATGAATTTAACTTCAAAAAAATAAGAAAAGTACTATTTTTATTGTAATAATAAAAATTTAGATAGTATATATATAAATATTTTTATTTAAATATTAGATATTTAAATATATAAAAATTGTGTGATTATATGCTGTTCTATCCGGATTTCAATAAAATTTGAATACATAAGTTAAAATATATTTTTTATATTATTTTTAATAAAATTTAAATGCATTTGAGCGACATGTCATATTATGATTGGAGTCTGGATGTCCTCCGCATAATCTGCACTCGGAACATGACGAATGACCTGTAATTATCTGAGAGTTCCAGTTTTCTCCAACTTTATGATCTTTCGCACTTGAGAAGCTTCCTCTCCGCTTCCTCTCGACTTTCAAACATAAATATTACTCAATTTTAATATTTTTTATATCATCAATATTATAAGCCGAATACTTTTTCTGGCATATTAGCAACCATTATTCTTAGCACTTTTTTTAAGCTCTCTCGCGTCTAATGCAATGCCTATGTGCAACCCAAAAAAAGTTTTCATACATCTTCGAATCAATCTAATATGTCTATCATATATTATATAATGATCCTCTCTAACACTTATGACTAGAACAATGTTATGTAATATCTCTTGAAATAAAACACAGGATTAGATACATTCTGCTTCTATAATTATAAAGGCTAGTAAAAAAAAGATTACTATTTGTATCAATATTAACTGCAGTAAGTAGTGTTTTTCTTATGTCAAGGCAGTGCCTTCTCAGCTTCCGAAGCCAACATCCCAGAGATCAACTTCAATATATATAAATTAAAGCATCTTAATATTTTTTTATAAATAGATTCAAATTTTGGCATAGGTATAATGTAAGTTTTAAAATGCTTTTGCCATAGTACATAAATTTTGTTACATTTATTAGTATAGAATTGTGCCGACATGTTTCAATACAATGCTTATAATTAACTCGTCAAAACTTTTTTGAGGATTTTTTTTAAAATAAGTATCGTTAGAAACTTAAATAGGGAATTAAGTATCATTAAAAAAAATTTAGAAATAGGTATAATTAAGCCTAAGTGGGGTGAATATACGTCATCCAGGCGTGGCGAGCTAATCAGGGTGTACTCTTGGTCACCTGGTGGTGATTAGGCATTGTTACATCTTAAGGTAGTCTTCGATGGCAGGCGGGTCTATATCTGCGAGCTAATTAAGCCCACTAAGTGGGCCACTAGCCTGTAGAGAATTTTTTTTTTTAACATACAATGGCTATTACATAAAGGATTAGGTTTAAGCTCTTATATTTTTGCTTTAGGTTTAGATGTTCCATTCGTTAGCTTTAAGCCCATATCAACAATTATAGAGGTCAACCTTAGAGTCTGTAGGTTTTCATTTAAGTAGATCTAAAACAAAGAACAAAGTATTTACATAAGTAGATCTAAAACTAAGAACAAAAATGAATATAAGTTTTACAAGTCATTCCAATAAGTGAGTACAAGTATTTACAAGTCATTCCAGAGATAAAAATAAAATAACTAAGAACAAATGTAGTACAGACGCATAAATAGACTATCCTAAACATCTAACGCCTCCGTTGTCTGCGTGGAATCACACCACTCTGTATTATGCGGTGGTGCCGCGTGATGGACGATCACGATGGTGGCCTTCAATGCAAGATTTTAATGCGTCGGATAGTCTGTGGCGAAGATAAGCGGTTGTGACTCATAAGTAGGCTAGTATGTAGAAGGACCTGGATCAGCATACATAGATGGATCTGGATGAGCATATGTAGATGGTCCGGCATCCCAATCATGTTGTAGGACATCCTCCATTGGCTCCGATCCGTAATGCGTGTCGTCGATATGTACACGCAATCTCAGGTCTATGCATAATACCTCGTACCTATCTACGGCTCCTTGTAGCTCATACTCATGTACGGTGAGTGCAGTGGAAGATGTCTTGAGTTGCCAAAATGTGCTCCGACTGCATGAAAATAGTGTGTGAAATTAGCCTTCTCAAGTAATATATTGAATTCAATTGAATACTTATGTTAACGCTTACATATATTTGCTCTACAGGTGCTCTAGAATAGTAAGTGGTCAGTAGATTTATCGGGCGGGCAGTAAGTAGAGAGAAACCCAAGATCTGAACCAACATATATTGATAGCGCCCTATCCTCATCTTCATCAAGCCCTCGACAAGGTAATCCCTCCCCTCTCCCAAGCGGTATGCACTTGGTGTAATCAACCCGTCGACATCCTGCTTTCTCATCGACCTTTTGAAACTAGGGTAAACTTGTGCATCTCACTCTGGTATGAGTCCAAAGCATTTGATCGGGTAAATGCCACTCCACCCTCTTCCAGCTGATCAGCGAGACTCATGCCAACCATATATTAGAGCCTGCTAATCATGTATGTGACAGACGTACCGTGATCTGCTCAGTGTACGGCTCCCAAATCACCTGCATATGTTAAAAATTATGTTAAATTAAAATATGCATTATAAAAATTTGAATCGATATGTACTCTGCAAGCCCAATCTGAGTATGCAGCAAGCCATCCAACTCATTTCTATACAATGCAACGTTCGTCATTGGCATATGGCCATATATATCTCGTTACTATGCACACAACACATTTAAAATAAACATATCTAAAATTTGAAAGTGCAAAAGTAAAATATACCTCAAACCAATACTGAGACCGTCAAGATCCGTTAGATATGGCACATGTAGGGTCGGCCTCCCCACATGAAGATGCTCCCAAGATCATATATGTAGGAGGTGTAGGCAGCCAGCCATCTTGGCCTTGCTCGGCCTAGTAGACTAGTAGAGTTCTTTGTAGATGTGGGCCAGAACTGCTCCTCTTATAGACAGCATACTGAATGAATCTAGGTCCTCTATAAGTGGAAGATCTTTGCAGTGGACCTCGAGATGTATCCGACAACGAAACACCCAATAAGAGAAAGCTGTAAAGTGCGCAAGTACTCCAGTGCTCAAATGCATGTATGACTCTATAAAATCTCACCTAGCCACCTCAATGGCATGTGTACTGCGCGCTGCGACCCATCCCGAAGGTGTCGATGTGTGGACTAATGGTCATAAACATATGGTATAGGGTGTTATCCCAACAATTAAATTGTAGCAATCGGCACATCTCTTCCCCTGATAACAATTGGGCCAATGGCGGTGGCCCATCAACACATAATCCGGGATCATCGTCCGCGTGGGTGGGCGTCATCATCTCACCCGCGCTAGGTGGAAGGTATTGTGGAGACCATCTCTCTACCAACGTCTAATGATCAGAGGATGAAATAGCGAAGCCTTCTATCTTCTTGTTAGGCCACTAATGAATCTTCTACATGTGATGAGCCACTCCTTCAGCATAAGCAAGTGTAGGCGACCTAGAAACGATTATCTGCAAAAAATAATATGATCGATCAGTCATTAGTCAAAATGAAAATTATGCAGGTGTAACGTAGAAATAAAAATTAAATATTACTTACAATATTAGGGTGAGCGGCTCTATGCCATCCACGTAGGGAGGCTATGCTAGGGTGGACCTCAGTAGGTGGCTGCTCCAACTGTGGGGTGGCCTCCTTAGAATGTCTCTAGCAGCGTCTAGCGGTGGGTGGTGCTCTCGACCATCTGCTATTGAAGAAAATAGATCGATGGTCGGTGTCGGACTTTTAAATAATGAAAGGGAAAACTGAATCCTAAAGTAAGCAAAAAAAAGAGTACAACAACCTACAAGAAAAATCTAAGTAACATGCACTAAACATATACATTGTATTTTAATATATCTACGACATACCTTCTACTATTAATATTGTGGGCATGACTTGAGTAATATGTCTTGCATAGGCAAGTTCTACCAGCTCTATTTTCATCCATTGTATTTACGAACTCTTGAGTGCAGAGCCTGCGACCCTTATGAAAATTGGGTGACTACAATGCTACTAATCCATGCTCTACACTGAAAGATGGCCACTCAGAACGGTCAAGCAAAGTGTGAAACTCATTTAAGTATGTGAGCTTATCTGAGATCGTAATGCTTGTGACACATGTTAGGTGATTCAATCTTCTAAATCCCAGTGCAGCAATAACATGCAGGCATGGCCAATGATATATGATTATTTTGTTGCAACTACAGTTACATTGGCTATTATCAAGCAAATCAACTCTAAATGATCGGTTTGACCTGTCAAACATCTGCATCTCCCGGGAGTTGATGTTCATCGGTTCAGGAAAATGTCTGGCTTCCCTTTCAATACGCTGTAACATTGTGAATACCCTTTGGGTGAAAATAGATAAGTTGGCCTCCTGTTGCTGAGTTGTAGAGGCAGGTCTTTTCATAGATAATGCAACTAAGTTGTAGTAAATAATAGTAATTAGAGCTTGAATCGGTAAACCACGAGCCCATTTCAGAACATCATTGAAACATTTAGATGCATTAGTCATCATTGTACCGTAATGCATTCCACCATCATGTACAAGTGACTATTTAAGAGGGTCGCGCTACACAAGATATTTGTGAGTTTCTTCTTTTCATTTTCAATATCGATAAACGATTAAACTCATATCATCGGTGTTTCTGTCATATACATCTTCGGCATAAAATTCAACATCACCAATCCCCAATGTATCATCTTTTTAAAATTTTCACGCGTAGATGGCATGTGTGCGCCCATGGAAAAACTCTCTACACTCGTAACAAATCGACATGTTTATCGATATTATGCACAAATCACGCGTCTAAAGACACTATATGCGACATGTAAGCATATTATGAACTACAACCGAGAATCGATTCGGGACTACAACGGAGGCAAGAGGAAACAACCCATTATTTCCATCTATTCTAACGGGTTAATAGCATTACCATGATACTTTAACAAAATATACCGTATAAGGCGAGCGGACTACCTCAACCCTATAATGGAAGGACCAAATGCCCAAAAAAGTCTTTGGAAGCGATGTGTATTACTAGATTGAATTCTGTAGACTGTACCATGTAAAGTAGTACAAATTGATTTCATGTAAAGGTTGAGAGTCTTGTAAGACTCTCCCTAACTGTCAAAGATTGTTTTTATTGCCTTACATCTTGCATCTCAGGCTTTCATGTAAGAAACTTTAACATGAAACTTTGACTCCATTCTACCTATAATCTCCACAGTTTGGATCAATTTGATGCGATCACGGTATAATGAAATAAGTATGAATTTTTGCTGCTTTGATGACCACTGCTGCATTGATACATCTATGGTTTTCCCTAATTCTAGATATTTTCCAAGCACCACGTAAGCATCTGCTGCTATTACAATGCAAATGCCAATTACATGGTCTGGTAGGATTATCATAATGTACACATGTAATCGTATAGTTCTTTTGGTTAAAGGTGACTGTTTGGAATTGAACATTATTCACTATACACCACCCAATAATAGCAAACTGAAGACTCCATTTACTTGCAAAACACATTTCTTCAACAATGTCACGTGGGATTTCAATATCGTATGTTAGGATATTTTCATCAGATGGACCGTCAAAGTAAATATCATTGTCTCACTCTCTCGTAGTTTGACATATCCTTAAATACTCGTTTGTGGACAACATCTGACTTTCACTATCAATATTGCGGAGTGAATAGTTTTTTTAAAAGATCACGACTGGCTACATTCCCAATCACAGTAGTTTCTAACCTAAGTGAACAATCATCATCACGATATCCACGGACTCTTTACGATCATTTGCTCATAGTGATATTCATCATCGCTCGCACTCACGAGCACATAGTTCCTCTAAACTATAAATAACATCATCGCTGCCACAAAACTCATAAGCAAGATGGAAAAACTTGAAAATTAAATATTACAAGTTTAAATAGGGAAAGGTTGACAAGGTATTACCTGGGAATCAATTCATCAAAGCTGAACCACAACACTAACACAAACATACAAATCAAATTCAACCATAAAATTCAAATCATACAGCTCTAATCCCTAGCACACATATTCTATTAATTTATAAATAAAAAGAAATAGGATTTCTTGTGTGTTAAAAAACAGAATTAATGTAAAAAACTATAATCCACGCAGGAAACTTAGCCAAATAAAATGGAGTCGCCGGAATCATCGCCGGAAGCTAATGTTGGCTTCCAACGGCTGCTAGATGGAGAGGGAAGTCATCAAATGCTGTGGACATGGATGTCGGGAAGAAAATGGTTTGCGCTAGAAGGAGAAAGGCGAAATATCTGCGTGGGTTGAAGCAATCATGATTGGGAAGCTTGGACACGAAGATGGTCTTGCTCGAAAGAGGCAAAATGGTGGGCGGCTCGCGTGGAGGCCTCGGAGGCTCGCGTTGGAGGCATCAGGGGCGGAATGAATGATTACAAAGAGAAAGAATAAGAATTCGTCATCGGTTCGATCGGACGATTTCTTTAACCTCGTAGTCATGCTTACTGGTGGGCGGTAACCAGTTCAGTGAAAAGCCTACTTAAATTCAGCCCATTGACTATCAGTAACATGACAACTTCCACACCACGTCGGAGCCGACATGGCTACCTAGTCCGCACTTAGTGGGCGAATATACTTATTTCTAATTTTTTAATAATACTTAATTCTTTAATTAAATTTCTAATGATACTTATTTTAAAAAAATTGCCAACTTTTTTCTACCTTATAGTCCGAATCAACAATCGGTCATTGCTTTGCTCAGCTTTTGTTCCTTTTTATGGGGGCTTTACATAAGTACAAAATTTACAGTGAAGTGACTTTCAAACCAGCACACAGATGAACGTTACAGATGGTTCTCTTGTGCTGTGCTTCTCGAATGCGCCTAGGGTTTGTGTTTTCTCTACTCTCAGATTCCTCTTCCCCTCCGTCTCCCTCTCCTCCCCCCCCCTATAACCTCCGGCTTAGGCCGTAGGTTAGTTCCCATTTTTCAATGGTAGCTATGGATCCCAGTGCTACTAACCCCCTCTCAAATGCCACATTCCCTCCTCTTACAACCTCCTCCCCAAAATCCTCTATCCTCGGGCTCCCGAATACTTCCTCTAACAGACCAAGCATTTGGAAAGATCTTCTCCTTGCACATAATGATAAAAGTCAAGCCCTCCCCCTCTCATTCTTCCCCTCTGACTCCCAGGTTGTCTCTTTTTTCAAAGAAGAGCTCACAGAAGGGCAAAAAGAGTGGAATCTCTCCCTGATTGGTCACACTATAGGGAAACGCCCCTATTATGGCTACTGTTAGAAAAAAATGTAAGTTTAAGGGTAACCTGGAGCTTCTTATCCTGGAAGGTGATTTCTTCCTTTTCAAATTCACTTGCTTAGAGGACTACAATCAAATATGGGATAATGGTCTTTATTTCCTAAACGATCGCCCCATTATATTTCAAAAATGGGTGTGAAATTTTCGACCCTCTAAAGAGCTTATATCTGAACTACCAATATGGATCAAACTTTCAAATTTTCGAACTTTCCTCATTGCCTCTGGAATGAATCGGGGTTCTCAAAAGTGGCTAGCTGGATCGGTGTCCCCTTGGCAGTGGACAATTTCACAGCCTCTAAAGCCAGAATTATGTTTACGCATATTTGTGTACAAATAAATATCTCGTCCTCCCTTCTAGACTCTATCCCTATCAACCTTAATGGTATGGAATTCAACCAGGATATTATCTATGATTGGAAACCGTCGATTTGCTCCAAGTGTAATACATTCTCTCATAATGATAGCAACTACCCCTCCAACCCCACCCAGGCACCCATTGGATGAAGTAGAAGTCGCCTCTTGAGTCTAGATAAGTTAACTTTCTCCAAATACACCAATCTCCAACTGAATGAACCTCCCTAATAAGAACCATCTCCTACCCCTCTTTCTGAATCTTCAATTCCACAGGAAGTATCTATGGAGGAATAATCTCAACTCCCCTCTTCTTCTAAGAACTATCAATGACCTTAATCATATAATTCACCCCCCACCCCCCTCTTGAAGACCATGATCGGGATGAGGATTCTTCCCCTTAAGCAGGACCATAATAATCCCTCTTCTGATATTATTGGTGGTTCTTCTATTAGTTATCACTGGGTTGTTTCTCTCTACCTGTGAATCATCAAAAGCCTAGGATAAGATACCAAAAACACCTGATAAAAACTCTCTAGAGGAGAACTCCTCCAAATCCTCTTCCAACCCTTCCCCTACTCCCCATAAAGGAAACAAAAAGAAGGGCAAGAAGCCCACCTCCTCTGCCTCACAATGACCCAGCCAATTATGGGATGTTGGAATGTGCATGATCTTTCTACAGAATGTAGGAAGCTCGACTGTCTAAAGATCATCAAGGATTCTCACATAGACCTCTTGTGCCTTTTGGAGACTAAGCTCCAGTGTGACTCCTCTCACCCTACCTCTTTATTCTATAACCTCTCGATGTTTCACACAGAATCTAGCTTCTCTAATTTTGACTATTTTTTTGGTGATCGTATCTGGATTAAGTGGAATTCTAATAGGTTGACATTTGACCCTATAACTAAGAATCACCAACTAATCCATGGGCATGTTTCAGCTCCGGGTAATACTACCTTTCATATTACCTGTATTTATGTAGATAATGATGCTAAAGTCAGGATTTCTTTGTGGAACTCACTCAGAGATATAGCCAGATCTATTAGCCATCAATGGATCCTAATGGGAGATTTTAATTGCACCCTCTCCAGCAAAGATAAAGTGGGTGGTAACCCAGCCTCCCTTAATAACTCACTAGACTTTAAAAACTGTATTAATGATTGTGAGCTCTTGAAACTTCCTAGCTCTGGGTAATTCTTCACCTGGTTTAACCAACAGACTAATAGACCTATCCTCTCTAAACTTCATCGGGTTCTTTGCAACTCTAGTTAGCTAGATCTCTTTCCTTCCTCTCACTATAAAGGCCTCCCCCCTCTCTCTTGAGACAACTCCCCACATTCCCTCGTTTCCCTCACTCTTTCACATCGATTTCTCTTCAAGAATTATTGATGCTTAGATTTTGGGATGTTATCACAATTGCTTGGGGTGTTACATTCAAGGGGACCCCTTTATGCTCTCTCTTATAAACTTAAGCAAGTTAAGTTGGCTCTAAAAGGGAGGTTATGGGAACCTATCTCTCTCAAGCAACAGATTGACTCCTTAAGAAATGATCAAGAAATAATCATGGACAGACTAGATAAAGACCCCAACAACTCCTCCTTACTTCTTGATGCAAAGGATATTAAATCTAGATACATGGATCTTCTTCTGAAGTAGAGTATATGGATTAAGCAAAGGGCCAAAGAACATTGGCTCTCTCAATCTGATGATGACCTTAAATACTTATAATATTCTATAAAAGAGAGAAAGAATGCTAATCTCATTAGAGAAATTCAAACTTCTAATGGGATTGTGACTGATCAGAGCTTGATTGCTGAGGAGTTCTGTAAGTATTTCTCTACTCTATTTGATAGTAACAATTCTCTTATCCTTCCTCCATAGGATCTCCCTAAGGGTGACTGCCTCTCCCCCACTCAAGCAGCTAAGTTGGCCGTTGACATTGAAGATCAAGAAATCATTGAAGCCCTTCAAAGCATAAGTGAGAATAAAACCCTAGGCCTGATGGTTTTAACTCTAAGTTTTTTACTGCAACTTGGGATATTTTTGAGAAATTATTCTTAAATGTTGTTCACTTCTTCAAAACCTATAAGCTTCCTCAAAGGTTCAAGCACACCCTTCTTACTCTCATTCCCAAAATCAAGCACTCTAATTTGATTACAGATTATCATCCAATATCCCTTTGTAACACTATTTACGAGGTTATAGCAAAGGTCTTAGCTTGCAGAATGAAGAAACTCCTTCCTGATCTTATTAATCATGCTCAATCAACATTCATCAAAGGTAGAGATATAGCTGATAATCTTTCTATGGCATATGAGATTTGTAATGATTTCTCCTCTCCAAAGAATAATGGTTATTTCCTAGCAAAATTTGACTTAAGGAAGGCCTTTGATCAGGTTAATAGGCATTCCCTTATACATAGTCTACTTGCCAAAGGCTTCCCTATCGGGTTTACTAAGTGGGTGGAGGCTTGTATCATGGATGTTCCCTTCTCAATTGTGCTGAATGGTAGTACTAAAGGCTTCTTCTCTTCTATAAATGAGCTGAGGCAGGGCTGACCTCTCTCTCCCTTCCTATTTACCATTACTATGGATACTTTCTCATGCCTTATTGATAGGGAAGTTAATCTTCTCCATTACAACCCATGCTCTTATGGTGATTGCAACATCTCTCATCTTCTTTTTGCTGATGACCTCTTGGCAATAGGGGAAGCATCACACTCTACTCTCCAGTCTCTTAAGTTAACTCTAAAGTCTCTTGAGTCTTACCTTGGGCTGGAAGTCAATACTGAGAAATCTTCTATCTGTTTTTCTAAAAATTGTAGAATGGTGGATGACCTCATACACATCCTTGATATTAATCAACGTACTTTTTCTCTAAAGTACCTAGGTTTACCTTTGGTAATAGGCCCCATCAAAATGGCTTATTTTAACCCTCTCTTTGATAAACTTCATGCTTGACTAGCTAGTTGAAAATGCAAGTCCCTATTACTTGGGGGTAGATTCCAATTGATCAGATCTTCGGTGAATAATTATCTGTTATACTGGTTTCACTCCATTACTATTCCTAAAGGCATAATTAATTGCATCTGCTCCTTTACAGCAAATTTCTTCTATCATTCCGGGGAGACTAAGAAACTTCATACTATCTCTTGGGAACGCACTACATTACCAAAAGAGAAAGGGGGTATTGGTCTTATCTCTGCATCCTCTCTTAATTTGATTTGTAAGCTTAAAATTCTTTGGAAAGTGTGTGTGGGAGTTTCACTCTTTGCTAAGTGGTGTTATTCGAAATACGGCTCGGTCTGGAATCTCTTCCCTTGTAGAGCTTCTCCCACGGAAATATATTATGTCTCTACCGATTCAAAGAAAAATTTATCTATAATATTGGTAGTGGAAGAGAATTCTCCCTTTTCCATGATCCATGGTGTGGAGATTCTTCTCTTTCTAATATCCTGGGGCCTAAAGGTCTGCATCTTTTAGGGCTTCATGTTGATGCTAGGTTGAGCTCCATCATTCTAAAAGGGCACTGCAATTTACCCCCTCACTTTACTGCTGCTTATCCCAGATACTCTAATAGGATTTCTTCTATCTCTATTCTGGGAGGTGAAGATGTTATTGTTTGGTACAATCAGAGTTCTCCTACAAATAAGGATTTTAAGATTGCTGTTTTTGAGCACCACCCTGATGTGTGTTGGAACAAGGAAATATGGTTCAAGGGCCATGCTATTAACTATGCAATATATTGTTGGTTAGCCTACTTGGGTGGGCTTAAAACATCTGATGCTCTTGCAAAAAGGGGTATGGGGCCTTCCTCCAATTGCTGCTTCTGTCATTCTCTCCCTGAAACTCATCCCCACTTATTCTTTGAGTGTCCCTTTTCTATGAAACTGATTAGAACCCTGATTCTAAATGGTCATTTCCTCTTAATGCAGGCCTCCCTTCAACAGGTTCTCAGTAATGTGGATGCATTTACAAACAAAGTGATTATAAGAGTACACTATTTGATTACAGCTGTTATGGCATACTCTATATGGAGAGAAAGGAACAATTAGTTATTCTCCTCTACCTTTTCCTCCTTTTCTTCTCTTGTCTCTCTGATTAAAGAGAGGGTTGCAGCTAAACTGAAAAGGTGGAAATTCAAGGATACATGGCCTAGTCTTGTTCTCGACTTATTAAATCAGTGGAGTTGTTTCAAACCACCTTAATATCACCTTATAACTGTGGAATCCTCCCCTCCTTATCTCCTCGTTGTTGTTTTTTTGCGTATTGGGTGGACAATGATGACCAAGTGGTGGTAGATTGTTTCTTGTGGTGGATACCTGCTAGGAGGGCCTTCTCGGCAACCTGGGCCGTGTCTTCTCTCTGTGGTATCTTCTTGGTAACCATTGGATGGCCTTGAAAGCAATCACATGTCCCTTTTCTCCCCAGTCGGCTCTTATCCATGATGATTTTTGGTTAGCTGGGCATTTCTGACTTTTCGTGGTCTGAGTTCCCTTCGGTTTTGAGTGTTTATCATCAATCTTTGGCTTTTACTCTATGTTTTTTCAGTAACTGGCTGGTTTTATTTTCTTTTGCTTTTAGTTGAGGGCTGTGTCCTTCAATCTGCCCCCTTAATGTTTTTGCTGTTAGTTTTCCTTTTTTAGTTCTATATTTGTATTATATTCTTCTTTTGAAATTAAAATTGAGCTATGCCCTCAATCATTCAAAAAAAAACTTTCAAACCAGCGTGAAGGATCAAAACAGTTGAAAATTTTAACTTTATTACTTTAATCAAGGTTTATGGTTAAAGAATCTATAAGTAATAATAAGAACACTAAATACTGTGCTGCGTCAGCCTCGTAGTCGTGGATTCACCCACGCGCAGACATCCTTTAGAAAAATCAAAAATGTGAAATCTAAACCCTAAACAGCAAACAGCAAATGGAGCTAAGATTTTTCTTTTCTATTTTTCTTTTTTTTTTCCTTGAAAGCATCAGTTGTTACCGTGACTTTAAAAAAAAATAGTTAAAATATATTTATAAAAATTATAAAATAAATATGAATAAAAAAATTATATATATCCGCTCTTCATATTTTAAATGATCAAAATATCTTTTATCCATCAATTTCTAATTTCATTTTATAATTGATTTACATAATATTATTCAAAAAATAAAAACTATTATATTAATAAAAAATAATTCGAATGTTACATTGTTAATGATTAATAATAATCACACTAAAAACAACAACCATTCAATTCAAAACAAAAAATGGTAAAATTAATAATAAAATTAACAATTAATGATAGTACTAATAAAATTAATGATATTAGTAATAATTAATTGAGTGATAGTCATACTAATATATAAAGAAAATAATAATAACAATAAAATTACAGAATTAATAAATTTAACAATAATAATTATTATTACAATAACAACAATAATTGAAACATAAAACGTTACAAAAAAGGAACCTGAATAATAAAAAATTTTACATATGTAGATAATAATAATAATAATAATAATAATAATAATAATAATAATAATAATAATAACAAAAATAATAATTGGTAGAATTAAAATAATAAAAACAGGTAACACTTTAATTAATAATAAGAATACTAAATAAATAAACATATTAAAGTTCAGAACAATAACAGAAAATAATTAAAAAAAACTTAAAAGATCATAACGAAAATAGTAATATTAATAATAATAATAATAATATAAATAATAATAATAATAATAATAATAATAATAATAATAATAATATCAACATTAAGAAATATATTTTATTATTTTCTTGCTCATTCAAAACTTAATATTAAGCATTCAAAATTGATTTTCTTCATAACATAAGCTAAATATTGCAAAAACAAACTCCTTTGTTGAACAAAATTATAAGCAAGAAACTCAACATAACTTGATACGAATATATAGTCTTTCTTTATTGTTTTCAAAAATAGAAAATAAAAAACTTCATTCAATTTTATAAAAAAAATAAAAAAATTTCTCTAATTTAATAATAACAGAAATTTTATAAGATCCTGATGAATAAACATTAAAAATTTCTAAAAATCGCAGTAAATTGACACCTTTCTTCGAGGATTATAAAACAATTTTGCAAGAACAAAACTTAGAACTAAGCGAAATGAGAAAATATTAGTAGAAAAAAAAACTTACAGGTGTATAAAAAATTATTTCTACTAACCAATCAACTGCCCATCGCCGGTCAACGAATTCTTTACAATATAAAAAATATATAGGGAAAATTGTTTAAATAAGTATTGTTTAAAACATAATTAATAAATTAAGTATCGTTAAAAAAAAATTAGAAACAAGTATAGTCACCCACTAAATTGCGACAACATCAACTCGATATGTAGCTAATTTGTGTGTAGCATTGCTAATCACCAGTTGGTGGGCAGTGCGTAACATCGCCTAATTAAGCTAATGGGCGGCTCAAAGCACCAGCTAGCTGGGCAACTCTTTTTTTTTTCAATTGGGTTACATCAAGTCATTAAGCATATTCAAATCGTTAAGGTGAATTATTATCAGACATATTGAAGTCATTAAGGATATGTACAGTTGAGCTATTATATCAATGATTGGCTTTAAGCCCTTATATTTTTTGCTTTAGATATGGATGTTCTTACTAGGCTTTAAGCCTTTATCTTGAATTATGGAGGTCAACCTTAAAGTCTAAAGGTTTTCATTTAAGTAGATCTAAAACTAAATATATTGATTGTAATTTAAGTTGTACAAGTTATAGTATTAGTATTATGATATTAGGTGAGCGATTCAGATGTGTCATTAAAAAGAAAAAAATTTAAGTTGTACAACTCACTACTAAAAGAGTGAGTACAAGTCATTACAAAAATGGACGATCCAAAAATAAAAATAAAATAGATAAGAACCAATGTAGTACAGACGCACAGGCCACACTATCCTAAATAGCTAACGCCTCCATCGTCTACATGGAATCGCACCACTCCTAGGTGTGTCGATCAAGTGCATGGTGAGCGATCCACGGATGGTGGCTATGCAAGATCTTCGAAGTCATTGGGATAGTCCCATGGCGGGAAGAAAGGCGTGTGACTCATCGTCGGTATGTAGAAAGACCTAGATTAACATATGTAGATGATCTAGCGCCCCAGGAATGCTGTGGGACATTCTCTGTAAGCTCGATCCATAATGTGGGTCGCCGATATGTACCCGCAACCTCAAGTCTTTGCATAACATGTCGTACCTATCTACAACTCCTTGTAACTCGTGCTCATCTATACGCCCGAAGTACAGTTGGAAGATGTCCTGAGTCGCCAAGATGTGCTCTGATTGCATAAAAAATATCATGTAAAATTAGCCTCAACTAGCTACGTAACATATTGAATTTAACGTAATACTTATATTAACTCTTACATATATACGTTCTACAGATGTTCTGAGATAGTAAGTGGTGAGAGGATCTATCGGGACAGCCAGTAAGTAGAAAGAAGCTCAATATCTGAACCAGCACATATACTGATTAATAGCCATCAGGCTATCCTCATCTTCATCTAAGCTCTCGACTATGTAATCCCTCCATCTCTCCCAAACGATAATGTGTACGTGGTGGTAATCAAAGTATATATTAATTATTTAAAAAATAAAATTTTGATTTTTTTTTTAAGTTTCTTTATTTTATGGTCAATTGCATCAATTTTTAAATAATAATTTAATTTATATTTATCATTAAATCTTATAAAATATTAGTATGATAATAATTATACAATGAAATAAATTCATAAATCTTTTCGTATAAACAATTACTTGAAATTATTTCTTTTTAAGTTTTAAAATTACTCTTATACAAATTTAAATTATATTTTAGTGATTTAACTTAAAATATACAAAATTTAAAATAAGTTTTTTATTAAATTGTAATTTGTAAATGAACAACGCATGTATTTTTTAAATCTATTTAGTATTAATAAGTAATATTATTTTATTATCATTAAAAAGTTATAGTTGTTACATGCTAGAAAATTAATTACGGTAGAATAAAATTTTATATCTTAACTTTGTTAAAAAATTCAGCACACATAAAGATATTTGAAGAGAGAGTAAGAAACTCAAAAAATTTTATGTGAAAAAATTCTAAAAAGAGGGAAAAAATCCGGGGCCTATCCTAGTAAAAATATTTCACTATATATCTGCTTTGAAGTACAAAGTTTAAGTTTTCTCGATAACGGGATTATAGAGTTGTATGTGAGAATATGTGACAATGGGTATCACAGAATCATGTAACAAATGATGTATCATTATGTCGGTGATCGTGGGTGAACGATAACTATCGTGATCCCAATGACTATCGGTGGCGATCGCTGGTGATGGTGACAACGGCCGACGGTGACCAACAATAGTGGCCGACGTGGTCAGCGGCACGCAATGGTGGTCGGCAGAATGACCGACGATCACGGCGGTCGGTAAGTGACCGAAATGTCGCGGGCAGACCAATGCCGTCGCGACTCACGCTTCGAATGTCGCGATGGGTGACCCGGAGGAAAAACTACGACGACTCGCGGGTCGGTGACATGATGATGCGGTGGTCGCCCGTCGGCGGTCGGTGGCTTTGGTGGTCAATGTGGCGCTGGGTTACGGCAACTGGCTTATCAAGACCACGTAATGGTCGGTGGCCGATGGCTGACCGATGGTGGTTTGTAATGGCCTACCGGTAAAGACGACATGCTGAGGCTTTAATCTTAATCCTCGAGCTCTCTTCTCCTTTTTCGAGGCCCCTATATAAGAATGGCGGAGCTATTTATAGATTAGAGGAGTGACGTTTTTGTAAATACATGCAAAATCTAAACCACTCTATTAGACCAATCAAAATGATTCATTTGATCATATGATGTATTTTACGTATTTAAATGCTCAAATGAAGTCAGAATCAAGAGATCTAGATCCGCCGTCAAGACCGATTGACTATAAACACTCCATATTTATGAGCTATTTAGGCATTTGATTGATATCTCAAAATTTTCAATTATATCTTAAATACTCGATCTGGGCTAGTCTTGACTCAGAATCAAATTGCTTTTGATATCAAGAGTCATGCTTCAACTAGTAAAATTTTTAGTGACATATCAACACTATTATCACATAATTAATTTTTATGTATTTACATATCTAATACATAAAGTCTTAGATTCTTGAAAGGGAAAAATATAAGAGAGAGAGAGAGAGAGAGAGAGAGAGAGAGGGAAACAAAATAGGCATTTTAAAATTAAAATTGATATGGCTCTCAAAATATGACTAGTCAAAGCACAAATCTTGATGTCAAAGTTTATATGATTTTGAGTCAAACCATCGATCAAGACTTAAAATATCATCTGGGACATCAATTAAATCCCAAACAAAACTCTCAAATATGGAGTATTTATAGTCAAATCGAAGGCGTCTCGGATCGATCTAACGAGCCTAAGATCTAATTCGACTTCATTTGGGCATCCAAATGCTCAAAATACATCAAATGATTGAAGGATTCATCAGGTCCGAAGGGAGCGGCTTTACATGAATTTACAATACCTCCTCCCATCTATAAATAGACCTTCATTCCTCATGAAGGGGAGGCCAAGTGAAAAGCCAAGTGGAGAGGAGTCAAACAAGTGAAGAAGAGGAGCCACCGCCGACGTCATTAACCACCACCGGCCACCTGTCCTGATCCGCCACACCGCCAAGCAAGGAAGAAGAGAAAGAGTCCAAGCAAGGAAGAAGAGGAAGAGCCAGCAAGGAAGAAGAAGAGTCCAAGCAAAGAAAAGGAAGAGTCAGCGGGAAGAAGAGTGTGAGGAGGAAGATAGCTCAAGCAAGATCCTCCAAGAAAGCACCCCAAGATTGCACTCGCCGCACCATCAACCATCGCCACCACCAGTCACTAATTATACCCCTCAGTATTCCCACCGAAGTTACCCGATCTCCACCATCAAGAATAATTACAACCTCATCATTGCACATATTCCTCTCTCATATACACTCAGTAATCCGCGTTATCGGGAAGATTTTGTACTCAAATACATAGTGGAAGCTTTTCTGCAGTGGTTTTACCTCTTTCGAGGTTTTCCACGTTAAAATTCTGAGCCTTGTTTCGCTTTAATTACTGGTTAATTTCACAAGCTATGCGTAAACTTTCACTCTACCATGGTTTTCTAGCACGCAACATTTTAAATAAAAAAATTTAGGAGGGAATTAAATTTATTTAATAGCATTTTACATCTTCAGGAATTTTATATTAATTTGAAATAAATTTATTGTCAGAAATCGGATTTAATAAATCCATTTTTTTGTCCAATGGCATTATAATTTATGTGAAAATTATCAAAACTAAACTCAAATAATATGAATATCATTTCGAAGCATTTTGACGTTCTGAACTCATGGACAAATCTATTTTCCGATCAGAGATTATTTGTGTACGATGATTTTAAATTTTTCATAAAAAAATGACATTATACTGTTTAAATAAAATGTAATGTAATTAAGACAATCTATGATCCGAGATTTAAAATTTTAAAATAATTATAATAATTTATAGGCCTCCACCAATTTTTTTTATTTTCAACAATATTGGACACATTCAATCTTATATAAACTTGTACATCCAAATAATAAATTTACCACAACTACTTAATACAGAGATAAATGCGCCAACTTGAAGTCTCTATCAAGAGAGATTATTATGTGTGACGTTCAGATTTAAATTTATATATGAATTTCAATAATATAATATCATATAATATTGAACTAATATATAGATATTATATATTAATTGTAAAGTGATATATTATATATTGATATTATATTAATTATATGATAATACATAATATCTATATATATATAATAATACACAATACTTTATATTCAATATATAATAAATATATATTGATTAAACATCGTATGATATTATATTATTAAAATATAAATTTAAAAACTATGTCTAAATTCTCCAACATAATATTTGTTTCTCTATCAAACTACAAAAGGAAAGCATCATTTGTTAATTTTTTGAAGTTATCATCCATCTTTTTTATTTAAATTTTAGAATGATATTCAGGACTTTTAAAAAAAATATAGTTAAAATATATTTATAAAAATTATAAAATAAATATGAATAAAAAAATTGTGTATGATGTATGATATCTGCTCTTCATATTTTAAGTGATCAAAATATCTTTTATTATAAATTTCTAATTTTATTTCATAATTAATTTTTGATAATATTTATAATATAAAAAGTTATTTAAATTTTGTTACAATAACTGCTAATTTTAATAATTAAAATTAAGATAATATTAAATATTTTTCTTTCTTTTTCTTCCAGTCATCTTCTCAACAAATATTCAAATGTCTTCAAAAAATAAAAAGTATTCATTAATTCATATATCCAATATGTATCTAATATCCTATCTACTGTTATTATTTATCCTATAAATTAATTTAAGTTGAAATTAAAATAAAAAAAAGCTGTGTAACAACATGACTTAAGCAATGATAAATTTTAGATCATTTGAGTCATTTTTATGATAAAACGTATATAAATAAATAATAATGGATGAAAAAATATAATTATTTAATTTAAAAAAAATAGGAAAAATTATATACATATCACCCAATTGTTATGCATTTACATATCTATCTAAATTTTGATATTATTAAAAATAATACATTTTTTTTTCTATGCATAAGAAGATGCAATTCAGTTTGAAATAGTAATGATGGTGTTATTTTTTATTTAATAATAAAGATTTAAATATTATTTAAGTAAATATGAAAATTTATATATTAAATATATTAAAATATAAGAATTTTGTGTTGTTTATGTAATTGCTCCAAAAAATTAATATCTGCATAAAATAATTAATTTTAAATAATTATATTAAATAATAATTCCTTGCTACAAGTCGCACAGTGTTCATATTGGATACGTGAGAGGTGACGAAGCTATATCCATAGAATTAACAATTAATGATAATAGTAATAATTAATTTAGCGATAGTTATAGTAATATATAAAAATAATAATAATAACAATGAAATTACAGAATTAATAAATTTTATTATTATTATTATTACAATAACAACAATAATTAAAACATTAAACATAACAAATAAAGAAACCTGAAAAAAAAAAAATTACATATGTAGATAATAATAATAATAATAATAATAATAATAATAATAATAATAATAAATAAATAAATAAATAAATAATGTAACACTTTAATTAATTATAAGAATACTAAAAAAAATAAACATTTTAAAGTTTATAACAGTAACAGAAAATAATTCACAAAACTTAAAAGATCGTAACGTATATAGTAATTTAATAATGATAATAAGATCGGCATTAGGAAATATATTTTATTATTTTCTTATTCATTCAAAATTGTATTTGTTGAAAAAATCATAGAATAAAAGTTTACATCTTAACTTTATCAGAAACACACACACAAATAATAAGAATAAAGAAAACCCGAATTTTACATGAAAAAATCTCGAAAAGAGGGAAAAAATTATGGGGCTTAGCCCAGTAAAAATCTTCCACTATATATCTATTTTAGAGTACAAAGTTTTCTCGATAATGAGATTACAAAATTATATATGAAGAAATACAGGAATCTCATAATCAAAACAAATAATAAATAAATAGTTATATATTATTAGTTAATGAAGAGTGAATAAATCGGCAAGAATAAAGCGTGGTGATGGAGATGGAACGATACGGCGGATCCGCGATGGTTAGCGATGACGACGTGGGTCAATGAGATGATCGTGGTGGTCGGCCTGGCGCCACCGCTATGAAAAACCAACGACGCGGTCAATGCGGGCGAGGGTTGAGGGATGACCGGCCATGGCGATGACGATGACCCATGACGGTCCAAGCGATGACCAGCGAAGATAGATCGAGATGACCGATGCAGCGAATGATCGGCGATGGTTGACGCAATGTCCCGACCGGCTACCGGACGAATGGCTGACGCACGCAGATCGGCGTGGTGGTCAAGGCTGGTCAGCCAATAGTCGACCGCCGAGTGGTGATCCGATTAAAAGGATTTTCAGCTTTAGTCTCTCTTCTCTTTACGGCTTCCCTCATGCAAGAATGAGGGTTATTTATAGATTAAGACATTTTCTTAAATACATGTAAAATCCAAACCACTCCATCGGATGGCTCAAGATGATTCCCTTGATCATCTGATGTATTTTGAGTATTTGAATGCACAAATGAACTCAGAATCAAGATATCTTGGGCTTGTTAAATCCGGCTCGTCAAGACGCTCGATTTGATCATAAACACTCCATATATATAAACTATTTAGGGATTTAGTTGATATCCCAAAGTTTCTAATGATATTTATTTTTGATCTCATAGTTTGACTTAGGATCGCTTTTGACATCAAGATTTGTGCTTATTGTGGGATTTTTTAGTGTCATATCAATTGCCCCCTATTTTTGGATGACATTATCTCTATCATCCCAAAATATATATGCTAAATAATTGAAAATAATAAATTCTTCAACGAAATTTACGAGTTTATTAACCATATAGTTTGAGAGAATAGATCTTCATGGCGATTATGATCACGAGTGGAATGCGCGCGTGTGGGTGCACAAAGTGGGTGATGGACCCATTCGTACGGCGCTTGCAGACCCGTATGCTGGCATCCACACTCGCGGCGAAACGCGTCCGATGAGCATTTTTTTCTATTTTTTTTGGTTTTTTCCGTTTCTTTTCATTATTTATTTATTTATTACATTTTTGCCCCCATAGGGGGCCATAGGGTCAGATAAGGAGACACACTTATCATATGCTCTAGTGTTTCTCTGCATTATATGAGAAATCATCTAACGAAAGTTCAAGGGCTAGGGTAAAAAAAAATTTTATTTTATTTTTGTCAGCGAAGTTCTGACATTCTTCTTAAGAGAAGGTCATTCACTTTGCTGATCAAGACCGATACCATAGTCTCGATTTTCCCTCAAAGAGGCGCCAACTATTCTTGTCAGGGTCTGAGGGAGATCAAGGCCCATAGTTCATATGAGGCTTCGATTTTCCCTCGAAAGAGGTGTCAACTATTCTCGTCAGACCAACCGGGTTTGGATGCAATCAAGGCGTAAGTTCACACGAGGCTCAATTTTCCATCGAAGAGGTGTCAACTATCCTCGGACCACCAGTTTAGAGGTGATGTTCTCTGGGAAAGGCTCCGCTTTTCTCTATCAACTGCCCCGTCCTGTCAATCGATTTGGAGGCAATTAGTAGTTCAAAAGCCCGCTTTTTCCTCAAAGAGGCGGAAACCCTCATCGACCGACCGGGTTTGGAGGCGATCAAGGCCGTAGTTCATATGCCTGGTTTTCTCAAAGAGGCGTCCAAGTGTCCTCGCCATACCGACCGAAGCTCGAGGATCAAGACTCAGTAGCCATACATAATGCTCCAATTTTCCCTCAAAAGAGACGTCAACTGTCCTCGTCGGACCGACTAGGTTTGGAGGCGATCAAGGCCCGTAGTTCATACGGCGAGGCACCGGTTTTCCCTTAAAAGAGGCGTCAATTGTACTCATCGGATCGACCAGGTTTGGAGACGATCAAGGCCCGTAGTTCCTATTTCTTCTTGTAGGAAATTGAATTTCTTGAAACTCGAATGGATGGTTCAATAGTTAACAACTACAAAGATGGCGGGAAAACGTCAATTAGGAACCATCCTTCAAACAACTCAGAAAGTCTGACAGGTAATTTCATAGTATCATTCTCCATGATATTACTTGATGCCGTTAACTTGTATGGAAGGGGTAGAATTGAATCTGTTGAGGATTTTGACCCATCAGGTTGTTTGTCAAAGTATTGATGACATTAACTATAAGAGATCAATCGAATCTGCTGAGAATTTTGACCCATCGAGGTTGTCAAAGTATTATGACATTTAACCCATATGAAAGAGGTCAAATCGAATGGCCGAGAATTTTCATCCAAGTTGTTTGTCAAAGTGTTAATGACGCTAACATGGAAGAGGTCGAATTGAACTGCTTGAGGATTTTTGAACCATCCAAGGTTGTTTGTTAGAATGTCACTTGTTGATGTTAACCTGTGTGGTGTAGATACAAAGTTATGACCCATCCGAAGTTGTTTGTCAGAGTGTTACTTGATGATGTTAACATGTATGGAAGAGATTGAATTGAATCCGCTGAGAATTTTTGACCCATCTGAGATTGTTTGTCAAAATATTACTTGATGACGTTAACCTGTATGAAAGAGGTCGAATTGAATCCACTAAGGATTTTTGACCCATCCAGATTGTCGAGTGTCAACGCGCGTAAAGTTAACATCATCCGGCTTGCGTTGTCGAGTGTTACTCGATGACGTTAACCTGTATGGAAGATGTCTGATCAAATCCCCTTGGGATTGATCATGCCCCGGCTGAGATACAATGTGAGTTATGTATTTCTCAAGTAGGAGGATTGAAATGAAGAAGATCATTTATGTGCAACAAGCTTGTAAGAAAAAGTCATAAACTCACTAATTTGATAATGTCGGTGATACAATATTATCATAAGATAACTTAATAAGAGGAATAAGATAAATTTTTAGAGAGAGATAACAAAAGGCAAGAGGTGGAAAGGAAAAAACAAACGAAGTAGATTAAAGGCTGTAATATTTATGCATCAAGAATTACATATAACACTTTTAGAGACCCTCCATGTTCCAAGTTTTAGCGAAGATTTTTTTCTCTGAATCTTTGATCATAGCTTGATGGTTGGTCATCATCGATAATGAAACTAAAAGTCTTTTAAGTAAAGTCGATACTTCTTCATCTCAAGATTAAAATTCTCGATCAAGGTCAAGGGCGTTGAGCTTGTCTGCGAGGTAACATGATTATGTTATTTGTTGATTTCCAGACTACTTCAACCCCAATGGAGTTTGAAATTTCATCTTAAGATGAGGTACCGAAATGACAACACCAAAGATTGATTGGAGGGGTCTTCCAAAGATAGCGTTGTATGCTGAATTTGATTTGACTACTATGAACTGAACTGAGTGAGTAACTTGTCGAGGAAATTCTCCGAGAATAACAGGAAGGGTGATTGTCCCATTCACTCATACAGGGCGATTATCAAAACCATATGACGGTCCTACAGCGGGCTGAAGTTTTTCCTTAACCACGCCCATACTAAGAAATGTGGAGTAAAATAGAACATCAACAGAACTCCCATTATCAATTAAAATTCTCTTAACATTATAACAGGGATCACCGATCCCCGCACTGATGATAAGAAGATCTTGATGCGGAACTTAGACTCCTTCCAATATTGTGTGATAATTTTTTCAAGTAAACTATAAGATTATTTATTTTGCTAAAATTTAATTTTTTATTAATTTTTATAAATTCTAGTATTATAAAAAACTTATATTATAAATATTTGCTCAAAGAGAAATTTTTTTCATATTAGCACTAATTCTACTCATCATATTTTAAGTTATTAAAATATTGTCTTCTCTTCGCGCAGACAAACATCCTATTTTTTTAATTAATTTCACATATTCAATTATTATAATTATTGTTTATTTTGAATTTATATCATTTTTATAATTATTATTATATGTTAAATTTATTTTTATTTTCATATGAACTCAAAAAACATGGTTGCACCCACCGTCTCTTAGCTCTTGGTTTCTCGAACCTCCGGTTCGATTCTCTCCGCTGAGGCCTATGCAAAAGAAATGGGGCCACGTAGTTGATGAATAGCCGGTTAGTGGGATTAGTCACAAGATCCTCATCCATAAGATGGGTGGGGTGCTGGATGGATACCCATTCCAAAAAAAAAAAAAAAAAAAAACATGGTTGCATTTATTAGAAATTTTTTAGAGCGTTGACTGCGTATCGCCGGGATTTTTATTAGGGTTCACCGCCGTTTAATAAGTATTATTATAAATAAATATTATATTAAATAATTATAATTATTAATATTAATAATAAACTAAAATATTTATAAAATTATTTTATTAGTTTAAATCTTTGTTTTATAAATGATTAAGCTAATTTCATTCTGAAAATAAATTTAATAATTTTAAAATATTTCTAAATTAAAAACTAAGCCAAATAATTATTTTGTCATATTATTTATTAGTGAGTGCTCAAATGGAAAAATATAATTATGTTAGAAGATTTTTAAAAAAATATGCATAAAGTTAAAATAAATTATTTGAAATATTTTTTTTATTATGTTAATATAATCTTTAAAAATTATAATGAGTATATATTTCTGAATATTAGTTTGAATTTAAAATTTTTATATTTTATTTTTATAAAATTTTTATAAATATTAATATGAATTTTATATTTAAAAATGTGATTTATTGATATAAGTTTTCAAAAGAGATAAAAGAGAATATTTTTAAAAAAATGACAAAAAACTCTAATCGCTAAAATTGAAATCATAATCACATACAAAAATTTATCTGCTAAAATTGATATCTTATAAAACTTAAAGATACATGTAAAAAAAATAAAAAAGCATCTAAAGTTTTACTCCCACATACACCATTGTTTAGTTGGTATGGCTCAACTATCTGAGGTGTAGTGGTCAAGAGCACGTCATGATGCGGCTTTGTTAGATGGTCAAGCTGGTTATCCTATTATGTTAGTATTGACTATTGTACAGAATAAGTCATGAACTATCAATCTTGTGGTAGTGAACTAGAAGGTCCCCAAACTGATACTTGTAAATAGTGGACTGATAATGAGCATCTAATATTGTGCCTCAGACAGTACTGTAGGCGATTCGTTATCTGGTGTCACATCTGACAGTCCTGGTCTAAAGAATGTTAAAAGAGTAAATTGTGGCTGCCTAGAGATGTCACCTTATGATTCTTCCCGCTACAAGTCGTACGGTGTCCATATTGGATACGTGAGAGGTTATGAAACTATGCGCATAGAATAACTATAAATAATAAAGGTTGATGGTCTAGGATTCACATGACTTAAACGTTGTAACTCCAACATTCTCATGTATGTCATCTGCTCTAGACGGTGTATCGTAGAGTACACTAAACGTTGCATCCTAATGCATAGCACCTTGAAACTATCGACATGAAATCTCTCCATTTAGTAGATGGTAATGATTATTCAAAAAATAAAAACCATTATATTAAAAGAAAATAATTTGAATGTTACATTATTAATGATTAATAATAATCACACTAAAAACAACAACCATTCAAAACAAAAAAAGGTAAAATAATAATAAAATTAACAATTAATGATAATAGTTAATTAATTTAGCTATAGTCAATAAATATGAGATAGGTCTAGGCTGATATAAGCTCCTTTTCAGTTTGATCCCTCTCAAACTAATAGAGACCACGATAAAATAAACAAACAAAATATTCACTTGTGGATTAGGAATTCAAGCCCCCAAAGGGCCCCTTTTCCCATGCAGGTATCCTATCTTTAGGGCAGTGTCAGCAGAACTCCCTATAGGAATTTCGACACGAGTTGAGATAAATCCCTGGTACTCACTCGTAGTCACCCAGTCGGGTTCGATCTATTTTTCCACATGGAGGTTACCCCAAAAGTCATTACGCTTTGAAAGATGTAAGACTATGATGCATTCTTTCTAGCATGACTATCACAAATTGACGGGCAGCACTAGGTCAGGTTCAATTTGTTACCCAAAGCAATCGATCACCCCAGTGGTATTTTATAGTGGAAGATGTGAGTCCCAGAGCTTTTTTCCCTTGAATTGATCATTGTAAACCGAAGGGCACTCCTTTGGTCAGATAGTTCTCCCATTGGTCGGGAAGCTACTCCCTTTGGTTCAACAAATCTAAGATAGGTCTATGCTAATATAAGCTCCTTCTCAGTGTGATCCATCACAAACCAATGGAATCCATCAAAATAAATTTAAAATGAAATTAATTCGTTGACTATCTTTGAGCTGATTTAAGTCTCCTAGAGGCATTCGCTCAATAGTCAACCCTAGGTTGGGTTCAATCTGTTGCCTTGCCAATAGATCACCCTAGCAACTGGTCCCTACTTTGTAGGATGTAAGTCTACTATGCTTTCTTCTTAGTATAACTACTGCACACTGAAAGGCATACCTTTGGTTGGATAGTCCTACCTTGTGGTTGGTAGACTACTCTCTTTGGATTGGTAAGTTTGAGTTAGATCTAGGCCTCCATGGCCCCTACTCAGTGTAGTCCATCGCAAACTGATGGGATCCATACAATAATAAAATTATTGTATGGAGCTTATATCAGCCTAGACCTAAAATAATAATAAAATTAACAATTAATGATAATAGTTAATTAATAAAAGTATAGATAAGAAACTTGAGCTTGTTGCCAGAAGAACAAAATAAACAATTGATATAGAAGTGGTTTAAAAGAGGATGATTCGATAAACCATTAAAGATGCCTCAAGATGTTATTTGCTCTTCACCATCTCCAAAAAAAACATAATCCTTCTAGTGTTTCTCGCAACTAAATCTTCAATAAAAAAAGATTGAAGATTTGTTGTTAGAGTTATTTTATGGAGATTGAATGCATAGATCAATCAAGAAAGTATTATTAAGTTCGTTCTTAATTTTTAGTATATAGCACTTAGGAGCTGTATTTGCAGTACCTCAGCACTGAAAAATGAATCTTTTATATTCAGGGACAAAGATGTTAGCATCTCGATATTCTTTGTCAGTAAGCCGTAACACTAGAATTCGTGAATAAAGTAAGAAGGCAGCACATTAGTACAATGTCGCGGTGCTATAAAGCAATAGAATTGTTTTCGACCTGTTTAAACATTTTCAAGTAACTATTTTCTTTATTCTTGATTGTTGTAATTGTGCCCCTAGAATATGAGAGGCATGAAGAGTTCTAGAAAAACTTGATTGAAGAAAGATTTATAAAAATATTTTTTATAATGAATTTCTTGATATGATGGAGCTCTTTGATTTTTTAATATTTTAAATTTTTTACGTAAATTATGATGTTCTTTTGGTTCTTATGTTTATAGTTTATTTTTCTTAGATCTTTATTTGTTCCAATTTTGTCTCACAATAATTAGAGCATTAATTCAACAATTTATCATATAATTCATGATTACCTTTCCAACAATGAATTTTGATAGTTTTACATTGGGTTTAGTAAATAAATAAATTATAGTATTATAAATCCGGAATAATAAATTAATATGATTTTAATTGATTGAGCCATCAATTCCTCAACAAATTTTATCAAAGCATATATAAGAGCTGATGACTTCTCTTATTTTGAAATAATATGTCAACAAGAGGAATAGAAAAATAATAAATAAATAAAAGCCTAATGGGCCTAAAGTTAAAAATATTAAATTCATCATTGAGATAATCAATCTTAAAATAAATTTAACAATTTTTAAGTGATCATATCAATCAAATTATATATCTAATACCTAATTAATACATTTAAACATAATTTAAAAATCTTGACATCTAATTGAGCATATCCCGTAAGTGATCATATCAATCAAATTATATATATAATATCTAAATTTTATTATTTATATCATAGCATATAAATTTTTAACACCACATCAAAAATATCATTATCATTCTCTTTTTAAATTTTAAAAGTGAATACATATATTTCATGCATAAGTATTAGATACTCAAATATTAAATTTTGATCTTAGATATAGAAATACTTTCAAAATTATGTGAAGTGTATGTCAATCTTCATAAATATTATTATTAGTTAGGTCATGAGGGGGTGGTTAGATATATAAATATAAAAGATTTAAATAATGTGATTATTTTTCAAAGAAAAAAAATTTAAACAATATTTCTCCAAAAGAAAAATAATGGAACATTGGAATTAGATGTCTAAGCAGGAAATTAAATTTGCACTCTAAAACCCCTATCATCTACCGAAAATTGAAACCCAGTACTAAATCAACACAAAAATAAACTAATTCAAAGTATATCATGTTCATACATTTTATTATTTTTTATTATTATTGTTGCGTGCTAGAAAACTAGTTGCGGTAGAGTTAAAATTTACGCCTTAGCCTTATTAAGAAATCTAGCACACACACAGGTATTTAAAGAAAAAAGAAAACTGCAATTTACGAAATTTTTTATTATGAAAAATCACGGACCCAGCCAAAAAATCTTCCACTATGCTTCATAGTACAAAATCTTCCGATAATGGATTACAAGAACATGAGAGAACGGAACAACAACTATGTTACGCTCAGGTGATAGTTGCTGAGATGAGTGAATGAGGACATCGACGATGGGGTCATCATGAGGAAGACCAACGAGATTGACAACGGCGAGGATCGCGGGATGGCGGCGGCGAATGATGGCCGGTAGGCAATTGTGCTTGGAGAATCTTCAAGCTTTAGAGCTCTCTCTCTCTCTGCTTCCCTTCATATGAGATGAGAGGCTATTTATAGGGAGGCCTCTCAGAATATACATGCAAAATCCCAACCACTCCACTTCATCGACTTCAATGATTCCTTTGATCATTTTATGTATTTTAAGTATTTGAATGCTCAAATTAAGTCAATTATGAGATATTGGGCTTGTTAGATCCGCCTGTTAAGACGCCGATTTGACTATATAAACACTCCATGTTTAAGAGCTATTTATGGATTTAACCGATATCCCAAAGTTTCAAATGATATTTTAAGATCTCTAGTTTCAACCGAGGATCAACTTGCTTTTGACATCAATATTTGTGCTTCAACTAGTAGAATTTTCAGTATCATATCAGTTGCCCCGCTATTTTTGGATGACATTATCTCAATCATCCAAAAATATATCTGCCGAATACTTGAAAATAAAGATTCTTCAATGAAATTTATGTCCATTAACCATTCATTTTGAGAGAGATCTTCATGTGAGCACAAATGATATCGATAAAGTGCATCGCTGATGTATGGCTACGCGGATGCAAGATTCGGGTTATGGACCAGGCACTTATAGTACTTGAGGCGTCACCTGCCCAGGCGATGGCTTGGCATGGGAGGCGCTGCACGCTGGAGAACGCCGCGGAGGGCTGGGCGCGCGGTGCTGGTCAAGACGTAGGGCATCGAAGCTAATGGGCGAACTGGCTACGGGCGCTGAAGGCGGCGGTCGAAAGCCTGCTCGGCCTGCGATGCCACAGGAGGCTGGCTGCGGGAAGGCTGATGAGTGGGCGTCGAGGGCGTTAGTGTTACTGCGAAGGCCAGATCGACGGCGAGCGATGATGCCTTGCAGCGCCGCTGGCGCAAACCGCACCAATGAGGGTATTTTCATCTATTTTGTCCATTTTCATGGTTTTCATTGAGCAGTTTTCTTGGATTTTGACCTTTCTATAAGGGTGTATAAAATCCCCTGGGTGGAGATGGCACCTTCTCTTCTTGAGAGAAAGTGGTTTGAGGCGATCAAGGCAGTCATCTGAGGTTCGGTTTTCCTCGAGGCCAACCGCTTGTTGTACCGACGGAGGCCAAGGCCCGTAGTTCATGACAGGCTTTTACCCCGAAAGAGGCGCACCGCCTTGTCGGACCGACCAGTTTGGAGGCGATCAAGGCCCGTAGTTCATATGGGAGGCTCTTTTCCCTCAAAGAGGCGAACGCCCCTCGGACCGACCAGGTGATCCCAATTCATACACGGGCTCGATTTTCCCTCGAAAGAGGCGTTGATTGCTCTTGTCAAACCGACCGGGTTTGGAGACGATCAAGGTCCGTAGTTCGTACCGCGAGGCTCTAATTTTCCCTCAAAAGAGGCGTTGATTGCCCTTGTCAGACCGACCAGGTTTAAAAGCGATCAAGGCCCGTAGTTCATACCACGAGACTCTAGTTTTCTCTCGAAAGAGGCGTTGAATGCCCTTGTCAGACCGACCGGGTTTGGGGGCGATCAAGGCCCATAGTTCCTACTTCTTCTTGCAGGAAATTAGATTTCTTGAAACTTCAATAGATGGTTCAACAGTTAATAACCACTAAGGTGGTGGAGAAGCGTTAGCTAGGAACCTTCATTTGAACGACTCAGAAAGTTTGGCAGGTAATTTCTGAGCATCATTAGAGGAGAGTATTTTCTCTCTCTCTCTCTCTCTCTCTCTCTCTTTTTCTCATATGTATGTGAATATTTTTTGTCAGATTGTAGGCAAAAAATTTTATCCCAAGCTATACGTGAGTGAGAGAGTCATAAAATGATATGCCCAAGTTTTGGGGTAAGTAAGTTGCTTCACAAAATTTCCAGATTTTTGTCATTTCTTCCTCTTTATTTATCATGTATTTTCACAGGGTGATGGCCAGAAGAAGATCCATAATGTGACGGCTACAGATAATATATCATCCACTATCACATCAGATAGTTTAATGGTATTCTGCAGAAAATTTCACTTCCCTAATGAGTTGGTGGCCATTGTTGCTAAAAAGTCAGATCGAGCCCGTTCACCTCCACTAGGATACTTTACTGTTTCTAAGATGATTCTTCATGCGGGACTGCGATTCCCTTTGGCTCCCAAGTTGATTGAGATCTTCAAAATATGTGGTGTAGTTTTGTCACAATTTTCATTTTGAGCTTTAGTGGTCATCGCGGTTTGACTATCGAGAGAGCGGTTACTTTGAACATCAAATACTTGTGCCGAATGTAGATTCACATGTGATACTCGTGTTTCTTATCGGACTATAAAGAATTGGATAGAATTTTTAACACGGGATCCCTCTAAAAATTGGTCTACTGGATTCTTTTTGTGAAAAATGAGTGGGGCCTTCCTGAGAGATGGGGAAGATTGAATGACCTTCCAGATCCATTGCTGATTGAAGAGAATGAGATCTTGGCAACTCTTAATGTTCACGATGTAGAAGCTTACACATGAGTTACGCCACATTAGCAAATATATAGTTGAAGATAATGTTCAAGGTTGGCCTTTCATCCGTGCAGGAGATCTCATTCTTTTCCAAAGAGGTCAAGTAAAGGTGATGAAAGGTCTCCTCATATTCATGGGTTCTTTCAAGAATCATCCAAATCGGTGGTGGCAATGTTTCTTCCTAAAGAAAAGAAGACATGTGTCAAGTGACTATCAGATATCTAAGAAGATGTTCGCCCCTCCCGAGAGTTTAGCTATTTCAACTCATGATGGGGGAGTTTGTTTCTCGAAGCCTCACATTCTTGAAGAGGTGTTAAATCACATATGCACTAGGCGTCAACGAGATGAATTATACGCTTCTCCTTCTTCTTCTTTTCTTCTTTTCCTTCTTTCTTTGTGTAATATTTATGATTTTTATAGGTAACTCAAACATTAGGCGATCATTTGGGTGTCTTTAGATGAGTGGAATACTGAATTTGTGAAGGTAAAATATCTGCAAGGTGAGTATGAGCGAAAGATGAGTATTAAGGCCAAAGAAGTGGCGACTTTGGAGGATCAGATGTGAATCGAAGCAAGAACATCGACTTCTTTTCTCCGGTGTGAGGGAGACTCGTGATGAGCTGATTGAGGTGAGGATAGACTCTGAAAGAGAAAAGACTCAAGGCACTGCAAAGAAGAGAGCTCAATTGGAGAGAAGAAAGCATTACAGATCGTTCTTTAGAAGGAGCATATAATGTCCAAGCAAATGAAATCTCCTTGGCAATGAAGACTTTAAGAGCTCTCTGGCTTATCACGGTATAATCGAAGACCATGTTCAAAAAGCTCGTAATCATATTCTTGATGTTGAAGTGAAGGACTTGGAGCACCAATGTTTAGAGGAGGGCTTCATCCGAGAGTTCCTAAAAGGAATCTGCTTAGTGCATCGCAAGACCGGAGCTAGTGTTGAGGATCTATCTCCCAGCCAAGTGTCTGAAGACTCTTCGTCAGATTCAGGAGATGAAGGAGTTGAGAGTGAGTCCAAGGAGCATCTCCTAGTGGTGAGGAGGACGTTGATATCACCGATATGATGTAGCTTCACTTGAGGATGCATTTTTCTATGTATTACTAGTGTATCAATCTTGATTCTTTCTTATATCATCATGTTAATGGTGTCAATTTTTATGATATGCTCTTATTTTATTTTTTACATCTATGTAGGTCGAATATTATTGACACTAATGTTGAGGTTGAATTGAATCACTGGATTATTGACCTATCCAAGGTTATTTGTCAGATGTATGGAAGAGGTCAATGTCCACGACCTGACATATCCTGGTATCGAGTGTTAGATGACGGTATGAAAAGGTCACAATATCCACAAGGATCTTTTTCATCCTGGTATCACCAAAGTGTTATGACGTTAACTGAGAAAAAGGTCATAGAATATCCACCAAGGATCTTTTGACCTATCCTAGGTATTAGCCAAAGTGTTACTTGACTTCTTACCTATATGGAAGAGGTCGTAGAATATCCACCAAGGACCTTTTGACCTATCCTAGGTATTAGCCAAAGTGTTACTTGACTTCTTACCTGTATGGAAGAGGTCTGATCAAGTCCCCTTGGGATTGATTATGCCTAATTGAGATACAACGTGAGTTGTATATTTCTCAAGTGGGAGGATTAAATGAAGAAGAAACAAGCTTGTAAGAAAAAAAGCTATAGATTCATTACTCTGATAAGTTCGGTGATACAATCATAAGATGATTTTAACACGGATATGAGTTTTAAAAGGTAATGACGATAACAATAATAAGTCTTTATCCACTAAGTGGGGTCGACTACATGAAGAGGAAATAACAAACGAGATAAATAAAAGTTGCAATAATTATGAGAATTACCGATAATATTTTGAGATTCTCGTTCCAAGTTCGAGGTAAAGTTTTTCCTCCGATCCTTGAGCTTAAATGTTCGGCTTTACCATAGCTATAACCACATATGGGCCATCCCAAAGAGGTGAGAGTTTATTGTTGAGGGCCTTTGCCTTGAGACTGTAGGACCAAGTCACAGATATGGGATGAGATTTTACTCTTCGTTGAAATGATGAGCTACCCTTTGGTGATAGAAGCAACCAAGTAGGCCATGTCACGAGTTTCGGGGAGTAGGTCCAGGTGCTGTCGGAGTTTTTCTTCATTACCATCATGATCGAATAATTGAACTCTTGGACTTGGAACCCGATATCTACTGGTATAATAGCTTATGTGCCGAAACACAAGTTATATGGTGTCTCACCAGTCGGGGTGCGCGATGTAGTGCTGTAAGCCCAAAGAACATTAAAGCTCATCAACCCATTGCCCCTGCCTCTTCTCAAGACGCGTGTTTTTAGTCCTTTGAGTATAGTCATAGTAGCTTCACCCCATTTAGTTTGAGGATGTGCTACACCGTATAAGAATGTGAAGATCTTTGCAAAAGGATGTAAAGACTTTTCCAAGAATTGGTTCCATTTAGTGATGATCTTGCAGAAGATCGAATCGACATACTATATTTTTCCAAACAAATTGTTTAGCATTTGCCTGATTTTAGCGAGTGGTTCGCTTCCACCCATTTAGAAGTAGTCAATGGTTAAAATGATAAACTTTCATTGCCCGATGCTATCTAAAAGTCCCATGATATCAATCCCATTGAGCAAAGGCCATGGGCTTTGAATGGATGAGAGCTCAGATGGCATGTGAGGTTAGAGTGCAACTGACAACTTGCACATTTTTTGTGAACTCCAAGGCATCTTGTTTCATCAGAGCTAATAGAACCCTTGCCTTATAATTTTAACACCCTTCCTCCTAGGTGTTCTCCACATATCCCCAGTGAACCTCTCTTAATGCGTATCCTCAAGGTGAGAGGCATTTGAGATACCCAGAAAGCTTCGTTATATAGTTCACCTCAATAATAGTAAAGTTTGAAGCTTGTCTTGGAGACGAGGTAGTTGGGTCTTGGAAGGGTTCCTTCTTGTAGAAAAGACAGGATGGGTCCATCCACCAATGTTCTTTTATCTCATTAATTGCTTGAATTACCCATGACCCTTGGATACTGAAAATGTATTTCTTCAACATGCCTTCTCTTAAATAGATCCTAGTATCACAAAGATGTGAATGATTTGATCTTGAAATGGGCAAGAAGAGACTTCACCAAGTGGAGGTATTGTGTCGTGAGATTATGAGTATAAAGTTTCCCTCAACTTGGGAGGCGACAAGTTGAAAGTCGATGTGGATCACTAAGTCTTGAGCTTCAATCAATGGCGAGTCTCAACGCAAGAGCCTCATATTCACCATATTATTAGTTGCGAAATTTGGTGAAGTCCATACTCTAAGTGCCGGGGAAATAAGTAAGAAGATTCACACCAGATTTCTAAAGCTCCATCAACATAGAGGGTCCATTGAGGAGACAAAGGCATGTAGTAGATAGCTCCTCTGAGTTGGCATTCCACTATAAAGTCTGAGTACTTGAGACTTTATAGCGTGAGGTAGAAAATTTATATCAAACTCTCCAATTCTGCACCATTTAACCTCCCAGATGCTTCTAGTTTCTGTAGGATGGCCCTTAATGAAAAATAAGTGTAAACACTGATAGTGTGGGCTTGGAAGTATTGACATAATTTTTGAGCTGAGAAAACTAAAGTCAAAGCCACCTTATTGGCAAGTGGATAATAACTTTCTATATCAGAGAGAATTTTGCTAACATAATAAATTGTCATTGTATCCCCTTTTCTTTTCGCACTAAAACTTAGCTTATCGCGTGGGAAGAGACTGCGAGATATAAGTATAATATCTCTCATTGAATAGGCTTGGATAGTAGGGGTGGAGATGCTAAATACCCTTAGTTGCTCAAAAGCATCGACATTCATCACCCAATGAAAATTATTATTTTTAGCTCCTTTAATATTTTAAAGAATGGCAAGTATTTATCCCAACGGGCTAGAAGCGATAACGCAGAATTCATCCATTCAAACCTTAAACTTCCTTGATATTCTTCGGAGGAGTCAAATCTTTGAGAGCTTTGATTTTCTCGGGATTGGCCTCTATCCCACGGTGGGTTACCATAAATCCAAGAAATTTTCTCGCGTTACCCCAAAACCACACTTGGTCGGGTTAAGTCCCATGTTATAACGTCGAAGAAGGTTGAAGTATATTTCTAAGTCAGAAATATGTTATGATTCTTCCAAGCTTTTTACTAACATGTCATCCACATATACCTCCATTGTGCGGCCTAATAGGTCTTTAAAATCTTATTCATAAGGCGATAGGTAGCACCGATTTCTTAACCCAAACATACATAACTTGGTAAGATAAACTTTTATATTTGAAATGCTATAGCTTCTTCATCCATTGGGTCCATTTTATTTGATTATAACTGAGTAAGCATCCAAAAGCGAGCATTTGATGTCCGTAATCAACCAATTGATCAATTTGAGGAAGAGGAAAATTATATTTCGCAAGCTTTGTTGAGGTCATAATCAATACACACATCATGTTCATTTGTTTTCTTAACCATGATAACATTTGCTAGCCATGGGTAATGTACTCGTATGAATCCCGCCTAGAAGCTTGTTAACTTCTTGTTCAATAGCTGAGGCAATCGTGCAAAACTTCGCTTTTGGATGATCGATTTGAATGTCGGATCAATCAGGGAGTGCATGATCACATCAGGTCGACCCGCATGTCTCGACTCCAAGCGAAGATGTCTTGATTTCTGCGGAAGAAGTCTATGCATTTTTTTCATTTGTTCGTCTAAGAGCAGAGATCCAACTTGCACTATTCGTAATGGTTGGTCATCTAATAATGCAACAGTGAGCAAGTCTTCGACAGGGGAAGCTTTCTGGGGTACTCCTTCATCTCAAAAATTAAAATCTTCGATGCTGAAGGTCACAGAAGGGCGTGGTTGAGCTTATTTGAGGTAACATGATTGCGTTATCTGTTGATTTTCACAGACCACCCCAACTCCAACGGGGGTTGGAAATTTCATCTTAAGATGAGATACTGAAGTGACTGCACCAAAAATTGATTGGAGGGGCCTTCCAAAGATAGTGTTAATTGACCACGCCATGAACTGGATTAGATGAGTGACTTATTAAGGAAATTCACCATGAACAATGAAGGGTGATTGTCCCTTTGCAGTGGTAATTATTAAACCCGATAATGGTCTGGGGTTGGAGCTTTTCCCTAACTAGGCCCATGCTAAGAAATATGGAGTAAAATAAGACATCAACAAAACTTTCATTGTCAATCAAAATTCTCTTAATATTATAGCATGGGTCACCGATCCCTGTACTGATGACAAGTGGATCTTGATGAGAACATGGACTCTTCTAAGTCATTAAAAGTGATGGAATGATCAATACAGACTTCTTTAACTTTCTTCGAGGTGGTAATGAGAACTTGATAGTATTGGTCCTCGATTGTTTCAATTTCTCCAATTGTTTGATGATTATTTTATTATTTTTTGTGATGTCGTTGCCCCGTTGGAGGTATGTTTGTTTGATTCGATTGATTCTTCATAAATTGATGTAGATATCCTTGTTGAATGAGCCTCTCGATTTCTTCTTTGATTTATTTGCATGCCTCAGTAGTATGTCCACGACTTCGATGGAAGTGATAATATTACTCCTTATTTCCTGAATTTGGTTTTAGTGGATGTGGTCACTTGATATTTTTTTCATCTCAAATGGAGGTTGACACGAGATGTGTTGTGCGTGTATTCCTTTTAGGTGGTTCACGTGCTGATATGGGGCCGGAGGGGAGATCGTGGTTGACTTGTTGCTTCTTTTGATGGGACGTCCGCATTCTCTTTTACGTTTTCATAGATTGTTCAAATTGTTTTGATGGGCATTAATAGCCTCATCTAGAGATTTATGCTTCCACATGATGAACCATAGAGGACGTGTCTCTCGTCATTAGTGACAGTAAAAGGCGGACGGAGTCCTCAAGGAAAACTCCTCTAATAGGGACTACTGTATTTGATGAGCTTCTAAGGAGAACCTCTAAGTATTCTTAAGTGATTCACTCTCATTTTGATGAATGTCGGAGATGGGAGGAATATTTAATGATCCTCTTACAATTATTCCACAAAAAATCTTTGAGTTCCAAAGGTATGGATGGATCCCCTTGGAAAAGAGTAGAACCAAGTGCGAGCTTACCCCCTTGAGGGTAACGGAAAGACGACAAAGCGGGTGTCGAGCTCGCTTGGATATGCATGATAGTCCTGTAATGGTAGATGTGTTCATGTGGGTCAGTCGCCCTATCATAGGAATCAATGCTCGGAAGCTTGAAACCCGGGAATAGGATGTTGAAGAATAACCGCCTAAAGGTGAGGATTCCCATGGTGAGGGAGAAGATGATTTCCTTGAAGGTGAAATTGCCTCGCATAATTTGCATTACACATACATAATAAGGGGTCAACAAGAGAATGTGTCAAGCTACGAATAATTGGTGAAATTTGGGACGTGATGGATGAGTAGTAGCGTCAAGGAGATCAGATCATCCTTCGCGAGAACTTCGTCAAGAAGATTAGCATTTTGACCTCTGGCTAACGATTGATCTTGGGGAGATGTGCCGTGGTAGTATGTTGTGTTCCTCTCAAAAAGTCGGATCATCTCATTTTGAGACTCTTTCATTCGGGACACGATCTTCTAAAGAGATTCATCGCACTTCAGCGGTCACACCTATCGTGGGGAGTGCGTAAGCTTGGCATCCTTGGTTCAAGGATTGGTTGAGAGTGACGGAGTTGAGAGGCTCCGTTGTTACAGTGTGCTTATACGAGGTGGTGTTCACGTGAATTATGATTGAAGGGTTCTCTTCCACGACGGCACGTTATGCTTGAAAAGCGGTAGAGTAAAATTTAGCCTTGTCAGGAAATCCAAACACACAAGTATTTAAAGAGTGAACAAGAAAACTCAATTTTACGGAAAACTCAAAAGAGGGAAAAATCACTAGCCTAAAAATCTTCCACTATGTATGTTGAGTACAAAATCTTCCGGGATTACAAAGAATATGGGAACAACAATAAATATCGTAATAGTAGCAGATGATGGTGAACATCGAGGGAACGATGAAGGTCGCCATGAGGAAGACATTGACGATGGCGGCGAGGATCATGGCGCGATGGCGACGGCATTTGGTGACGCCGAGTGGTGGCCGATTGCTTGGAGAATCTTCAAGTTTTCTCTCCTCTCTCTTCGCCCCTCATATGAAATGAGGCTATTTATTGAGGAGTGGCGTTAATACAAAATCACCATTTTCATCTGATGATTCCTTTGATCATTTGATGTATTTTATTTGAATGCTCAAATGAAGTTTATGAGATCTTGGCTTGTTTGATCCGTCAAGACTCGTTGACTATAAATACTCCATGTTTAAGAGCTATTTATGGATTTAACGATATCCCAAAGTTTCAAATGATATTTTAAGCTTGATCTACTAGTTTCAACCGGATCAACTTACACAAGATTCGGTTCAACTAGTAGAATTTTTTGTTATATCAATTATTATTATTATTTTTTTTTATTTTTTGCTTTCTCCTAGATATAGCTCCATCAAAATTTTATTTATTTAATCTACTTTTATTATGACTTCTTCAAGACATATCTAGATAACAAAGATTCCAAAACACCAAATGGCTAATTCAATCGCCATATATATATATATAATTGATATGATCCGAAAATTTTAAGTAATCTTGATGCCAAAACAAAATAAATCAGCAAAAAATATCATAAAAATTTGTAACATCGGTTAAATTCCTAAAAAAGCTCTCAAATATAAAGTGTTTATACAAATCGAAGGCCTAATAAATTAACAAGCCAAAGATCTTACAATTTCATTTTGAGCATTCAAATTTTAAATACATCAAATGATCAAAGGGATATTTTAAAATAGTAAAGTGTATTTACAGACGCCACTCAATCTATAAATATCATTCCTCATATGGAGTAAGCGAGAAAAATTTAAAGATCCTAAGCACAATGATGATAAACCATGTAATCGATTGTTGTATTGTTGTATCATCACCGCCCACTATCGTCATCTTAACATCATCGAACATAGAACTTATCATCAACATCGAAACATCGTTAACATCGTATTGTTCATTACGAGCAATTGTTTCACATATATATTTGTAATAGACGGAAGATCTTGTACTAGAAGATAAAAATAAGCATTTTAAGGCTAGATTTTTCTCTTGAGGTTTTCACATTTGGTTTTATTGTTTAAATATGATTGGACTAAAGAACCTAAGAACTTTTACTCTACAAAATAGTTTTTCGACGCAATAATAATATTATTGTTTAAATCTTTCTTATAATAATAATAGTATTTATTTAATTATAAGATAATTTTATGATTCTAGCCAAAGCTATATGCAATGAAGCTTTCTTGGAGTGTAGAATTCTCCGCCTCCCAATTTTGGTTTGATCCCGAATATGACTGTTTATTAAATGAGTCAAAAAAACTGATAACTTCAAATTGAACATGAAATGAGCTATTTATGGATATATTTTAAGTCAAAATTGAGTCAAATTTAGGTTTATGGATAAAAATTGGGTCAATTTTTGTAAATTTCAAGCCAAATTGAAATTTTGGTCAAAATCAAATTTTGAATTAAAACTTGTTAAAAATAATTTATCAATTTTTTTTAAGTCATATCGAGTTATCGTATTATGTCAATTTTTGACACCTCTTTCTAGTATTATGTGGTTCAAAACTAACTCCATAAATTCTACCCTCTACCTTCCTCTAATTGCTTCCTTTCATTATAGCCTCGTGGATCTATGGGATCCTTATGTTATCTCAAAAATCTGTAGGAGTATTATAATTATTATTTTTAAATCAATACATTTACACTACAAAATAAATTAAAACTCAACTCAATAAAAATCAACGTTAATTATAAACTTTGAACATAATATTACATGAAATAAGTTTTAAATATTTTGATTGCTTTAAATCAACTCAATTATTTGCCCATTTTTGAAATCAAACCACATCAATTTGTTCAAAAAATCAAAATTATTGAAGATTTTGCATCTTTTAAATCTAAAATCAACTTATTTGTTGGTCATGAAGCTACTTTTGATATCTAATAGGCCTTGGATTCAAAATCAATCTCTTTTTGATATTTTTTGTTGAGAATTTTTATTCTAGTCGCTTACAGTAAGTATTCTTTGATTTCTGAAACCATTACTAAAGATTGATGGGATCTATATAAAATCAATAACAAAGAAATTTATAATGCTATTAAAAATATCACCATCATAACAACATTTTTAATAAATTTTGTTTAAAGGATGGGACTGTGCCTAAAATACATCATGGGGAGAAGTTCTATGGTAATTCTCCTATCATTATGATTGCAAATGAACCGAATTCAAGAATTTGATGCTCGATTAGAGCTCGTTATATTCACATTTAACTAATAAATTTTCAATACTTTAGAAATACTGACTTAAATTTAATAAGTTATTATTGATTTACGTCATTTAATAGTATCATTTAAACCAAATCAGTTAATTTGAACACTTTTTTTTTAAGTCTAATCTAAATAGACAAAAATAGTTCGCTGACGCAACACCGATTTAACAAAGATAAATGATTAATTTCAGTCAGTGTGAACTGAATGTTAGAATTTGAAGGCTTTTAGAATTAAATAAAAACTATAAATTAAAAAGAAGAAAATTTTGAAGGAAGAGGAAAAGACTAGATACACATCGTTCAACAAGCTAAGGAGCTAAACGGAAACCAAGTTTATATGTGAAGAAATGATCCAGATAAAGATCGTTCAACAAGCTAAAGAAACCAAATTTTTATGTGAAGAAATGATCCAGATAAAGATCGTTCAACAAGCTAAAGAGCTAAACGGAGAGCTAAATGGAAACCAAGTTTATATGTGAAGAAATGATTCGGATACAGATCGTTCAACAAACTAAAGAGCTAAACGGAAACCAAACTAAGAACTAAACGGAAACCAAGTTTATGTCAAGAACACTAGACCTCAAGATACCTCATCAGAACAAAGAAAAATTAACCTCAAGAACCTAACAATCTCCAAGATAAGGTTACAAGCATCGAAGCTATCACTAGAGTAGAGCACATACCGAAACAATATTAGGGCATTCAAATAAAGTTTATATAGTGTTCTTCCTTTCTCGCAGATAAGCACCTGCATCATTTCTCATGCTAGACTCCTTTCCTAGCTCCATTAATAAAATAAAGCAAATAAGCAATTAATAAAACACTAAACTATTAAAGAGGAAATTTTTAAATTAAATATGTTTTAATTAATAATTAACAAATCCATCGAAAAAAATTAACAGATACGTCGATAAGGGAGGTCGCCACCTCATCGAGGTGATGACCACGATATTTATCGGGCGACTTATTAGTCGCCCGATTAGTTAACGACTAGTTTCACGGTATGAAGCCGCTAACTTATCGGGCGACTAGATAGTTAGCCCGCCTGATATGGCACGATTTCTAACACGAATCGGCCCCGACCCGAGCCCGCTTCTTTCTTTTCTATTTCGTAAGCTCGGTTTTCTCCTCGCTCTCCTGATAGACCCATCGCTGGCTCCACCATTTTGTAACGAAGATTCGTCATTTGGCTCCACCCGAATTTTGTAGCTTAGCTTTGTTTTCATGCTTTTCTTGTAAGTTTTTTTTTTTTTTTTTTGATAGTTTATTTTTTGTTTTGCTTAATTGTTAGGTGTATAAATAGGTATTGTAACTCACCAAATTGATACCGGAAGTTTGATTTTAGAATATGATTAGTGTGACTTAATTTTATTGTTATGAGTAATAACTTCAAAGCTACATATTTATTTATTTTGTTAATTAAGAGACTATTTGCTTGTTTAGGGCAGTATACACTTTTTTTTTAAAATTGTAGAATTATTGTGGAAAAGTAGTTTTGTGGAAAAGTAATTAGATTCTATTATTTTTGTTCGACTTGTATTGATTATAATGATCTCGTTGAAATCATTTTGATTCAAATTGACTCTAATTATTAAAGTATTGTTTAGCTCTTTCAAGCTCAAAACATATAAATATGGATTTTTGTAACGGATTTTGAGTGAATTGTTAGGTTTGGTCACAACATTGTCGAGCTAGTAGAATGAGTCGGATTCGTTTCCTTAATTCTCGTTTATGACGCAACCGATCATTAATGATCGTTCATTCCAAGTTATGTTGGTGGAAAAATCACCATGCGATGTCATGCAAGCAGGAGATTTAAAACAAAAGTGCTCGGTCTTGCATGACGTTGATAACTTCAGTGGAGATTACATGTCGCTTCTGTAAGCTGATACATAGCTTGTATTGATGATGATGATGTCGATCTTTGATAAGCTTCACAAATTGATTGTTTACGTGGAAATAAAGCCACGTACTCCGCCAAACCGACATCATGCACGAATGCACTCGGTTATGCTCACAGTTGCCACAAATAATCGCACAAGATTATCACGCGGAGATAATGTAAGCACCCCATATTATCGTTGGTGTTTTTATTTTTGTTTTGTGTATGGTATTTTCTATTTTTTTTTAGAAGATGATATATGTTTAAATGCGAACCAGATGCCTATTCAAGCGAAATCGCATGATCAACCTAGTTCATCTGATAACTACCGATGATGAGTACGAAATGATAAATAGTGAATCAATCATTGCATCTGATGATAGCGATGCTGGCGATGATTCTTTGCTGGATAATGCCAATTTATACGACAGTAGTGTCGGTCATGATCTTCTTCGGAGTCATTCAATCCGGAATTCGGCGGATCGCGATGTTATGATTTCTACTAATGAGTACGTTCGGCTATGCACATAAAAGAGGGATGATATTGTATTTTGATGGTCCATCCGATAGCTCTGTTTTCGGATGATGTCAAGTTCGAAGAGTTATATGAAGATATGTGTTTCTCAAATAAGAAGGAGAGAATAATGGTGGTCCATTCTTAATAATATCTAGTTCATTACCGTGACATCCAATCAGAAGAATTTCACCGTTATATGTGCATAATATCGTAGCCCTAACAGACCTTGCCAATGGTGCATGCATAGAATGTAAGCAAGAGGTTGGAAGCGCTGAGATTATCAACTTTAGTTCACCGCACACATGCGTGCCACCATCGGTTGGACATCGCCAATGCACTTCTAAGTTTATTACTTCATAATGTCAATTCGATTTCAAATTGACAAACCAGAGATCATAGGAAGGATGGAATCAAATTTAACATCAAGGTCTCTTACATGAAGGCACGGATGCGAGATAAGAGTATCGAGCAATATTTGTACTCTAATAAATTTCCATTTCTTTGTCTCTGAATATGCATAGTTTTTCTTTGTCTCAATTATATCGATCTAATAAATTTCCATTTCTTACAAGTACGATGGTAGGAGCCTTCTAGACCGACAGACGTCAGAGGAGGCATCAGCCGTTGATGATGCACTGGACCCACAGAGGTTCATCCCAAGAAAGCCTTACTTCAAGGCGCACAGTATGCACATCTAGATACGGTATGAATATACTTACTTGTTTTTTTTTCTATGTGTTTTATTTATCTTAACTTGACCTAAGCTTTTTCATACCACAGCGACTATTTTGGAGATCTCACCTTCTTATGCTCGTGAGTGGCCACGCGATGCGTCTGCCTCCGCACACTGGACTTTCTGTATTAGCTACCGCGACAGAATATCATCACGCCGACGACTACTGAGCATTGGTCTGATAGATGACGGATTGCGGATGTTGCAATGATCCGGTTTGCATTGACGGACCACCGCTATTGGTCTATTGTTGTAGGACATAGGTGGCGAGTTAAGGACCATCGCGGACGAGCTTATAGTGGGCATCCAATTAATCGTATCATGACCCGTTGATCCCGCAAGACATTCGACATTCGGATGGGCGTGCACATGACTGCATGCCACTCGTGGTTACGTAGACATTTTTCGTGGGAGTCCTACAGACCTTCCCAAGTTGGACTTCACGCATATGTGCTTTATGTTTTGTTCCTTCGGGAGTTTTACTACCATATGTCGGTCGAGGTGCATTTGCGATCTCCGCTGTTAGAGGATCTTGACACATTCAAAGACTCTATCTATTGGCGTGCGTGCTTGCCCACTTATAGGAATTGCATGAGTCTGCCAGGGAGGGCCAACATGCGTCTTCAATGCTACAGATGGTCTGGAGCACTGCATGTTGGTCGACCGAAGCTACATGTCCCATACCTAGAGATCTCGGGTCAAAGATCGGCTGTAAGAAAATTAATATCTCTATACCGGCTTTAACATAATGACAACTACTGACTTGTATATGATATTTTTTTGATCGGTGGAATGAGAGAATGTCCGATCGTCGACAATATCGATTTTTTTATGGATGAGTTAGATGGGCTTCTACTAAGCCAGGTACATCTTTTAATTGTCATACATCATTCTCAACAAATGTTGTCAAACTATTGTCTAACATGCAGTGACACATACAGGTGACTTGGGAGCCATACGACATTCAGATTAGGTCACTGGCCGATATTTGTGGGAGACATCTGTTAGCACGGGTTCCACTAATATTTTGGAAGAGGGGAGTGGCACCTTCATGAGTCCTTCACAATTTAGTCACTTGTCACAGATGTAGCCCGATGGACTCCGCCATTAGAATCGATGGTGAGAGAAAGTGATCGAGGTGCGCATCATCAAGACATTGCTCGCGGGAGGCTGCAGAGATCACGCTTGTGGTGGGACGATACTTACACTGACGCACAGCAGTCCCTACAGCAATACATGATCTGGTTTAGGTCGTGGGCATTGTTGTACTCGCTGAAGGCGCCTACTAACCCGCTAACGACGTCTATCCGAGCACCGCCGAGCATAGTTAAGATAACTCTATAATTTGTATATTTTCTTAGTTATTATTTTCACATATTTAGAACATTTTAACCTAGTTCCGTAGGCGGAGCATATTTTGGCACGAGGATCTTTTCGACCTTTCTGGATGTTCGAGCGACGGACTATCGCGCCATCAATAATGAGCATATGATGCGTGATCCGAGCCGACGACATATCGAGATTACGGTCCAAAGCGCCGCAGAGCATATGTCACGTGATATGACATGTCTATGATTCGCCTCGACCGCAGACGCAGCATGGTCCCCATCCACTATGGATCCGACCATCTTCTTTTCCGAGAGCACCCACTCAGATCATATGGACAAGGACGTCAGATTGGGTATCTCTACGAGACTCACAGACGGACATTGGATCAAATGATGCGAGCCTTTATCACCGCTACGATCGTCATTCACCACCGGCACTATACTGTGTAGTATAATATAATGGCGTCAAGATAGTGTTTAGAGGTGTACTTATTTTGTATAGCTGTTGCTGGATATTTTTATTGTTCACTTTTATCTACATCTGTACTTGAGTTTATTTTTGGCTTATGGATGAAATTTTTTTATATCGTTTGATTACTAGTACATTTGTAGTTGTTTGATCTATTTATATTTTCTGGTATAATTTGTTCACTGGTATTACAAGTTCATGTTACATCTATTTGCATTTCCTGTACATCGTAAAAAAAAAAGACAACTTATTTTTTAAAAAAATTGAAGGCTCACTTATCAACTTACACTTAAGCCGTCGTCCGATAAGTGGGCATTGATAGCCACGAGTGAGGTCAAATGCCCACTTATTGACATATTTAAACTTTTTTTACCGGTATTTAATATGTTAATTAAGTTTTAAAATATACTTAATTTAAAAATTTCATCACTATTAAACATATTACCAATAATTAATTACAGCTTATAAAAGTAAATAGTTGTTGAATTATAAATCCATCTATGACAGACTACGCAAACATATGCTTAGAAGACGGCGTTCACTGCGAGGATCATGACGCTGGCGAGTAGAGAGACGGTGGCAACAATTATAAGGTCAAACTGCCTGCTCCTCCAGACACTCTTGTTCTGGAGGGAGAAGAAGAGAGTGACCCCAGCCGAGAAGCTTAAGACAGTGAAGGCGGCGCTGGCTTTGTAGAGGATGAGCTCGGCGCTGCTTCTGCCCGACTTGTTCGTATTAGCCATAACGGCACCTATGATAATTGGGACAGAAAGGCTCAAGAATAGGCCGCACGAGAACTACAATTCTAAATGCTAATCAGATATATCAGTAGAAAAACAGACGAAAGGAATGGACAGAGTAAGAGAGAAGGAGAAGCGGGCCTGAATCTCCTCTTCTGCTGCATTTATAACTTTCTTTGCTGCTGGCGGTTTGTATGATTCTCTCTCCCTGTCTTCTAAATTACGAACGACCGAAGTACAGTTGACAGGGGCAAATATTTTTGCACTGTACTTTACGTGAGCTTCCTCTCGGCTTCCTATATTTTAATCTCTTTTTTAGGTAGGTGAGGATTACTGATTACATATACCATTTAAAAGTAGTTTTTTTATAAATTATTTTAAAATAAATTTTTTTAAAATTATTTTAAAACAAATTTTTTTAAAATTAAAAACTCTGGCAAACGAGTCATATGTACAAAATTTTCTTTGTTTAGGTCTCTATCAATTATGTATGACCAAAATAATTAAAATATTTATTTTAAGTTACGTAAACAAAGTATTTATTAATTATTTATTAAATAAAATTTTGATTTTTTTAAGTTTTTTTATTTTCTGTTCAATTGCATTAATTTTTAAATAATAAATTAATTTGTATTTATCTTTAAATATTATAAAATATTAGTTTGATAATAATTATATAATGAAATAAATTCATAAATCTTTTCTTATAAAAAATTACATGAAATTATTTCTTTTTAAGTTTTAAAATTACGCTTATACAAATTTAAATTATATTTTAGTGATTTAACTTAAAATATACAAAATTTAAAATAAGTTTTTTATTAAATTGTAATTTGTAAATGAACAGCGCATGTATTTTTTAAATTTATTTAGTATTAATAAGTAATATTATTTTATTATTATAAAAAAATTTATAGTCAAAATTTTAAAAAACATTAATCAAAATTAAGTTAGTTTATGTTATAGATTTTACAACAATACATATTTAGATAGAAAAATATTATATTTTAACTAGTTGTCATTTATTATTAATCATTTATAATTCCTATATTAAAATATGTTAAAATAATTATAACAAGTAACAATCTAAAATTAAATCATTATTCATAATAATAAATCTATGATGCTAGAAATTTTGTGGGTTTTATGAACAAGTTGACTTATGGTTTGATCTTCTATAGATGTTAGATAATCTACTACTAGATGTTGAGGATTCGTCTGTCATATTCTTATATTGTGTAGATGCTACATAATCTACTACTAGAAGTATGGACTGGCGTCAGATTCTTATATTGTGTAGATGCTACATAATCTACTACTTAATTGAACGTGAATTGATTGGCATGATATGTCAAAGACTTCAATTTTGTACATGTCGCTATAGGTGAGTGCGGGAAATCTATGACCCTCCTGCCTAAGAGGCTGTTTGGTTGGAAGAATTTAGAATACATTGTAAAATAAATACAGAGATTTTAACTTTTTTGATATTTCGCTTGAAGTAAAATAAAATTTGAATGTAATATAATGTATTCTAAATGCATTATATCATTTTGCAGATTTGAATTTGAATTCCACATACACCTACCAAAATAAAGTATTTGTGGCCGTTGTCGTCACGCTGCCGTTAGCCACCGCCCGCCACCACCATCTGCCGCTGCCAAGTAGCCAATCGCCACCATCGCCACCGAAGATCAAACCTTCAAAATATTTTACATTATATTTTTTTAACCAAATAAAAAAAAAAAGCAAAGTCATGAATTCTTAAAATTCTCAATCAAATAATTATAAAATAATCTTTTTATACTATATTTTTTTTTATACAATATTCTATTTTCAACCAATAAAAAAAGTCCTAACATACAATTCTGAACTAACCTTTATTTTATATTACTTTATTATTATTTTATTTAAAAATATGATGGCGCCGGAGACTTGGCCAATTCTTACATGTCTTCGTAGATGATGGTAATTAATTAAAACAATTTGTATATTTTTTAATAATTAAATTATACTTTTATGAGCTCTGTTGGAAGCATTCTAATATCTATTAAATTCTCCTGAAAATATTTACACTTATTATTATTATTATTATTATTATTATTATTATTATTATTATAATTATCATCATCATCATCATCATTTTCTCTTTATAAATTTTGAACTTTAAATTTGAAATTACTCATAATATTATAATAGCCATTATCGTGTTGATTTTTCAAATATATGAATGGAATGAATACTATTTAGCATTCTATAATAATTTTTTAAATTTATAAATATTTAATTTTTTTTAAATTTTATTTTAATTTAAATATTTATCAATATATTAAATTTATAAAATAATTAACATCTATACATTTTGTATTTCTAATCTTTTATGTTTATGATATTATATAGAAACAAAGTTAGTTCATATAAAATTTTAAAAATTTAAAAATTTAAATTTGAGTAATAATTATTTATATATTAAATTATAGAGTATTATATAATTTGATTAGAGCAACTAGAACTTAACTAAATTAATTTGTGCTTAATTTATAAATTATTATATAGTTAATCTAACAAAATGTAATTAATTTGATAGATCAACTAAAATAATTAATTATAATAATACATGATAAAAGATAATTTATTATAATAAATTATTAAATTATTAAGAACTTATTTGAGTTAATAAGTTATTAGAGAAGGAACTAATTACTAAATTGAAGCCGAAGAGGTCATATGCCGACTTGCTGAAGAAAAAAAATTTCGACAATGATGAAAATGCAGCTTGACTTAAAGTCTATCTTTTCAAAGAATTTTATTGTTGGAGGTCTATCTTTTTTTTTAAAAAAAAAAAAAAACTTTCATAAGAAGCAAAGCTTAGCATGTATTATTTATCTATAAATAATATAGTATGTCAATCAATTCATTCTCTCATTATTTATTTTTTGGTCTTTTCATTGCATTAATTTATGGATATAGTGGGGCACTCGGAGCACGTGCCCCCACTAAGTTGGAGAGGAGGTTGTAGGATTTGTGGAGGATTTAAGTCGGATTTAACTTAAATCTTGAATTAAAATATTAAAGATATTATTAAAATTTAACATTTTATGTCCCCACAAATAAATTTTTCTGGCTCCACCCCTAATCGCTTACCACAAGAAATAATCACCAACGTTTTTTTTTTTTTTTTTTTTTAGAAAAAGTGAGGGCATAAACCCAATTTCATGGCAAAAGAGTGTTACAAAAAAAAAAAAAAAAAAAAAAAAAAAAAAAAAAAAGCTTACAGTAATCCCAGAGAGGACATAAGGAAAGCTAAAACAAAGGTAAGATAACAAACTAAGGGTCGAAGGACCAACAGAAAAAATAAATAAATAAATAACAGTAACTCATCCAGTCTTAGGTGTAGCACCTGCTTTTTTTGCATTCTTTTTCTTTTTCTTATCTTTTCTTTCATCATCTTCCTAAAAAATTGTCCCGCATTTTCATCCACTTGCTTGGTCTTGGTCAGCAGTATCCTTTTTTATGGGTCAATGTTGGGCATGAATAAAATAAAATTATTTAAATTAAAGAAATAAAAAACATTGCATATATAACACACAATTCTTATGCATTTAGTTATCTAACATCTAAATTTTGATATTGTGTATTATTTTTGTAAATGCTCTAAAAAAATTAATGTGCATAAAATAATTGATTTTAAATAATCATATTAAATGATAATTTTGTAAGGATAATGAAAACAAAATTAGTGACATATTACCTTTTGAGCCATCGGTTCCGAAACTCGGAGGCAAGGCTTTAAATAAACTAGTGCACTTGTTAAACTACTCGAAATCGGCTCGATTAATATTTATTCATGTTTGTTCAAATCACTTCAAATTAATAAACAAAAAGCGAATATTTTTGAAAACTCAAGTTAAATGAATTTAAACACAATCATACTTATTTATGTTAATTTAACATACTGCTTATCGCTCAACAAGTAACTTATTAAATACTTGATATTAAGCTCAGTGATAATTCATTATTATCTTAAAAATATGAGTAAATATAACTTATAAAAGTTTTAATTATATATTTAATAAAAATATATTATAATTTAGTAGTATAGTTTATAAAATATATTAGACATTTAATTAAATATTTACATAATATAATTGAGATTATAGCTTTATAAATTATAGGATAAATGCTCGAAGTAAAAAATTAAAACACATATGAATTATAGAAATGTTTAACTAAGACTAAAAATTACTTTTAAATTGGTGACTCAACAAACTTAAGTCACACCACGCTCGCTTAGTTAGAAGTCAGTTGATCTCGGTTTTTTCTTATTCTGATTTGTTCACGCTCTAAGCCTAAGTCGACTTCGCCCTTAAAGTAAGCTCTAACTCCTCTTCTCGATCGACTTCCACTGCTCATTCCCTCGTTCACATTGACTTGTCTACCGCATCATATTATCGAATATTTTAAATTTTAATTTTTATATAGCGAACCAAATTATCCCTTATTAATTTTTTTAAGATTTAATTTCTTTTTAGAATCTAGATTTTGTATTGTGTGAAAAACTTGTATGAGATTTAAGAGGATAACTGTAACAAAAAATTAGAGAAAACTAAAGTTCTCATGTAATACTCGTTAATTAACTCAATTACATATTTATTCAACTATTTTAAACAAGCCAAGTACAAATCAAGCTTGAACATAGATAAAATTAAGCAGTTTCAAGCAATATCTATACAAAGCTCAACAAAATCGAACAACATGAATAATTTTAATTTATTCAAGTCAAGTCCAATGATAAATACTCTCGACATACTACTGGAGGCCAATCCAAAGCTAGGCTTTTCATTAATGTTGACCTCCGTTTAATAAGTATTATTATAAATAAATATTCTATAAAGTAATTATAATTATTAATATTAATAATAAATTATAATATTTATAAAATTATTTATTCGTTTAAATCTTTGTTTTATAAATGATTAAGCAAATTTTATCCTTTAAAATAAATTTAATAATTTTAAAATATTTCAAATTAAAAATTAAACCAAATAATTATTTTGTCATATCATTTATTAGTGAGTGCTCAAATGGAAAAATATAGTTATGTTAGAAGACTTTAAAAAAAAAATTATTTGAAATATTTTTTATTATGTTAATATAATCTTTAAAGATTATAATGAGTATATATTTCTGAATATTAGTATGAATTTAAAATTTTTATTTTTTATTTTTCTAAAAATTTTATAAATATTAATATGAATTTTATATTTAAAAATGTGGTTTATTTATATACATTTTCAAAGGAGATAAAAGAGAAGTTTTTTTAATGATAAAAAACTCTAATCACTAAAATTGAAATCATAATCACATTCAAAAGTTTAACTACTAAATTTGATGTCTAATATAATTTTAAAATACATGTAAAAAATAAAAAATGTGCAACATATATGGAGCACCTAAAGTTCTACTACCACATACATACGTTGTTGTCTTGTTGGTTTGGCTCTACTATTTGTAGTGTAGTGCTTAGAAGCACATTGTGGTCTATCTCATAGGTCATGATGTGGCTGTGCTGAATACTCAGGCTAGGTATTCTCCTTTGCTGGTGTTGACTGTTGTACAGGATAAGTCATGAACTATTGATCCTAATAATGAGAACTAGAAGGTCTCCAAAATTGCTAACTGTAAAATGATGGAGTGGCAATGGGCATCTAATATTGTGTCTCAGGCAGTACTGCAAATGATCTACAATATGATGTCACCCAAGATGGTCCAGAGATGACCACCTTATGATCCTCCTCACTATAAATCGTATGGTGTTCATGTGGGGAACATGAGAGGTGATAGAGTTATGTACATATAATAACCATAAATAATAAAAGTGAATGGTCCAAGATCTACATGACTTAATGTTGCAACTCCAACATCCTCATAGTTAGACTAGCATGTTTATTTTTTGAAAATCAAGTTGCTTAGAATGAGAGTTATGTATATACTTCTGTTGTTTGATTTATGTAGGTTTGTAAGTAGATGATAGTAATTAATTAAAATAATTTGTATTTTTTTAATTAAATCATACTTTTATGAGCTCTATTGAAGCAATTTAATATCTATTAAATTCTTCTTCAAATATTTTGCACTTATTATTATTATTATTATTATTATTATTATTATTATTATTATTATTATTATTATTATTATTATTATTATTATTATTATTATTATTATTATTATTATCATCATCATCATAATTTATTAAAATAGCATGTATAGGTTTTTAATATAAGGTAAACAAATTAATAAACTTTTAGAAGTAGCAAGATCAAGTGCTATAAATTATGCTTCCATGGTAAATCTAGAGATTAATGTTTATTTAGTAGATTTCTATGATATTGCACCATAAAATGTGAAGATATAATCATTAGTGGCTTTTGTTTCACTATGTAATCCAAGATCACAATATCCTTCTAGTACATATGAAAATCACTATAATGAATGCAATAGTTTATTATAATTTTTAAATATTTAAAAAAATTTTCTAATGCTTTCCAATGAGTTTCACTAGGGTTACTAGTATATTTACTCAATTTTTCTACAAAGATAAGTAATCGTCGAGAATAATTTGCTAGTATTAATTGTGAACACTATCACTTAAATTATTTATAAAATATAAGATAGAGTTATATGGAGTGCTTATAAGACTCACATCTTGATAATTAAAATTTTAAGAAGTTTTGGATATAATGTGATTGAGTAATAGAAATGTTATTTGCATTTCTATAAATCTTTATACCTAGTATTACATTAACTTCACCTAAATCTTTCATATCAAATTAAGTTGATAAAAACTCTTTAATATTATTTACAATATTGAGATTTATATCAAAAATTAAAATATCATCAATATAAAGACATAAAATAACATAATCATGATTAATAACTTTAATATAAACAAATTTATCAAACTCACTAATCAAAATCCATATGTCAATATTACTTTATCAAACTTTTCATGTCATTATTCGGGAGCTTCCTTTAATCCATATAAAGATTTTACTAATTTACAAACTTTATTATCTTGAGCTTTTACTATAAAACCTTCAGGATGATCCATATAAATTTCTTCATATAAATCATCATTTTAAAATGCAGTTTTTACATCCATTTGATGTATAACTTGATTATATGCTGCAAATAAAGCTAAAAGCAAATGAATTGCAGAAATTAGCAATCGGAGAATAAATATAAAATAGTCAACACCACTTTTTTATGTATATCCTTTGGCTACTAATCTTGCTTTATATTTATCTATAGATCCATCTAGTTTTAATTTCTTTTTGAATAACCATTTACATCCAATAGTTTTACAACCTGGAGGTAAATTACAAAGTATCCAAGTCTTATTTGACATGATAGAATCTATTTCATTATTAATAGCTTCTTTCTAAAATAGTGCATCTATAAGATTCATAGATTCATCAAAAGTAGTATGATCATTTTCTAAAATAAATATTTTAGTTAAAGAAAATAAAAATCATCACCTAAATTTTTCTCTTTTCTAATTATTTTCCTCAATTGTATTAGTTAAAATTGCATCATCATTATTTATTATAGAATTTTATATTGAAGATTCTTTTTGATTAATAGATTTTGTAATCTTATTTTTCATAAGAAATATATCTTCAAAAAATGTAGCATCTCTAGATTTCATAATTGTATTACTAGAAATATCACTAATATCAAAGTTAATGATAAAAAAATCTATAAGTATGACATTATTAAGAGAATATCCAATGAATACACCATCTACAGTTTTAGATCATAATTTTCTCTTTTTATATTTTAGAATAGATATTTTAGCTAAACAACCATCAACTTTTAAATACTTCAAATTGGGTTTTCTTTTTCTAAAATTCATAAGGTGTTTTATTAGAATTTTATAAGGAATCGATTTAAAATAAAACAAGTTTTAATAAAGCTTCACCCCATAAATTATTCGAAATTTGATGAAATTAGCATTGTATTTATAATATCAATTAATGTTCTATTTTTTTCGCTCTGCTACTCCGTTAGATTTAGGAGAATATGAAGGAGTAACTCGATATATAATATCATTTTCTTCACAAAATTTATTAAATAAAAGTGAAATATATTCCCCACCTCTATCCGATCTTAACATTATAATTTTCTTATTTAATTGATTTTCTACTTCTAATATATATGTCTTAAATATATCAAAAATTTTATCTTTAGTTTTGATTAAATAAACATAGCAAAATTCTAAAAATCATCAATAAAGGTAATAAAATATCTCTTACCTCATCTAGTTAAATTATCATTTAAATCACAAATATCATTATGAATAAGATCTAATAAATCATTTTGTTTTTTAAAATGGATTTAAATGATTTTTAGTTTGTTTTGGTTGAGAGTAAATTTCACACTTGACATCTTTATTTATATCATTTTTAGATATTAAATTCATAGACATCATTCTTTTAATTATTTTGTAGTTTATATGTCTTGATCTTGCATGCCAAATATTAGAAGTAATAATTAATGAAATAGAAGGATTTAAGCAAAACACATTATTACTAAATAATAATAAATTTAATTTAAACAAACCATTACATAAATATCCCGTACCCACAAATGATCCACTTTTGGTTATAATAGCCTTATTGGACTCAAAAATAAGATGATAACCATGTTGAACAAGTAGTGAACCACTAATTAAATTTCTTCTAATATTCGGTACATACAAGATTGAATATAGTTTTAAATATTTTTCTGATGTCAATTTTAGATCAATATCTTCTTCTCCCATCACACTAGCTAATGCTTCATTGCCCATTCTTACACTTCCTATTGGTGTATCATGGTAGGAAGAAACCAAGATTTATCAAAATTTACATGTATAGTTGTCCCGATATCTATCCACTATCGGTAGAATAATATGAAAAATTAATTTCAAATGATGGACTAACATACCTCAAAGAAAGAGAATCATTGGCATTAGAAGTGATCATATTAATTTGTAGTTGAGATCAATTTTGCTCAAAGGTCTTGTTATTTTCTCTGGATGTCTTATCTTTCCGATAATAATAAGTTTTTGCAAGATGGTTGGTTTCCCTGCATACCTAATATTGAATCTCATTATACTTTTTATTTTTATTGCTAGACATGTGTAAAATTTATTTTTTAAACTTTTTGTTAAATTATTTAAAAAATTTTCATTGAAAATTACTCTTTTTCATTAGATTGACATTTGTTTGATATTCAATTTTAGTGAGAGTTTTATTTTTTTCTTCTATTCTAAGTGCAATATTAAGATCGCCAAGAGAAATCTTATTTCTATTATGCCTAAGTGTTTGTGCAAATTGACTCTATGATTGTGGTAATTTTTATATCATCAATGCAACTATAAATGCTTCTATCATGCTTATGCCATGTTCTTTTAGATCATGAATAATATCTTGAATTTCATTTACTTGATCTAATACGATGCGAGAGTCAGTCATTTTATATTCATTGAATGATTCGACTGAATATTTTTCTAGACCCACATCTTCATTTTCATATTTTGATTCAAGTGCTTTCCGAAGCTCAAAAGAAGATATTGATGTACAAAACATATCATAAAGATGATCGGAAAAAACACTAAGAATGCATCCAAGACAAAGAAAATTAATCTCTTGTGGAGTTTTTCTTTTCTTAACCCTTCATCAAAGAAGAATTATTTTCTTCCTAATTAGGTTCGATGAAGGAGGATTATATATTATAGAAATTATTTCTAAACATATCAACTAATATATAATTTTCTTTTTCCATATATTAAAATGTGTTCCTATAAATTTTTTAGGCTTAACATCATCATGATGAAGCGATATTTGTGTAGATATATTTTTTAATTAGTGAAACTAATTAAAATATAGACAATATTTGATTTACTCTAAAATTGTTAGAACTATAAGGAAATATATTAGCAATTAAAAAATAAATTTAACACAACTAAGCAAATAAAGATAAAAAATAATGAGATTTAAATAGCTTGTGAGGGAGGCATATTGATGACACTATCCTTAGAGTAGATCGCGTGCACCAATTAGCTCTTTTCTACTCGTGAGATACACCCATCCCCTTGCCTTGATCACACATGCACCACAACAGATTGACAAAACTTCGAATTAATCGCGTGTCTCTTGTTGTCCAAAAATGAAATGAAAAGAATGACAAGAGAAATTGTGAATGCATGAAGGAAGAGAGAATGTTCAGATTTTTATCATTCATTGCTCACATTATCATTTATTTATAAATGAAAGATGAGAGCCAAATATTAAATCACCTAATTATGATTTATAGTCATTACCAATTGTTATTTTAAGTTTTGAATTAATTTATTTGTATTTATTTATTTGTTGTCGCCATTCACGATTTACATGGATGGATTGACCTCATTCCTTGTTTTGATATCTTGATTGGCCTCATTCCTTGCTTCGATATTTTGATTGGCTGATTCCATGAGTGAGTAATCCGAATCAACAACGGTCATAACTGCAATAGATCTGAAAGAATGTGAGATTTGAGACTCGTCAGTGCAAGGGAAGAGGGAGCACGATGCAAAGTTTGTATGCTAATTAGTGAGGCTTGCTGCTTTCTCTTCTTTTTATAGGGGGGGGGTTTTTTCATCTATATTGTTACAAGTGAAAGTCAATAGTCATAAGTAATTCAATCAAAGTTTTGGGTTTAAGTATCTAAAAATAATAATAAATTAAATAAAAGCACCCAAAGGCTATACTGTCATACGTCAGCCTCGTGGATATATATATTTATATATTGTGCACGCAAGCAATTCCTATATATTTACATATCTTAGAAAAATGTGAAATCTGAGACCCAACAACAAACAGCAAAGATGGAGCTAAGATTTTATTTATTTATTTATTTATTTATTTATTTTGAAAGCATCATTTGTTAATTTTTTGAAGTTATCATCCATCTTTTTTATTTAGATTTTAGAATGATAATAATGACTTTAAAAAAAATTAGTTAAAATATATTTATAAAAATTATAAGATAAATATGAAAAAAAATTATATATGATGTATGATATCTGGTCGTTCATATTTTAAGTGATCAAAATATCTTTTATCCATCAATTTCTAATTCTATTTCATAATTGATTTATATAATATTCATAACATAATAAGTTATTTAAAAATTTTAACTCAAGCTTAGTTTTATAATACAAAAAAAACAACAATTCTTTATCCCACTATGCGACAACATCTAAATGTTCAAATTTCATATATTGTGGAGTCGTTCTTCTTTACAACAACATTTTTTATCCTATAACTCAAATTCCTATATACAATAACATTTCTTATCTTTACAACAATATTCCTATATTGAGTTACATATTTAATACCTAAAATTTAATATTTATAAATATAATATTTCTTTATATGCATGAAAAAATACATCATTTTTAAAAAAATAAAAAATATATATTATTTTGATATAATATTAAAATATAGATATTATTCAAATTGGGTCAAATCAAGACTTGGATTAGGTTCAAATGATGATTTGAAGTATTTTGGTTCAAGTGGTTTCAATCAATTTGGCCTAAGTTTGCTTTTGGCTCATTTGGATTCATATAACCCTAAATGGGTCAAGTTGACCAATTTGATCAAATTGGTCAAGATTGGGTTGGTGTAGATTCATATTCAATTGGTTAATTAAATATGGTTGTAGGCTTTGATTTAAATTGATTTGGATTTAATTTGGTTTTAGATCAATTGAACCATTTAGGTCAATTTAGGCTAAGTTGGTCAATTGGGTCCAATTGGTCAAACTGAGCTCAATTATGGCTTTGGTCAAGTTCTATTATCAATTTGGAATGAACTTGAGCTATTGGTTGCAATCAATTTAGGTTGGATCATGATTTTACCTATTTTGGCCTTTTAGGTCAATTTGGGTCAACTTGGGTCAAATGGCCAATTGGGTTTGGTTTGGCATAATTGATGGTCAAGTCATGTTCAATCATTGATCATGGGTTGATGTGAATTAATAGTTTCAATTAATTTGGTGTAGGATGAGTATTGGCTAGTTTGGGTTTATGTGGGCTAAATGGTTGACTTGGTCAAATGACCAAGTTGACTTGGTTTGACTCAATTTAAGGCAATTGATCATCCTAAGGTGATCAATAATCATGGTATGAGATTTTGATGGCTTGGTTCAATCCAATTTGGGTTAGATTGGAACTTGGTTCAAATGAGTTCTTTAGGTCACTACGGGTCAAGTGAGCCTAAATGGGTCAATTAGCTTGGTTTTGGTTTGATTAAGACTTAGTTGAATTTATATATGAGTTTAGGATTGAAATATAAATTCAATTGCAATTAATTTGGATTATAATAGGTTTTGGTTCATTTCAAATTTTCAAGTCAAAAGGCCTAAGTTGGGCTTGACTTGGGTTGATTTTGATTTGACTTGATTGAGATTTCATTTATATTTGGACACGTGGTTGAAGGAATAATTGGTTCAAGAGAAAATCCATTGATTTTGGCTTGATTTGGATAAGATTTAGCTAAGTCCAAGGAATTGGCTTAAAAGATTTAGATTGGGATTTGATTTGATTTTGATTTAGTTTTGATCATTTGAATGTATATTTCATTTATATTTGGGAAGATAATTGAAGGAATAATTGATTTATAAGAAAATTAATTGAATTTGAGGTGATTTGAAGACAAATTTGACCAAGCTCATGAAGGTAGGTCAAAAGGGCTTAGGAGAAAATTTGATTTAGTTTGATTTAATTTTGATCATGGGAGTTTAGATTTTATTTATATTTGTGAAGATGATTAAATATATAATTGACTCTTGAGAAAATCAATTGATTTTGGGTTGATTTGGATTAAGATTTGGCCAAGCTCATGGAGGTAGGCCCATATGGCTTAGGAAGAGTTTTCAGCTGACTTGATTTAGTTTTGATTATGTGGATGTAGATTTAATTTATATTTGAGAATATAATTGATGGAATAATTAATTAATAAGAAAATCAATTGAATTTGACTTGATTTGAATGGGATTTTGGCTAATCTTATGAAAGTGGATCACATGTCTTAAGAGGGATTTAGAGCTTGGATTTGATCTTGGGTTTCAATTATTTGGATTTGAATTTGATAAATGATTGAGGGATTGAATTGATCTTGTAGAAAATCAATTGAATTGGATTTGGCTAGGCTAAGTCCAAGAAATTCAATCATAAGGCTTAAGAAGAGTTTTGAGCTTGGATTTGAGGTTGAGATTGAATGTAGATTTTGGAAATTTGATTTTGAATTTGAATTTGGGGTTTGGTTTAAGAATGAAAATATAGATTGAGTTTAGACCATAGGATGGGCAAGTCTCCATAAATCAAGGCATAACCTACCCCTATGACTAACCATTCTAAGTCCGGCTTAGCTAAGTGTTACTAATCACTAGAAGTGTCTTAAGACTAAGGAACTCTTGTCTAAGAGTCCTAGATCTATGATGAGAAGATTGAGAACTCACTCCAAAAGTGAGGTCAACAACCACACAAGCCTTAACACTCACATTAGAATTTAAGTCATCACTTCTAGCTTTATGTTAGACACATGGTGTGATGTATATTTTATTTGAGGTATTATGACTGGATGTTATGGTGTATATTTTGTAGACGGATGATAGAGATATCCTAATCATATTTTCTGAGGGATTATGCTTAAAGGTTACTTAAAAATAAATATAAATTTTCTTTACGTGTTGCTTAAACTCTTAAGCATAATCCAAGCAAGTGAGCTTTACCCATGTGCAGAGTGCTAAATCACAAATCATATACATAACTTATTGAGATTGTATGTATGTTTAGCTAACATTTATTTTTGCAAGTGTAGTTAGATTTACTTTTCTATTTTCAATGTAATTTTGCATTAGAATTTGGATAGGTGCTATGGGGATTAGGATGAGCAATGGTTTTTGTCCTAGGAGGCCATGTGATGCCTTTGAAGCAAGTATATCCAAATCAAAAAATAAGGAAGAAAGAAGATATGAAGAAATGAAAGAAAGAGGACCCCCATTGCATTTAATAAAATTGTAATTATTCTTTCATATTTTGGGTTGTATAAGGGTATAGCTCAGCTACCCATCTTTTCTTTTTAGGTTTTGCGATGGTGCCCGATTGCACTGGTCTGTTATTCTTTTGCAGTAATTATAAAATTATTTGATGTTATGTTTAAATTGTGCATTAGAAATAACAAGTTTTTCATAGTTTCTTATGATCGATGCTTTGTGGTATTTATTTTTGAGATGTATATAGAGGATACCACACAGATCTGAGGGGTACTTATTGGAGTAATCGGGAATGACATTGAAGTATGATGTACAATCTCAAAAGATAGAGACATCACCTTTCAATAGACTTAATCACCTAACAATGACTCCTAATGCATGATGGGTCTTCTAATATACTAGAGATTTTTTCCTATTTTATATGGATGAATAAAGCAAAGTTTTAAACCGGTTCTATAAAGTTTCCTAGGGCAAACCCTCATAGTTAATTTCGGTTACGTATTGCTGTAATTCACTTAGAAATACTCTATGATTAAAATGAGTTATTATCTCCAAGAATTTGAGGAGTAACATTATGGATAAATTGGTATATTGGAAAATCAAGTGGAAAGATCAAGAAGAAGACTTATTATCAAAGCCAAAGGAAATGGGTAAGGAATGCTCATGATACTAGGAGACCTAGTGAACATTCCAATCCATCTTATAATTGGGCTACATATGTTTGAAATTGAAGAGAATTATCTTGTTTGAGTTGAATTTTTATTAGATTGATAGGGCTTATAATCCATCAACACAAAGTTGTGGAAATGCCTAATATGTGATAATTTAAGCTTGTAACACGAAAGAAACATCTACTTCACATCCTAAATCTAGGGAGCTTTGGCATAAGCCAAAGCATGACCTAAATCTAAGCGAAGATGGGTATATGACATATCTCCACAAGAGAGAGTAAACCACCCGACTGCTGGACTTATAACTGCCTTGAGTGCCAGCCAACTAACTCCTTTTACACTTTAAATCCATATGGTCGAGTCTTATGAGTTTCCAAGATTGTTGGGTTATTATTATTTAGAAAGAGACTAAAGCCCTTAAACCCACTCCGTAAGAGACTCGAGCATGAGTAGTATGAACAATGACTTAGTTTAATGAGAAATCTTTTCAAAATTTATTTGATTTTTGACACTTCATTTTGACAAAGGCTTTGAGATTTCTTATGTCTAAATGCATGAAGAAAATGGATTATGGGCTAAATCAACGGGAAAGAGGTATATTTCATCATAGATGAGACCTTCAAGGGTCAAGTCTTCCCCTATTGTAGAAGGATGGAAACCCTTTTTTAGCAAGAGTGAAGCAATATGCATGCATGCATGATTTAATGCCTTGGCTATATGTGAGGTAATGAGTTATTCAAAACTTTAGTTATGAGTTATAGTTGGGTAAAAGATTTATTTTTTTCTAAGAGCCTAATCATATTCAGGCTATACAACAAACACCAATCATAAAAAAACTATGAAGATGCATGTCATTTCTATTGCACAAGCTAAACATAACATCAAATATTTCATAGCTCTATAAAGAATAATAGGCGTCTGGTCCGCTAACTCGAAAGAGAAAATGGGTAGCCGATCTCTACCCTTATACAACCCAAAATATGAAAAAGTAATTATAATTTATAAATGAATAAATGCTATCAAGGATCTTTAAATCTTTACTCTCCATGTCTCCTCCTTCTTTGATTTAGATATGCTTGCTTCAAAGGCATCATAGGGCCTCCTAGGACAAAACCTTCTAGCTACTGCTCATCCCAATCCCCCATAACACTAATCTTAATTCCTAATGCAAAATTATATTAAAAATAAGAAAAATAGATCTAACTACACTTGTAAAATAAGTGTTAACTAAACACACATACAATCTCAAGTAGTTATATATATATATATATATATATATATATATATATATATATATATATATAATTTGGACTTAGCACCACATGGGTAAAAGCCCACCTATCCTAACTTGAATTATACTTAGGAGTTCAAGCAACATGTAAAGAGAGCATTTTTATTTATTTGAAGCACCCCTTAAGCATAATCTCTTACATAAAATATGATTAGGCTAATCACGACCTAACATCCAATCTACGAAACATGCACTCTAACATCTAGTCTAATATAATACATCACAAAATAAAATATACATTATATGATGAACTGCCTTAACATAAAGCTAGAAGTGATGACTCAGTTCTAATATTTATGTTAAGGCTTGTGTGGTATATCCTAACTAAGTGTTGACCTCACTTTTAAAGTGAGCTCTCAACTTCATCATCATAGATCTAAAACTCTTATAGAACTAAGAGTTTCTTAGTCTTAAGACACTTCTAGAGATTAGGTAAACATTTAACCTAACCCTAGAGACTTAGAAGAGTTAGTCGTAGGAATGGGTTGTGCCTTAAAGATTTAGGAGGACTTGCCTATCCTGTAGCCTAAACCCAACCATTGCTTTCTTCTTTCAAACCAAACCTCAAATTCAAATCCAAATTCTAAAATCAAATCCAACTATCAATTGATTGAAACCCATTATTAATTTCAAACTCCAAATCCCTTCCTAAGCCCTTTGATTTTATCTTATGGACTTAGCCTTAACCAAATTCAAATTAACCTCAATCCAATTGATTTTTATTAATTATTAAATTTAACTTCAAATCAAATCTCAATCCAAGAATCTAAATTCCAAATTAACTCCAAATGATTGAAACCCATGATTAAGTCAAAATTCCAAAATCTCTTCCTAAGCCATATGAACCACCTCCATATGCTTTGCTTAGCCGAGACTCCCTCAAACCAACTCAAACTTACTTGATTTCTTTATAAATCAATCATTCCTTCATTTATATTGATAAATATAAATGAAATCCGGGTTTAAACCTTTCAAACCAATTTTTAAAAAATTCCAAGTTAGCCTTTTTGACCTACATCCCTCAACTTGGTCAAATTTATTTCCAAATCACTCCAAACTCAAGTGATTTTCTCATAACCCATTTATACCTTCATTTATATTCACAAATATAAATAAATATCAAATGGTCCAAACCAAATCAAATCAAATTCTCAATTTTAGCCTTTTAGCCAAATTTTGAACCTAGCTAAATGATACCCAAATCAACTCAAAACTCATGGATTTCTTCATGATTCAATCATTCCTTCAATTACTGGCCCAAATATAAACATAAATTACAATTGTCAACCCAAGTCAAGCCCATGTTGACCATTTTGACTTGAAATTATCATGTGAACCAAAATCTATATAGATCCAAATCACTTGCAATTGGATTTATATTTCCACCTCAAACTCATTTATCAATATAACTAAACTTGAATCAAACCATGATCAAGCCAATTAACTCATTTAGGTCCACTTGACCCAAAGTGACCTAAAAGATCTTTTTGAGCCAAGTTCCAATTCAACACAAATTGGATTGAACTAAAACCATCCAAACCTCACAACATGATCAACAATCATCTTAGGTTAATCAATTATCTTGAATTAGGTCAAACCTAGCATTTGACCAAGTCAACTCTTAGCCCAAATGAAACCCAAATTAGCCAAAATCTATCATATGCCAAATTGATTGAAACCATTTCAAACCATTCATGATCAATGATTGAACATAACCCCCCTCACTTAAGCTTCATCAAGTCCAAATTGGTCCCATGGTTGATTTGATCAAATTGACTAAAGCTGAAATTCATATCCAATTTCGATCAAATTAATTGAACTAGTATTGACCTAAAGGGTCAAATTAGCCAAAATTCAAATTAAATCCAAATTAAATCAAACAAAATCCTACAATCATTTTTAATTGACCAATTGAACTTGACTCAACACCTAACCCAACCCAATTTGGTCAAGTTGGTTAACTTGACTAATTTAAACACAAATGAGTCAAATCCAAACCTAGGCCAAACCAACCCAAATCAATTGAACCAAAATATCCCAAATCATCATTTAAGCCTAACCCAAGCCTTAGTTTGACCCAATTTGACCAATTGGTCAACCTAACCTAACATAGCATAAATGAACACATTTTGACCATATGAACTCAAATAACCCAAAATCACTTTAGGGAACCTTGGTGGTTGACCTAACCCGACCCAATTGGACCCTAGGTTGGCTTCAAACCAACCTAGGTCCATATGAGACCCAACCCAAGGGGATTAACCAATGGACAACTTCTCATTTGCATTAGATCTTTTCCTTAAGTGGCAAAGTCCACTTTGTCTCCCCATGGTATCCATCAAATGGCCAAATGAAGCACTCATAGGACTTTCTAGCCTAACCAAACTCATCCTAGCATCTGCCATGGACCAAGAGAACAAATCCAAGCCATTCACCCTCATGATTGAATCCATTGAGAGGTCAATCCCACTCAATCCTTCCATATCGCCTTGAGACTCATCCGCCGACCACTCCTACATGGCCCGGCGGACCCCTCCAATGACGGTGGCCAATATGCAAAAATAGGATGCATCCATCCATCATGAGCAATTGAGGGGTATACCCTCTCAATTCGAGCGGCAAGTAGAGTCAATTGCATTGAGAGACTTCATAAGGCCATTTTGAACTCCCTCGGAGCGATCTCAAGCATCGTCAAGCCCTCCTCGATCAGCATTGCCCATTCTGGAGCAAAGCTAATATAGGACATCACCCCTTCGATCAATACTCCCTCTTCATCCAATCAAATCTCAATTCCTTTTAGCCACACCAACACCATACATAGTCATGCACAAACAAATCAATTCCCAAGCTTCCAAGCTGCGGGAGGAGTGAGTTCGATTAAGACCAAATGCCAAAGGAGGGGAGCTTGGTCCACAGAGCACTCTACCCCAAATCAAGTTAAAAGCTTCTCAACAAGGCCTCACCTCAACTAGGCGAAGCTACCTCAAATGACCCACCACTGGACATTAGCTCCGGTGAGGTAATTCCTCAAAATCCTAGCTATAGGGAAATCATGCTTGGTCTTTTTTAAAGAGAATTTGAATCACATGTGAATTTGACCGTTGGATGTGCATCTCCCCTCCTTCCAAAGGTGTGGGATTAGTTTGATCCCAATCCAAGCTCGGGTGAGCTCGAACTTACAGGAAAGATGGGCGTGCTTTCACTCCGCCACAAAGAGTAAGATCATACCATTCCGTTCGTTTGATTAGGGCTTGTGATTAGATCATGGTAGATCCTCATTGTTTTCTCCCTTAACTCACGAATCAAATCGTGGCTGTCCAATCTTAGATTAGATGGTCTAAAGCGGCGTCACGTCATGAGTCGGCCGAGTGAGAACTTAAATAGCCACTCCGCCAGCGTGGAAAGCACACCACGCTAACCATCACGTGGCCCGACGGGATTGAACAGCCAAGCTACCTCTGACGACCCACCACCGAACATTAGCTCCAGTGAGATAATTCCTCAAAACTGTAGCTATAGAGAAATCATGCTTGGCATTTTTCAAAGAGAATTTGAATCACATGTGAATTTGACCATTGGATGTGCATCTTTCTTCCTTCAAGGTGTGGATCATTTGATCCCAATCGAGCTTCGATGAGCTTGAATTGAACGGGAAAGATGGTGTGCCGTCTTTCACGCGAGGAAGATCATGTGTCATCTATTTTCATGATTGGAATGGAATTAGATCATGGTAGATCCCGTTGCTTCTCCCTTAACCGAATCATTGGTCGTCCGATCTTAGATCGGACAGTCCACTGGAAAGCGCATCCGCCGCCAGTTGAGTCAGCGCGCAGATGTGCCAACTTAAATAATGACTCCCATCATGCCGTGTGGAAAGCATGCCACATCAGCCGTCATGTGGCCCGATGGGATTAAAGCTTTAATTATGCTATTTTAATTAATTTTTAAGCTTGAAACTTTTTAAATTCATAACTAATTATAGAAAAATCCGAAAAAAAATGCAAACTTTAGCTCATTTTAAAGGTATTTCATAATATAATATAGAAAAATTATTATTAATTAATTTTAAACAGTGATTTTGGCTTAATTAAGATTTTAATTAAAAATCTAATTAGCTTAATTACCCCTTAATTAAGCATCCAATTAATATCAAATTTTTTGTGGATCTCTAGGGGGATGACCTCTCCCTCTCCTATTTTTCTAGGATTTTATTGATTAATTAATTAAGAAAATCAATTAACTAAGCCTTAATCACTCTCTTAATTTAATTAGTGATAATTAGTGAATGAATATTTGTTTAATTAAATATTTAAACCTAATTACCTTTATGGAACAGTATGGAAACTTAGGGAGTGTAATTGGAATATTTTTCCTAATTCATTTCCTAGATTTCCTTCACTTATTGGATTTAAATTAATTGGTGATTAATGAGGTAATTAATTGCTTAATTATGAGATAAAAATGAGAGCCTAATGAGTGTTTGAAATGGCTTAGGGAGTAAGGATTGAGGCCTTGTCCTTGATCCCTTTCTCTAAGCTAATTTCATCATTCTAATCAAAATATAATCAAAGAAATCAACACATTAATTAATAAGCATGATTTAACTCAATCTAAAATTCACTTGCACCTAAGTAACCTTTAATTGATCTTGGGTAGCTCTTTGGGAATTCAATAACCCAATGTGAGAGATAATGAAATTATGGTTAGCTGACATGTGTGAGAAAATCATAAAAGTAGTTAAGGTCTATTAATCCTAATTAACTATAAATCATAAGCCAATTGCATTAGGCTCCCTTTCATTTCTTAGGAGCATTACAAATTTACTTTTCATGTGGTTGCATATCATATTGGCTTCTTATTGATTAGTTAATTAACTTAAGGTGATATAGGTAAGGGTTAATTATTTCACTTAATTCACACCTTAACTTAATCAAAATATAAAATCAACCTAAATATTCTTCATTAAACCAAATTAATTCACATATGGGGAATTGGATTAAGATTAGCAAACCACTTTCATATTTCCTAAATCAAATCAAACTCAAAGTTAAGAATGTCTTTAAAGAATTTTAGTTTATTTTAAATAGCCTTATTTTGTATGATTATCCTTAGGAACTAACTGGGATGAATTAGATCATGTGCTTATATTCCTTTATTTCTTTCCAATTATGTTAAATATTACTTATCATATAAAATCATGCATTCATTTTCTTTTAAAATTAATTAAATGAAATGGTTTCTTTTATGTAAAATTGCATGTGTTGACTTAAATTAAATAGGTGTGGCTATTATTACTATTAAATCAAAAGTTATTTTTAAAAGCCTATAAATCAATTATTATAAATGAAGTGATATTAAGTACAAGTATCTATAAGTTTGCATGTGATAATAATATAAGGTATGCAATATGAAGTTCTCTTTCCTTATCTTATATGGATTCATATCGGATTTACAAATGTAAAGTTAAAAAAACACAATATTTACCTAAATCTACTCCTATGCATCTCCGTGTTAAGACTTAGGAAGAATTTCATATCACATATGTAAATCATACAATCAAATTAAATATGACTTCTTGCATGATTCCTTATTCTTGTGGCTCTTTTTGTATATGCGTATGTATCTGAGAAAAGTGATATATTAGTCTAGACACCCCGGGGCTACAAGGCTTTAAGTAGCCCTTAGTAGGTCTTGTACCTTACACCCTCGTGTAGAAAATAATAGGGTCCTACTCACTTAAAACTCTTATACATATGTATATATGATGTGGCCAATAAATAAGAATTATAAATCAAATAAATCAAAAATATAACTTTTGTATGGGTTTTCTTATCCTTATAGTTGCTTATACATCTACATATATCTAATAAAAGTGGTATATTAGATACCGATTTCTGAGGCTTTAAAAGCCCTAAGTAGGTCTTGTACCTTACATGTAAAATAATGGTGACATACTCACTTAAAACTTTTATACATGTGAATGTGTATCTAACTAATGGATGAAAAATCTATTCTATAAAAGAGACATGCATTCATAATTCAATCAAATGAAATATTTAAATTCCAAATACACTTCTTTGCATTCATCATTCAAGTATGCTAAAATATAAATTGTATGTATATATGCTTAGGATTTACTCATATGCATGATATACATGATGGAAAGAAATAAATGAATATGTGTTATGTGATAGTAATCGTAATTAATCTTAAGATGTATTTCTTATTGAATAAGATCATTTAGAGTGAACTAAACTTAGGGTTAATCAAAACATGTAATAAGTCATTCACTAAAACAAATTGATTAATTAATTTACTTTAGAAGTGACTTAGTAGGGATGAAAGAGAGTCTCCTCTCTTTCTTCTCTTTATAACACTTGGTTATTTTGTGTAGGTCAAATGAAACAAAAGAAAATATTAAGTAAAATATTCAAATCAATTAAATCACTTAAAGGGAAATCAACCCTTCATAAATTCAATTCTTCACACTTAGCAAAATTACAACTCTAAAACTTAGTTAGGACATACCGCACAAGCCTTGATGTACACACTTTAGACTAAGTCACTATTTCTAGCTTTATGTTAGGGCGGTGTATGATTTGATGTATGCTTGTTTTGTGATGTACTATTATAGACTGGATGTTAGGGTGTATGTGTGTAGCCTCGATGTTAAGCCATTATCAACCTAATCATGTTTTATATAGGGGGTCATGCTTAAAGGGCTGTTATAATAAAAATACAAATGCTTTTACTGTGCAGGTTGCTTATACCCCTAAGCATGGCCCAAGTTAAGATAGGTGGGCTTGGTTATTCATGTATTGGGTGGTAAGTCCAAAATTATTCATATAACTGCTTGGGTTGTATGATGTGTTTAGCTAACATTTATTTTACATGTGTAGCTAGATTTACTTTCCTTCTTTTTAATGTAACTTTACATTAGGATTACGATAAGTGTTATAGAGAATTAGGATGAGCATTGGTTATAAGACCAAGTCTTATGTATCATCTGATACCTTTGGAGCAAGCGCATCTAAATCAAGACAGAAGAAAGAAAGAAATGGAGCAAGTCAAATAAGGAAATGAAAGAATGAAGACCCCCATAAAATTCTTCATTTGTAATTATAATTATTCTTTCATTATGCTGGGATGTATAAGGGTAGAGCTCGACTACTCACATTTCATTTCGGATTGTACAGCGGTACTTGACCACACCGGCCTTTTATTCTTTTTCGATAGCTTTATAAAAATTATTTGATATTTTGTTTAGCTTGTGTATTATAAATATCATGTCTTTTTATAGTTTCTTTATGATTGGTGATTATTGTGTGGCATGGATTCGTTTAGGATCTAACGATAAAAATAATTTTCTACTCCATTAATAACTCATAACTTCGTATAAAAGCCTAGATATTAAATCAAGATAATAAAATATTTAGCAACTCTTTAGCTGGATGTTGAATGTTTAATATCATGTATAATCAACTTATTTCACTCTTGTTAAGAGAGGGCTTCCATCTTTGCCAGATAGAAATGGGCTTAACCTTTAAGAGCCTATGATGGAAGAACACCTCTTTCTCTTTCGATTTGGCCCATAATCAACTTCTCATATATTTAGGCATACAAAATCCTACAGCTTGTGTCAAAATAAAGAGTTCCGAATTAAATAAAAATTGATAAGAATTTGCATTCGATCATGTCATTATTCATATACCTCATGCTCTAGTCTCTTAGGGAGTGGGTTTAAGGACTTAGTTTCTTTTTTAAATAATAATAACTTAGTCATCTTGCAAAAGCATATGACTTGACCACATGATTTGAAAATATAGGAGAAGTTAGCTGGCTGCCACTCTAGGCTATTATAAGTCCAGCAATCAAGTGGCTTACTCTCTCTTGTGGAGGTAAACCATATTCCCCGTTTCACCTTAGATTTAAGTCGTGCTTTCGCCTTTACCAAAGCTCCCTATATTTAGGATATGAGGTTGTTGTTTCCCTTTATGGGCTACAAGCATAAATCATCACCTTCTAGGCAATTTCACAATCTTGTATTATGGAATTATAAGTCTTAGATTTCTAATAAAATTTCAACTCAAATAAATAAATATCCTCAATTTCAAATCTATAAAGCTCAATCATAGGATAAATTAGAGTACTCACTAGGCTTCCTAGTATCATGAGCACTCTCTACTCATCTCATTTGGTTTTGATAATAACTCCTCCCTGTTGATCCTTCCCACTTGATATTTTAGAACACAACCAATTTATTGATAGTCCTATCTTTGAATTCTTTGGAGGCAACAATCACCTACTTTAATCGAGAATATTCTTAAGGGATTCACTTTTCTTATGATGTAATTAACTATGGAGACTTACCTAATTAGGAAACTTAACGAACCTGGTTTAAATAAATTATGCTTTACTTTTTCATGTAAAGTAGGAGAAAATTTTTTGGTATAATCGAAGACTCATCATGCCTTAGGAGAACCTATTAGGTGATTAGGTCCATCGTATGGTAGTGATTTCTATCTTTTGTGATAGTACACTAATCCTTGATATCGTACCCAATCACCTCAAAAGTGCATCCTCATCTGTGTGGTGTCCCTTCATATATACACACACAACACATATCCAAAAATAAACACCACACTAGGCATTAAAGTTATGAGTTTCACTTTAAGTAGTTTAATTGATTTGAGAATTTTTACTTAGTATTTTTTTTTTGTTTCATAAGATTACACTTAGCAACTAAGTGTTATAAAGAGAAGAAAAAGATAGGATTGCCCTCTTTCATCTATATCTTAAGTCATTTCAAAAGTGTGTTAATTAATTTAGTTCTCTTTAGTGAATGACTTATTACACATTTTAAATTAATCCTAAGTTTATGTTTACTTTAAATAATCATATTCAACATGAAAGGCAACTTAAGACTAATTTGATTGAATTACTATCACATGACACATGTTAAATCATTCCTTTACATCACATGTAACATGCATATGATTAAGTCCTAAGTAAACCTACACATACAATATGTTTTAGCACACTTGAATGATGGATGTGAATATGTATATTTAAAGTTTATATATTTCATCAGATTGAATTATTTCATCATATTAATTTAAAGTTCTATCTAAATTCTTATACAAAAATATATAGGGATAAAATTAAATAGGTACGTGTCATTGTTAACCAGGGAAGTGAGGTAATCAAATGACCTCCTTGGGGCTAGCTAAAGCCTCTTATTCTTGGAATGTCTAGACTATACCATTTGTATTTAAACCATATGTAAATTTGCATACATGAACATAAGAAAGAAAGCTCCACATCACATGATCAATTAATTAAACCTCTTGAACAATTACAAATGCATGTATTTTGATAAAAGAAAAGGGGTTCTAATTCAATAATTAAATGCACACACACATGTATAAGAGACATAAGATAGTACATGTTATTGTTAACCAGGAAAGTGAGGTAATCAAATGACCTCCTTGGGGCTACTTAAAGCCTCGTATTCCCGGGATATCTAGACTAAATATTTGTTTTTCTTAAATGCATATGGATGTATACATAAGGAAAGGAAGTAAAACCATATAAAGATTATATTTTTACTTGATAAAAATATTTATGCATGTGGATTAAAGTTCTTATTCAAATTCTGATATAGAAATACATGTAAATGAAATCAAATAAGTACTTGTCGTTGTTTACCAAGGAAGTGAGGTAATAAAATGACCTCCTTGAGGGCTAACTAAAGCCTCGTATTCCTGGGATGTTCGGACTATATACCTATTAACATTCAAATGCATGTAAAGTTACACATGAATCAAAGAAAAGAAAGCTTCAATCCACACACTTATGGTATAATCACATACATCTCCTATATATTTATAACTAGCATTCATAGCATATGTAATCATTCATTTATAAGCTTTGGGAAAATATATTTGGAATTAATAGTGATAATAGCCACACATATATTAAATCAAATCAACACATGCAAGCTTGACATAAAGAAAACCATTTAATTTAATTAATTTTGCAAAAGATGAATGCATGAATCAAATTACATACAATATTTAATATGATTGGAGAGGAATAAATAAATATAAGCATATGATTTCATTCAATCAATTTAATTCATAAAGATAATCATATCAAATAAAATCATTTAAAACAAATCAAAGCTTTTTAATGTCACTTTTAATTTGATGTTTAACTTGATTTAAGGAAAGAGAGACAGATGTTTGCTAATCATAATATCATCTCATGTTTGTAAGTTAATTTGACCTAATGAAAAGTAATTAGGTTGATTTTATGAATTAATTAAATTAAGATATGAATTAATTTAATTAATTAACCCTTACATATGTTACCTTACAGTAATTATCCAAATAATTATGAGCCAATGCGATATGACAATGAATTGAAAAGTAAATTAGCAATAGTCCTATGAAATGAAAGGGTCGAATACAATTGGCTTGCAATTCATGGTTAAGTAAACTTAAGAAACTTACTTAATTACTTCTATGATTTCCCCACACATATGAGTAAATTACAATTTCATTAAATATATTTGTGTTATTGAACACCTAAAGATCTACCCATGAATTAATTAGATTCATATATATTTTAAAATTAAATTAGGCTAATTAAGTAATTAATTAATCAATTATTCCTTACTTAATTTTTCTTAAAATAGTGAAGCAAAATTAGAGAAAATATTAGGACAGAATCCCTAATTCAATTACCTAAGCCTCCTCATTGTTAAATAGTGATAAATGACCCAATTAATTAAGTAAATGTTCATATGGTTAATTAATACTTAATTAAGTGAAAAATAGGGAGTAATTAAGGTAATTAACTTTTTAATCTATCAATTTTCCTAATTAATTAACCAATAAATCTCAAGAAAAATAGGAGAGGCATCATCCCCTAAATAATCAAGTTAAAATTAGTTAAATAATTAGAGTAATTAAGGTAATTAACTTTTAATTAAATCTTGAATAAGCCTAAATTACTATTCATAATCAATTAACGATAATTTTAATATATTCCCCTCCAAAATACCTTTAAAATGAACATTTGTTAGTATTTTTAAACTTTTTCTACAATTTATTATGAATTATGAAAGTTTCATCCTTAAAAATCAATTAATTAGCCTTAATTAAGCATAATCGGCCCATGGTGCATTGATGTACGCTTTCCATGTGCAAGATTGACTATTTAAGTTCTCATATTCGCGGCTGACTCAGTTGGCGGTGGGATGCACTATTAATCTCCACCGTCCGATCTCAGTCGGACGACACAAATCAAACATGCAGTTAACGACTTAAATCAAATGGATCTAGAGTGATCTAGCAACTCACGAATGACGAGCGATGGAACTCATCAGTTATGGATCGTTCGATCTGAGCTCACCCGAGCTCGGATTCACTCCAAATCAACCCTACACCTTCACGCAAGGGATCCAGGAACATCCAACGGTTAATATCAGCTCACATGCAAATTTTCTTCACAAAGCTCCAACACATTTTTGCATAAAGCTCAGTTTCAATAGATTTACCTCACCAAAGCTAAGGTCGGTGATTTACATACTTGAGGAAGCTTCGCCAAGTTGAGACGAAGTCTTGTTAAGCAGCAATTGGATTGGTTCCACGCTGATTGCTCGGAAGGCCAAGAATGGTGCTTTGAAGCTTCGGCTTTGATCAAACTCCGTTCTCGTGGGTTTGGAACTTGGGAAGCTTGGATAGCCTGATGAGGTATGGAGATGGTGTAGCAAGCAATTGGATTTTGGTTGAGGATTGGAGAAGTTGGAATCGAAAGGAAGCTCCCTGTTTCTTTGCTCGAAGAGAAATTCAAGTGGGAGGCTTTGGGAATCGCTTACTTGCAGGAGTTTTGTTTCTCTTGAGCTCGATAATGTCTGAAATGTGTGATTTTTCATTCAAATTGAGCGGGTATATCCCTCAATTGGCTGAGGTGAAAGGACGGGATTAATCTCTCATTTTCTGTCGGCCAGTCATCGTTAGAGTGCTAGAGTTTTCCCCAGGTTCACATGGCTCGGTTTGAGTGGAGGAATGCTTGGGAGGTGGCTCAAGGCTTGATGTGGTCTGATAGCTCTTCCTTTATCCATGGGGTTCTCAATTTGTAAGGGAGGTGACTCACCTCCTTTGGTCCATCAAGCTAGTCCATAGAGGCTGCTAGGTGGCTAGGATACCCCATTTGGGTGCTGATGAAAGGATGATAGAAAAATTTTACATGGGGAGGCATATCCAAGGGATATTTTCTTGGGTTTGGTTCCAATTGAGTTTGGCTAACTTAGGAGAGGTTTGGGTCAGTTTGGTCAAGTTCCAATGTCACATGGGGGTGGTTTCAAGGGTTTTGGCTTAATTTGATCAAATTGGGTCAATTTGGGCCATGTTGGGTTAGGTTGACCAATTGCTCAAATTGGATCAAACCAAGGCTTGGTTTAGGTTCAAATGATAATTTGAAGTATTTTAGTTCAAGTGGCTTCAATCAATTTGGCCTAAGTTTGATTTTGACTCATTTGGATTCATATAAGTTAAATAAGTCAAGTTAATTGACCAAATTGGCCAAATTGGGTTGGGTGTTGGTTCAAGTTCAATTGGTTAATTGAAAATTATTGTAGGCTTTGATTTGAATCAATTTGGATTTAATTTAGATTTTGGCCAATTTGACCATTTAAGTCAATTTAGGCTATGTTGGTCACTTGGGTTCAATTGGCTAAATTTGATTCAATTATAGCTTTGGTCAAGTTCAATAATCAATTTAGAATGAACTTGAGTCATTGGTTGCAATCAATTTGGGTTGGATCATGATTTGACCAATTTTAGCTTTTTAGGCCAATTTGGGTCAACTTGGGTCAAATTGCCAATTGGGATTGGTTTGGCTCAATTGATGGTCAAGTCATGTTCAATTATTGATTGTGGATTTGTGTGAATCAATGGTTTCAATTGATTTGGTGTATGATGAGATTTGACTTTTTTGGGTTTCATATGGGCTAAGGGTTGACTTGGTCAAATGGTCGAGCTAACTTGGTTTGACCCAATTTAAGGTAATTGAAGATCCTACGTTGATTAATGATCATAGTACGAGGTTTGGATGAGCTTGGTTCAATCCAACTTGGGTTGGATTAAAACTTGATTTCAATGGGCTCTTTAGGCCACTTGGGGTCAAATGGACCTAAATGGGTAAATTGACTTGGTTTTAGCTTGATTAAGGTTTAGTTGAACTTATATATGAGTTTAGGATTAAAATACAAATCCAATTGCAATCAATTTGGGCTATGATAAGTTTTGGTTCATTTAGAATTTTCAAGTCAAAAGAGCTAAGTTGGGCTTGACTTGAGTTGATTTCAATTTGGTTTGATAATTATATATTTCATTTATATTTACATAGATGATTGAAGGAATGATTGATTCAAAAGAAAATCCATTGATTTTGGCTTGATTCAGGTGAGTTTTGTTTAAATCCAAGGAATTGGCTTAAAGGGTTAAATTGGGTTTTGATTTGATTTTGGATTTAGTTTTGGCTATTTAAATTTATGTTTCATTTATATTTGTGAATATAAATGAAGATATAAATGACTTATGAGAAAATCACTTGAGTTTGGAGTGGTTTGAAAATAAATTTGGCTAAGCTTATAGAGGTAGGTCAAAAGGGCTTATAAGGAAATCGATTTAGTTTTGATCATTAGATTGTGGGCTTCATTTTTATTTGTGAATATAAATGAATATATAATTGATTTGTAAGAAAATAAATTAATTTTTGATTGATTTGAATGGGATTTGGCTAAGCTCATGGAGGTAGGTCCATATGGGTTAGCTTGGGATTTGATTAGATTTGGACTTAGTTTGATTTGGTTTTGGTTATTTGAGTTTATATTTCAATTATATTTGTGAATATAAATGAAGATATGATTGATTCATGAGGAGATCAATTAAGTTTAGATTGAATTAGGTAGAGATTTGGCTAAGTTCATGTAATTCAATCATAAGGCTTAAAGAGGATTTGGGAGTTTAAATTCAATTTTGGGTTTCAATCATTTGGAATTGAGTTTGAACTTGAATTTCATAAATGATTGAGAGATTGAATTGATCTTAGAGAAAATCAATTAAATTTGGATTGATTTGAATTTGATTAAGGGCCAAGTCAATAAGATAAAATCATAGGGCTTAGGCAAGATTTTGATTTTGGATTTAATTATGGGTTTCAATCCTTTGATTTTGAATTTGGATTTGGATTAGGTATTTGAATTGATTTTGGGAATTCATTTGAGAAGGTGAACATAGGTTGGGTTTAGGCCATAAGATGGACAAGTCTCCCTAAATCTCTAAGACATAACCTACTCCTATGACTAAAACTTATAAGTCTCCACGCTTAGGTTAAGTGTTCACCTAATCACTAGAAGTATCTTAAGACTAAGGAGCTCTTAGTGTCTACAAAAGTCCTAGATCTATGATGGGGAGATTGAGAACTCACTCCAAAGTGAGGTCAATATGCTTTAATGTGTGACCTGGATGCTATTAGGCTCTTAGGATAAAAAAAAAAAAAATTTCTACTCAACTACAACTCATAACTAAAGTTTTAAATAATTCATAATCTCACCATAAATCCTAGGCAATAAATAAGATAATTAAAAGATTTAGCAACCCCTTAGCTAAATGATTGAATGTTTCACAACATGCATATCATATTATTATGCTCTTGAAAATAGGGGATTTCCATCCTTGCAGGATAGAAGAATGCTGGACCTGTGAGGGCATCCATTGTGGTGAAAAATACTTCTTTCTCACTAATTTAGCCAACAATCTTATTTCGTCATGCATATAAACATCAAAATCCTAAAGCATTTGTCAAAATAAAGTGTCAAAATTTAAATAAAATTTGAAATAATATTACATTATATTAAGTCATTATTCATATCACTCATTCTCTAGTCTCTTAGGGAGTGAGTCTAAAGACTTTAGTCTCTTTTCTAAATAAATAACCGCCCAACTATCTTGCAATTTCATATGACCCGACCATATGATTTTAAAATCATAAGATAAATTAGTTGGCAGCCACTCCATGCATTTGTAAGCCCAGTAGTCAGGTGATTTATCCTCTCTTATGGAGGTAAATCTTATGCCCATCTTCACTTAGATTTAGGTTGTGCTTTAGCTTATGATAAATATCCATAAATTTAAGATCCGATGCAACTATTTTCTTTGGGCTACAAGCATAAATTCTCACCTCTTAGGCATTTCCACAATCTTGTGTTGCTGGATTATAAGCCCCAATAATCTAATAAACTTTCAACTTAAAACATATAAATTTTTTCAAATTCAAAATTATAAAGTCAAACCATATGAAATATTAGAATGCTCAGTAGGCTTCATAGTATCATGAGCATTTCCTACCTATTCCCTTACACTTCCAAAAATAAGTATTCTCCTTGAACTTTCTCATTTGATTTTTTTAAACATAACCAATCTTTTGATAGTCTAACCTTGAAATCTTTGAAGACCCTATTTGTCTACTTAAATCGAGAGTATCATTAGAGAATTTCATTCCTTAAGGTGTCTATAGAGGCTTACCTCCATATGGAACTTTAAAATCTCGTTTAATATAAATCCTATTTTATTCATCCATATAAAGTAGGGGAAGAATCTTGGGTATATTCAAAGAGCTATCATGTCATAGGAGTCTTTATTAGGTGATTAGATCTATTTAAGGGTGATGCATCTATCTTTCCAGATAGTACATTATATCTCAATATCGTACATGATCACTTCAATAAGTACCTCCTACGATCTGCATGGTATCTCCTCATACATCCAAAAAAATAAACACCACACCCATTTTCGAAAATAAACCACATCAATATGTTCAAAAAATAAAAATCATTGAAGATTTTGCATATTTCAAATATAAAATCAGCTTATTTATTGGTCATGAAGCTACTTTTAATATCTAATGGGACCTTAGATTCAAAATCAATCTCATACTGATATTTTTGGGTTGAGAATTTTTAATCTAGTCGCTTACAATAAGCATTCTTTGATTTATGAAACCATTACTAATGATTGATGGGATCTATATAAAATCAATAACAAGGAAGTTTATAATGTTATTAAAAATATCACCATCATCATAATATTTTTGATAAATTTTGTTTAAAGGATGGGATTGTGCCTAAATGCAAACATCATCTTGGAGAAGTTCTATGGTAATTCTCCTAACATTAACTAGTATACTTTAGTGTGGTACCTGCATTATGCTCTCAAATTCTTGTTATATGTTTGGTTTTATATGTTAGATGGGCTTAAAACTGTGGACTTGCTTGTTGCACACAATACTACCATTCCATCACACTGTTACTTTTATTTTATAGAATATGAGACTGAGGATCATCTTTTCTTTGACTGCTCGTATACATTTAAGCTCTTATTGGAGATAATTCTGATGGTCTCTTTATTTCTACTCATAGAATTTTTTTTTAATTTATTATAATAATAATAATAATACACATTAACTTTGCATTTTAACCATGTTATAATCAAACTATTTTCCCTACAAAAAATAACCTTTTTTACATTGAAGATATTACTATTGATTGTATTCTTTTTTATGTTGAAATACACGTATTTATGATAATAGTTATCTTTGTCATTATTGCTATTTATCAAAAAAAAAATTTAAAATAACATGCAACTTTTTAATCAAAAATTGTCAATTGAATGATCTTTTTCAACTCGAAGTATAGAATTGGTTTATTGTTTTCTTTTTTTCTTCTTTTTTTTTTTTTTGGTGTCTTTTCTAAATAGACAAAAATAGTTCGGTGAAGTAACATCCATTTAACATAAATAAAGGATTACTTTCTATGAGAATGAACTGAATGTTGGAATTTGAAGGCTTCTTGAACTAAATAAAAATTAAAAATTAAAGAGAAGAAAATTTTGAAAGAAGAGCAAGAGACTATTTATTTTATTTTTATTTTTTTTATTTGATACAAATTCAAGGACAATATACTATTACACTAGTAGTTATTGCATATATATATATATATATATATATATATATATATATATATATATATATATATATATATATATATATATATATATATATATATATATATATATCATCCAAGAATATTTTACAAGGAAAGTGATGCCATTTTTCTAAAATATTATCATAACAAAAATAATCTAAAATATTCAAATATGTTTTTTGAATTCATTTTAAGTCTGATCTTTTAACTATCTTTATCATATTATAGGATAATTGACACTTTATTTTGTAAATATTTTTCTTCAATTTTATAAGTGTTGTATATATTAATATAGAAGGGTATTTATTTAATTTGAATATTTCAAGAAATATGCATGTATTTGTTCAAACAAGTTTTTCGGGATAGTCTTCATAACACTTCCTCACTATCTGGATCATGGAATGCCGTTACACTACATGTGCTTTCAATCTCAGCCAATAGCTCTTAACTAACCCTATGAGCTCAATTAAGCCCTGTCTTCATGGTATCAGAGCAAAGTACCCTATTGAAAAATGGCAGAAAGCTCCTCTTCTCATTCCAACAGAACCATGGATACACAACAAGGAAGCATAGTCACCTACGTACTCAATCTCAAAACCTTTTCAAATATTTGGAAAACTCTAGCAAAAAGACTACAATCACCCAATCGCTCCAGAGTAATTCAACTAAAGAATGAACTGCATCACATCTCTCTTCGAGACAAAACCATGACTCAATACCTATCCGAGGTTAAATCACTAGTGGATCAAATCGCTGCAGCCGGTTCTTCCATAGACATGGATGATATCATTCTACACATCTTGAATGGCCTATCGCCATCCTACCATGCATTTAAGACTGTCATTTGCACTAGATCGGACCCCATTAACCTTGATTATCTTTACTCTCTCCTATGCTGCGAGGAAATCAACATCTCCACGGACTATGAGAAAGAACTCTCCACCCCAGCCACCGCTCTAAAAGCCACTAAAGGCAGACCCGGGAGGTTCTTCAACGAAACTCAAGGTCGACTCAATCACAACCCCTCCAAATAAACCAACATTCTCTACAATAAAGGAAGAGGAAGCTGTCAACATTATGAATATATTAAAGATTATACAAAACAAATTTGTCAAAATTAAGAATAATATCGTGGTCTATGAATATTAACTCAAGATACTCCACAACTATCAACATTTGATGCAAAATGAAGATTGACTTTTAATGCTCCAAAAGATCAGCCACTCAATGATAAATGAGTACACGAACTCGCCAATACTCAATATATATATAGGATCAGTTAATTATGCAAGAAGCATTTACATATCCTAATGAAAGGCCCATCAACAATGCTTGTATTAAACCATTCAAGTATAGAACTATGAACCCACAATTGGCCACCATTAAAATAATACTGAGATGTTTTTGGAGGTGATTAACTAAAATCACAAATAGAGGCGAAGCCATGATCTTTTTTTTAGTTCGGGCACCAACAATCTAAGAAATCGATATCACTATAACTTGTTAGAATTTGCAGGCTCAATATTTGTATAAAAATTTTCAAAAATATTTGTATGAAATTAGATATAAGAAATTCAATCATAAAATACTAGCATTCAAACAAGTAAAAAATAGTTAGATAAAAAAAGTAGCCATGAAAGAAGAATAAAAAAAAATCTTAATGTGACATTTGTAGATAAGATTTCAAAGCCTTTTTGGGATCAAATTAAATTAAAGAGAAAATAATAAGCAAAATTGATGCAAATTAAATAAGAAGAATAAAATAGTATATACAAAAATCTCAATAAATATTTTTAATTTTGTATATATTAAATTATTTTTAAAATATTAATATTTTTAATTAATCAAATTTTGTATAAAGATCATAAAATACTAACAAAATTATTTGATTATTAATTATGTTATATAATTTATAAAATTATTTAATATTTAAAAGTATTTAATATTAATTATATTCTAATTATCTTATAAACACTCATATTTATATGCATAATTTTTATTATTATTATTTAATTATTATACCAAATGTAATAAATTAAATAAAAAGCTCACAGTCCCTTTAAAAAAATAATAAGAATCTTTTCGGTTGCATTTTCGTGTTTCAATGTGTTCGCGCCATTTTGCGAAATTAAATTCAAATCATTAAAAACGCCATTCACCCGCACGTGTAGGCTCCTTCTTAAATTTATTTTTAATAAATAATTTATTAAATTTGTAATAATATTTAATTTATTAAATATAATATAAAAAACAATAATGGTGTGCATTATATATCTAAATATGAATATTTAGTAAATAATTAATAATAAAATTATTATTAAAAAATCATATTATGATATTTGAAAAAATAATAATTAGCATTTTAATACCTTATAATAAACTTTATAACAATTTAATAATAATTTTTATATAATTTATTATATTATAAGCTAAATTAAAAATATTTTATAAATTTTTTTGAAAGTTGAATAGAAGATATTTTATTTTTTAGTTGATTATCCATGCATATTTTAAAAAATATTAAAAATTTATGATAGAGAAAATAATTTTATACAACTATTAAGGTGCAACGGACTAAGTTCTCTTACAATAAGTACCCACTAAATACATATTTAGGAGAACTTAATAGATTTTAACTTAACAATTATAAAAAAATTATTTTCTTCATCTTATTTTTGAATATTTTTAAAGAGGTTATGGACAATTAACTAATGAATAAAGAATCAAGATTTTAACATACAAAAAAAAATTCATTAAATATTCTTAAATTATATATATATATATATATATATATATATATATATATATATATATATATATATATATATATATATATATATATATATATATATATATATATATATATATATATATATATATATATATATAATAATTTTAAAATTTATTAATAGTAATTGATCATAAAGATCTTAAAATTCTAACAAAATTAGTATAGAATTGTGCCGACATATTTCAATACAATGCTTATAATTAACTCGCCAAAATTTTCTTCTATCTTCTATTACAAATTATATATATATATGTATATATATATATATATATATATATATATATATATATATATATATATATATATATATATATATATATATATATATATATATATATATATATATATATATTAGCATTAGCCAAACAGATGCTCAACTGCTTAAAGGAAAATAAAAAAGGAGCATTTACACACATATAGCGCTATTTAACTCGGTTTTTCTAGCCAATCATAATGAAGTCATCTATTGAGTAAATCCAATGAGAATGACCGAAAAGCATCTTCATAGATCGAAAACTGGACCGGCAGCTTACTTGCAGACGACGAGAAGGTCGCCGCGGTGGCGGTTGACGGAGATGTCGACGATTCATTGCCGCTGCAACGGTAGTCTCGTCGAAAGCAGGAAGATTGACATCCAAACACATCTCAATATTGTTCTTCTCCTTCGTTACCTCCACCATGGGCTTGATCGAAGGAGAACTCTTACCAGAATATTAAGCAATTAATAAAACACTAAATTATTAAATATATTAACAATAATTTATTTAGATTAATTACAGCTTATAAAAGTAAATAGCTGATGAATTAAAAATCCATCATGACAGACTATGCAAACGTAAGCTCAGAAGGCTATGTTCACGGCAAGGATCACGACGCCGGCGAGTAGAGAGACGATGGCGATAATTATAAGGCCAAGCTGCGTGCTCCTCCCGACATTATTGTTCTTGAGCGAGATGAAGAGAGCGACCCCAACCATGAAGCTTAAGAGAGCGAAGGTGGCGCTAGCTTTGAAGAGGATGATCTCGGCGCTACTTTTGCCCGACTTGTTTATGTTAGCTCTGACGGCATTTAAGAAAATTGGGACGGAAAGGCTCAAGGATAGGCCGCATGAGAGCTTCACCGCCTTCCCCAAGAGCTCTCGCTGGGTTTCCTGTTGCTCTTCGGCCTCGTTGTCAGCCACGCTGCTGCCGCCGCCGTTCCTGATTTCCATCACAGTTTCCAGGTGCTGATTGCCTAACTCGACGAGTGATTGGCCTGAGTCAGCAACAGGCATTGCTTCATCGGATCTAGAGCCATTTATTTGAGGCTGAAGCTCAACCGTTGGGGAAGGAAAGATGCCATATCTATGGTTTTTTTTTTTTTTTTTTTTGTTGAAAAATTAAGCTCAAAAGCCTAATTTCGTTTCTAAAAATAGTAATTACCCAAGAAGAACGTCAGTTAATCCCAAAAGGAGACTGGACAGGATAAAAACTACAATTCTAAATGCTAATCAGATACGTTAGTGGAAAGACAGACGAAAGCAATGGACTGAGTACTGCTGCGATGCTGAAACATATCAGTTTTTATTTTTTTTGGAAAGTTTTGAGGGCATGAAGCCCAAATATATTCCAAATGTAAAGGTGTTACAAAAAATACAACTAGACTCAACAAAAAACGCACCCCAGACAGAAAACAGCTAGTTACAAACCAGACACAAAATACAGTTTCAGCAGGGGACAAATATCAGAAATGGAAAAGGAATAAGAAAAACATGGATAGGAGCAGATCACTCACAACCAGTGTAAAGGAAAAAAAAGGAAAGGTGGACTCAGAATTACAAAAACTGGAGGTACCAGCAAAAATAGGTGTCTTCAGTTAGACATCCAGAGCTTAAGAGGTGGTTCCTGTGGTTGCCGAGGGCCTTCCATTGGAGAGTATACAAAAGGGACATCCAGGTTGCCGATGGCCATCCATAAACAGGAAACCTTCCACATAGAGCAGCACACGAGAAAGCAAATTTTCATCATTGTCCACCTGTATAGTGAGAGAGGGGGAAAGCAGATTATGGTGGTTTGAAATTTCTCCATTTATGAAGCAGATCCTGCACTTGCGAGGGCCAAGAACATTTAATTTTCCAGAACTGTAATTTGGCCGCAACTCTAGTACGAATCTCAAGTATAAGAGAAGGTACAGGTATAGCAACAGAAGTAAAGATACGCTTATTCCTTTCTCTCCAGAGAGAGTAGACAAGGACCGCCGTGATTAAGTAGTGTAGACGAATAATCGCATTATGTTGAATATCATCCACAAAGCTTAATACCTGTTGTAAGGAGGACTGCAGCAATAAAGTCTTACCATTAAAAATGAGTGCTCTCACTATTTTCATAGAGTATGGGCATTCAAAAAATAAATGTGAGTGTGTTTCAGTGTAAGAACGACAGAGAACACAGATGGAGGTAGAACCAATTCCCCGTTTAGCTAAAACGTCTGTAGTTTTCAGTCCTTTCATATAAGCCAACCAACAGTAAAGTGTGTAATTCACTGCATTTCCCTTATACCAGATTTCCTTACTCCAACACATGTTAGGATGGGATTCAAAAACAGCTTCTTTGAAATCCTTTGTAGAAGGATTATGCACATTCAACCAGCTTATAGAGTCCTCCCCTCCCAGTATAGGGGAATTTAAAATCCTGTTAGAGCAGCTAGGAAAGGCAACCAATGGAGAAGAAGAGAAATTCCACTTACCATCAAGGATTAGGGAGCAAACCTTAGCAGACTCAGGAAGTCCAAGGGAAAGGACCCCAGGTTTTCCAAATAAGCTGAAAAGAGTTTCTCCATCACACCAAGGGTCATAGAAGAGGGAGAAATTCTGACCACACCCCACTTTGTAAGAGAATTTAGTTTTGAATTTGTTTGCAATCAGTTTGATGGCTTTCCAGAGAGGAGAGGATCTGGATGAAATGGGGTGCCATAAGGATATATATTTAGACTCACACCATCTAGCAAACAATGAGCCCCCAAAGCATATTTTCCATATCATCTTCAGTTTACAGATTAGATTTAAGGAGGATGCAGAAAGAAGGCCAATGCCTCCTTTTTCCTTAGGAAGGGTGGTACGAGCCCAAGAAATTGTATAAAGCCTCTTCTGATCTCCAGAGTGATAGAAAAATCTTGCAGTAAACGAGCAAATTTTTTTTATAATACCATCAGGGATAGTCATAGCCCGAAACCAGTATGAAAGATAGCTATTTATAGAAGCTTTAATAAGCTGTAATCTGCCACCCAGGGAGAGGAACTTCGTCTTCCAACTAGCCAGCCATATTTGTAGTCTATCAAATAGGGGATTGAAAAGAGCCAATTTAATAAGACCCGTCACTAGAGGGAGCCCTAAATATTTTAAAGGGAAAGAGCCTTTCATGATGTTAAGGATGGAAAGGAGCTCATCTTCATTTCTACAGCCTTTTGAAAAATAAATAGAAGATTTATATCTGTTTACCTCCAGCCCAAGGTAATTATTAATGGATTTAAGGGAGGAATTCAGGGAGTTGAAAGTAGGTTGATTAGCTTCACCAGTGACCAAAAGATCGTCAGCATATAGTAGATGGGAGATTTTGCATCCTGATAAAGCAATAGGATTGTGTAAACAAAGATTGACTTCCTTTTCTATGATACAAGAGAATGTATCCATAGCTATTGTAAATAAATAGGGGGATAGGGGGCAGCCTTGTCTAAGACCATTTGTAGAAAGGAAAAAACCTTTGATACTTCCATTCAGGACTATTGAGAAAGGAACATCCATGATACATGCCTCCACCCATTTTGTAAACTTTATAGGGAACCCTTTATTGAGTAACCTATGAATTATGGAATGTCTATTTACCTTATCAAATGCCTTTCTCAAGTCAAATTTCGCAAGAAAATAGTGATTACTATTACTATTCTGGGAAGCAAACTCATTACAAATCTCAAAAGCCATAGCTAGGTTATCTGCTATATCTCTCCCTTTGATAAATGCAGATTGGGCTATATTGATGATTGAAGGAAGAGTCCTCTTCATTCGGCTAGCTAGTATCTTAGAAACCACCTTGTAGAAGGTATTACACAAGGAAATAGGTCTGAAATCTTCAATCTTGTTTGAGTGCTTGATCTTTGGAATGAGAGTGAGTAATGTATGTTTAAAACCTTTAGGCATTTTTGAGGTTTTAAAGAAATATTTAACAGCACTTAGGAAAGATTTTCCTATAATATCCCAAGAAGCTATGAAAAATTTAGAATTGAATCCATCTGGACTAGGAGGCTTATTTACATTCTCTAAGTGCGAGAGGATTTCTCGATCCGAGAATTACGCTTGTTCAGTAGGAAGAGGTTCCAGGAAAAGAGAAGGAATAAATAGAGGATCACAACTGTTGAAAAGTCCAGAAAAATATTTGCAGAACTCCTCAGCAATTAAGTGTTGGTCTGATACAATCCCAGAATTAGAATGGATTTCTCTAATCATATTGGCATTTTTCCTTTCTTTGATTGGGTAGTAAAGAAATTTTAAGTCATCATCCATGGGTGAGCCAATGCACTTTGGCTCGTTGTTGAATCCAAAGACTTTCCTGCATTAAAAGATCAGTGTATCTATTTTTGATATCTTTAGCATCAAGAAGCAAAGAGGAGTTGAAAGGATCAAGTTCTAATCTTTCAAGAATTTTTGTCTGATCAGTTCTCAAGGATTGAATTTTCAGAGATAGAGGCTCCTTCTCCCTGTATTTGTGTCTTAGCATTATCTTAGCATGATTTAGCTTCTTCGAGAAGATAAAGAGAGGGTCACCGTGAATGTAGTTACCCCATGCTTCCATAATAATCTCCATAAACCCAGGAGAAGCCGTCCAATAATTCCTGAAAAGAAAACGGTGAGAGGTAGAGATGGGAGTATGGAGAAATGTTACCAAAGGTGAATGATCCGATGAGTGGGGAGGAAGAACTTTGTAGTATGATGTGGGATGATGCTCCAGCCATATTGAATTACAAAACACACGATCCAATTTGGAGAAAATAGGTTTATCTGTTTGCTGATTGAACCAAGTGTAAAACAGTCCGGTACTAGGCAATTCGAGGAGCTCACAATCATTTACACACTCTTTGAAATCAAGGGAGTTGTTGAGAGAAACCAAATTTCCTCCCTTTTTATCTTTACTGATCAGAGGGCAGTTAAAATCTCCTAATAAGATCCAAGGAGTGCTTATCGATTCAGCTAATTCCCTGAGGGAATTCCATAGAGTCTTCCTAATACTGGCATCATTTTCAGCATAGATGCATGTAAGGAGAAAAGATTGATTGCCACTATTTTTTTCCATGTGATGTGTCATGGAGATAAGATCAAATTTTAGCTTGTCTGAGCTCCATTTAATCCAAATGCGACCACCAGGAGAGCATTCAAAGTTGGAAACAGAAGATTCAGAATTAAACATGGTGAAATTCAGTTGAGAGGAGGGATTGAGAGAGGTATCAGATTGGAGCTTTGTTTCAATTAGACAGAAAAGGTCAAGATGGAAATCCTTTATTATTCTCCCCAGCTTGGCCAAGCAGAGAGACATTCCAAAGACCCAAAGGATAACTGATTCATTGGGAGGAGATAGTTAAGGGCTTCTTGCCCTTCTTTTTATTGGTTTTCTGTGGTGTTGGTAGTGGGTTAGTTGAAGATTTAGGAGAATTGCCCCCCTCATTCACAGCCTTACCAGGGGTTTTGGGCACTTTCCCAGAATTCTGTAGCTGGTTTTGTCTATTAGGGGAAACAGCAGCAGATCTAGTGATGACCCCAACATAGTTTGAGTCACCAATGATAGCAGTATTGTTAGGATCAGTATTGTCGTTCGAGGTAGCAATGTCCTCTTCCTGTATCTGAGGATCATCCTGTGGGGGGGAGAGAATTGGAGGTTGATTCAGATCAGCATTAGCAATGGAGGGTGAGGGGGGTCTGCTAGATTCAGCAAGGTGGGATTCCATGATAGTAGGAGTATCAGAAGACTTAGAAGTTGTCAAGACCTGAGGGGGGGAGGAGTTTCTTTGAATGTTAGTTACTATCCGAGGGGGAGAGGTGAGCTTCTGTGTATATCCTTGCTGTTGGTGTGCTTCTCTTCTAGGATCCCGTAAATGAACACGACTTCTGCTACGCCCTCTAAGATTCTGTGAGGGAGTGGGATTATGAGGGCAGGAGTGAGCATCATGGGAGAAAGTGTTGCAGAAGGGACATACTGTGGGCTTCTAGTCGTAGATAATTTCCTGATTGAACTTTTTACCATTTAAGTTGATGGGAATAGAGTCAGGAAGGGAAGAAGAGGTGTTAATCTGAACACATATTCGAGCAAAGGTGATACGGGTCTTAGCTGCAGTGAGATTGTCCACAGCTAGCGGGATGCCAACACGACTTACAACTTTGGAGAAGCCAGACTCATTCCAGCAGCAGAGGGGGAAGTTCGGCAATTTGATCCAGAGTGGGAGCTCTGTGATGGATTCTTTAGATGGCCGAAAGTCCCAAGTCCATTGTTGAAAGATAAACGGCCGACCATTAAGAAAGCAGGGACCGTTATCCCAAACCAAATTGTAATCTTCCTGGCAATTAAATCGGAAAAGGAAGAAATCTCTGTCAAGAGTAAGGAGGTCAAGAGTACCTTTAAACTGCCATTTCTTCTTAATCGCAGCAAGGAGAGCACCATAGTAGGGTCGTTTCCCTATCGCATGGCCGATCAGGGAGAGATGCCATTCCTTTTGACCATCGGAGAGCTCTTCTTCAGAGAAGGAGACTTCCTGGGAGTCCGCTGGAATAAAGGAGAGAGGGAGGGCTTGGCTCTTTTCGTTTTGGGATAGGAGAAGATCCTTCCAAACATTATTCATGGGGGGATGTAGGGTTCCTTGGTTGGATGAAAGGGGAACGGATGATAAGAGGGCGTGAAGAAGGGGGTTGGATGTAGTGGGGTCCATACAGAGGAGACCCACCGGAGGTCAATCAGTCTCTCACCCAGAAAGTCGACAAGGGAAGGGGAAAGGAGAAGGGGAGGCGGTCGGAGGAGAGGAGAAAGAGGAAAAAAACCCTAGATGCATCGGCACGCTGGACAGCAGTTTGATGGTGGGCTCCAGCTGGGTTGAGCGATGATTTATCAGTTTTTATTAAGTCTGAGTCCTTCCTGGATGCTTCTTTCTCTTTATGGGGTTAAGACTTTTTGTTCAGTTACGGTGTTTGTATTTTGCTTTTGTTTTTTTTCCTGGGCCTTGTCTAATTCTCCTGGCCTTCGGGCTTCATACGTGTTACTTATTTTACACTTTTGGAATGAAAATTGAGCAAATGCTCTCAACTTTTCCAAAAAAAGAAAAAGGACTGAGTACGAGAGAAGGAGAAGCGGCCTCTGTTTATAATGGGAAAATATATCGAGTCCGCGACGAATTTTACGCGGGACTCAATCAGACACGACGCGTGGCACAAATAATGGGTGCCAAAAAATGACGTCGTAAGACGGAAACGACGCTTATTTTCAGCTCCGCCGACCGACCCAACCACCTCGCCTAAACCTCGGGGAACAAAATATCTGCGCTCGATTCTTTCGTAATACTCATGTGGCGTGAAGAAGAGAATTTCTGAGCCCCATTTCGGCCCACCTCCATCATTCGATCAGCTTAGGGCTTCTAGCGAATTTCAAATTGAGGTATTCTGGTTGGTTACACGAGGTATTTCCACATGCATTGCTGAACTTGAAAGATTTTAGGGTTTTCTCTATCTTTGTCCATTACAATCCATCGAGTGTTTCTAGGTTTCTTTATGGCATTTTTTGATATGGCTACCCTCTGCATCAGTTGTACCTCACCTGCACGCTCTACTCGATATTAGAGACAATTTTGGGCTATTTTGTTGATTGTTCGCCTGCATCTCCCATACTCAAACCCAACAAGACCCTCTATACTTTCTTGAGATTTTGCATTTTTTCACCCATTTTTCCGTTTGGATGGCATACTATGGCTAGAATCTTATGAATAAGCGGGAAGTAGTGTTTTGCGGTGTGTCTGGAGAAAATGAATCGTACTCTTACTGCATCTCTATACCTCTATACCTCTGCACTGCACTCTCCTCTAATATTACCGATTTTGGGCTGTTTTTCTTGATTGTTCGGTCTGGTTTTTGAGACAATCTTAACTGCTTTTCTGTGGAAGTAGATTAGAGGTTGTTTGGAAGCTAATTTTGATGCTTTTTGCAAATGTACTCGAACCCTCAGCCTGTACTCTATACTTTCTTGAGATTTTGCATTTTTCACCCATTTTTCCCGTTTGGAGGGCATCTATATTAGAATCCGTTATGAATAAGCGGGAAGTTGTGTTTTGTCAGGTGTGTTCTGTGGAGAAAATGAATCACTGCACTGCACATCTCTGCATCTGCACTGTACCCTCGATATTAGAGCGATTTTGGGCTATTTTTCTTGATTGTTCAGACCGGTTTTTTGAGACAATGTTTACTACTTTACTGTTGAAGTAGTTTAGAGGTTGTTTGGAAGCTAATTTTGATGCTTGTTTATAAATGTACTCAGAACCTCGTACTCCTGCACTCTATACTTTCTTGAGATTTTGCATTTTTTCACCATTTTTCCGTTTGGAGGGCATACTATGGCTAGAATGCTATGAATAATGGAAAGTTGTGTTTCGGGTGTGTTACGTGGAGAAAATGAATCACTCTGCATCTCACACTGCACTCCCGATATCAGAGATGATTTTGGGCTATTTTTCTTGATTGTTCGGTTTAGTTTTTGAGACAATGTTTACCGCTTTACTGTGGAAGTAGTTTAGAGGTTGTTTGGAAGCTAATTTTGATGCTGTTGCAAATGTACTCCGAACCCCTACTCCTGCATTCTATACTTTCTTGAGATTTTGCATTTTTGGTCCATTTTTCTCGTTTGGAGGGCATACTATGGCTAGAATCTATGAATAACCGGGAAGTTATTTTGTCGGTTTGGGTGTGTTCGTGGAGAAAATGAATATGTACCTGCACTCACTGCACTGCACCTCCCAATATTAGACGACTTTGGGCTATTTTTCTTGATTGTTTACGGTTTTGAGACAATGTTCGCGTGGAAGTAGAGGTTGTTTGGAAGCTAATTTTGATGCTTGTTTTCAAATGTACTCTCAACTCTCAGACTGCATCTCTATACTTTCTTGAGATTTTCCAGTTTGGATGTCGTGGAGAAATGAATCACCTCGTACCTCTGTACCCATGTACCTCTCAGACTGCATCTCCCGATATTAAGGTGCTTGCAATCCATTATCTGTATTCTCGATTACCTTGACTTTATTTTGAAGTTCATGTCTGCAAAAGGATAACGCCTAGATGCAAGTGCCATCGAGCATTATTTGATAATATTATACGCTTCACTAGTGATAATATTGAAGCCTTCACTAACCTGTCAGATTGCGACAAGAAGACTTCGGTGCCATAACCCTATCCCATCTCTTTGGGACATCGACACAAGCCTTTTCGCGTGCATTTCTTTCACCGGATGAAGTACGTGATCTGGGATGCCAAACAAAGGGGAGAAAGTTTTATGGCGAAATCCCCATTGACGATAGTTCACCGATTATAAGAATAAGCTCGAGTAATCGGATACTCATCGCTCTGAGATAGTTGTACATGATATGCTTTCTTATTTCAAATTTGTTCTTTGCATACCACAACTATAGTAGCTTTTAATTAGCATAATATTGAAAAATTTCTGAAATAGGCCATTCTTCTTAGTGCCAATTCAATGGCATTACAAGAAAGATCGATTGCAGGCGCTGGCCATGAGTGGCTTTGTCCCTCTTCTTATGGTATGTTCGACCCATCGTTATATTTTACTTGATGTGAGCAAGTTAACAGATAAATTTTTTGTTGTAGATCCTGGTGAGCACATTATTAGCATTCGCCATTTCCGTCTGCATGTACCATGCTCAGCTCTAAAATAAAGTTCGCAGACTTTGCCTTGACGATTTGGGAGGAGACCAAGTGAGACATTAGTTATGTTCGTTCATTCGATGTAGTAATGCATTTACCTATGTTGTTTGTCGCCATATCTATCTTTGGCTTAACAGGTCCTTTACACTCAAGGACTTATCAAGAGAGACTGCTCATTGAATCATCCTCTCATCCCCATGAAACTTCCCTTGCATCCCTGCAGAATTATGCGCAATATGGCTTGCTAAAAGAAAGCAAGATGTGTATCCAAAGATGTCACTCAGATAGTGCATCCGGTGTGCTTTACTCCCGCCATCCATAATCGACTTGGACACTTCTTGGTAATATCAAGCTTCGGTGGTCATTTTATGACTCATTGCCAAAACCGACACATAAAGCCATTCTACGGAAATGGTATGCACTCTTCTTGCGGGTTCTCCTGGGGATTTAACTAATACCTTATCCATCTTCGATTAAATTCGGCTCAGATATCTACCATTATTTTGACAAAGAACCCAAGAAATGGCTGAAAGCGGTGTTACCGCCCCATTTAACGGTCGATCGCATGTTTATTTGAAATACATGGAGGCAGATCGAAGCCCACAATTAACTGGCTCAACGGACTTGGACAAAAAATGAATAGATTTATTTTGTTTATGCGATTTTTGCTTGGCCTCAAAAAATACTTAAATAAAATTTGGATGCTTGAGTTGTTCTATGTACAGCACATTCAGTTTAGGTAGGGATAATTCATTCTATTATTTCAGTGGGTTTATGTAGGGATAATTCAGTTGTTCTCAGATCGACATTCTGTTTAGGCATGTTCATTTGCATTTTGAGGCGCCTTCGAGTGATTTTTTCCGCTTTTTTTTCACTTTATGTAGCCTGGTTGTTCAGATCATGGTAACTAAATCCCAACCGAAGCAATAAGGTGGCTGTTCTGACAAATTTTAGGAGATTCCTGGTATTTGTACTCTCTGTGCAGGTTTTGTTTCACTTTCTATTTGTTCAGATCATGGTAACTAAATCCCAAACAATGTGCTCGACAAATTTTAGGAGATTGGTATTTGTACTTTTGTTTCACTTTTTTGTAGCGTTGTTCAGATCATGGTAACTAAATCTCAGAGTTCGCTCATGAATTTTAGATCTGATTGCATCTCCTGCACTCTATACCTCTGTACTCTTTCCTCTACATCCTTTGTACCTCTATACATGCATTCCTCTGTGCACTCATTCTTACCTCAGACTAGATTTTTTTTTAAATATTTTAAAAATAATTATCACTATAAAATATATTTTTTCAAATCAAAACATAAATAAAACAAAATAATAATAATAAATAGAATAAATAAAATATAACCGATGCCAAATAGTCCAAAAAATACAATAGATTACTTAATTCTCTGTTTTGTTTACTTAATATACATTGTAACATAAAGTATATATATAGTATTTTGTTTATTGATTATTTAAAAAAATGGTAAGATTAAAAGAAAAGAAGATGATCCGCGATCATATAAAAGTAATGTAAATCCATAATTAAAATACCACTAATTACAACAAAATTCATTAATTGTATTTTTTTTGTCAAAAAAAAAAAGAAAATTTATATAGACAATTTTAAAAAAAGATTTATTTATCAATACTTTCTTATATTTAAAATAGTATATTTTATTTTTAAAAAATATTGATGATAGTAAATATTATATATAAAAATTAAAATTTAGGTGTTAGATATATAAATAAATAAAATTATGTGTTTAAAAATCTCTTAAAAAATAAATAAAATTGCAAAAATAAGGATAAGGATCCAACCATAGGAAATGTTTTTAATAAATATTTATTAATTTTATGGTTTAATGCGAGTCTTCTATGCCAGATTTTGAGCAATAGACTTATTGAATACATATCAATTGAATATTGTGCTCATCATGACAATGCCAAGGTTTATATCACATAAATGCCATTACCAATTTTCTCTTCTTTTTGTTTGTTTTTGTATGTACATTTGGTTAAATGCTACGAATTTTGTTAGTATTCAAATACATGATTATGGTATTTTATTAGAATTTAATTGAATATATGTTTTAATCATTGAAATTATTCTAAAATGTGTTACTAAATTGGCTTTTTTAGTATATATGAAAATTGTAAATGAACAATAATGGAAGCTATATTGCTAATCAAACCTCCATTCAACTAAATAAACTATACATAATTGCAAATAAAAAAAAATTCCAATCTAAGGAAATCTCAATCAAAAACTTGCTTTAAGAAATTACTTTTCATGTTGCTTAAGAAATACTTATCTATCAAGAATTTAAATATTTCTCCCAACCCTCTCCTTCCAACTTCTCTGAGGAGGAACAATCCATATGAGAGAAATGGTAAATAGTATTTTATAATCAAACCAATGAGGCAAAAAATAACCTTAAATACATGAAGTGCATCTATTTGGATGCTTATGCTTTTATCCTGAGCATAGAAATAAATTCATCAGTTTCTGAGAAAATATGTTTAAAAAAAATATCTAAGTTCTGAATTCTATCTAAATATTAGACCTCATCTGGGCTATAGAGTTAAACAATTCTTCACCAAATCAGAATTAAAAAAACAACAAAAAATTTGAGAAGACATTAAGGAAAAATTGTCAGTTCACTTGCAAAAAATGGTAAGATTAAAAGGAAAAGAAGACTTTTACTAAAGTTATGAAATGACGAGAAAAAAATACAAACATTATATTTTAAAACAAAAATGAAATTAAAAAATGTCTTCTTGGATAATATCATGCAAAATGTCGTCTCGTAATAATATCCATCATCGACTTAGTGTACCCTTGACATGTTGGTTGATTGATGAGGAATTGAATTCTGTGGTACAACATCATAGTAATGGTACAACATCTTAGTAATGGATGAATGTTTGGGCGTCAATGTGAAATATTCTAGGCTTACACAGCGAAAAAGCGGGGCATAGCAGTGGGCTGCATAGGTGATGCATCCGTTCTGACACTCTCGGACTTCACTTTTGTTTCTAAGACAAGAAAATATAATGAATTAAATATTTACAAGAACTATAAGTAATAGCAACATCGAGGCAAGTAGGATAAGTACTTGTGGATTTTTTGGATTTCTCCCAATAAGCCTTGAGCCTTGCGTTGGAAACACCCTTTGGGCGTCTCTTGATTGGATCCTTCAATGTCCTTATCCTTAGGCGATGATGTGGTCTTCTTCCTCTTAAGCGATCGTCAAGCGGTGGAGAATTCCACTTATTAAGTCCACTTCATCGAGATACTTAAGAGATGCAAGCATGTAATCCTCGGCAATCTTATTACCACATTGCCGGAGCTAATTTGATATGCATATCGACTTATATGGTTCACGAAAATAATGCGGTTCCATCTCCACATGTACTAACCTTACGTATGAACCATCGATGTAGATGTCCCTCTTTGCTCACAGACCACGCGCATGAGGAGGTACTTATCAGAATCGCGCGGCATCATTAAGAACTGCGGTGTGCACAAAGTATGCCCATCATTTCAAATTTACGGACAAGAAATATCCATAGTAGACACATCAAAGTGGACAATCGGGTTTTGGATGCATTCTTCTTCTCTAAGTTCCTCACCAAGTACTCCATGGGCCTATCGACCTGATGCAGATAATCCCCAACTCCATGCATTCTTCTTGAACATAGAGTAAAGCTTCCTCGTATAAAATAAAGCGACTTGCTTAAGAATTGGACTACTCTAACAGGAACAATTTTGGATACACTTGAAGTCTTCATCATGTTCATTTCCATGTTTCCATCACCTTCTCCAATCCCAAGAAATCAATGAACTTGTTGGCTTTGAAATATCATGACACGCTATTTGTCTGTGAGTGGACAAGATGCCAATACAAAATTTATCTTTGTTGAATCGGTGGACCATTTAATTTTTGTAAAGTTCAGATAAACATGATCATGCAAATTGCCCTCCTCTAGCATGGCGAGCATCCTCAAACTCATCCTCATGTTACATTTGCTCATACATGCATAGAATAGCCCTTGAACTCTCTTGTTACTACTAAAGCAATGGACCTTGGAGGCTTTCTTTGAGATATGCCATTGGCACAACCTATATATGATCGTATCACATTAGTACATTCTCGATAGCTCTACTTTGATCTTGATCGGTAAATATATATAGGATGCGCCACCCATCACCCAGAAAAAATGTCAAAATAACCATGACTCGATGGTCTCTTAGACAAAAAAACTCGAATAATAAGGCGTTTTGCCAATGATGATTCACTCGCGAGTGGGGCATAGACAAGATTATATTTATTGGAGCCGATAGCTAGTATCAAAATTATCACATCCCAAAATAATCAAATTCAACCTAGACATACCATTGCTCCAAAAAAAACTCACCAAGCAATCAGACGCATCAGAACATCCCATGCAAACATCTCCGTCTTGTCTTTCCTTGAGCGTATTAATTCGTTGCTATCACCACTTGCAATCCGTGACCTTCGCTCTTTACGGATGAAATTGAAAGCATCTCTTTTGTGAATCAATATTCTCTACCAACTTCCTCGGTTAGATAGGCGAAGCGTCGGTTGCACTAATCTGCCTCGTCATCGTCTTCAAAGCGATGCCTTCATCGATGCGCTTGTCGATCGAGAAGATCTGAATCACCGGTCTTTGCCGGTGAATGATTATGGCTCTCTATATATTTTTTAGCGACCAATTCCCCTCAAATCCAATAGAATCATGTGGGGACAACTCCCTCAATTTTCTTGAATTTTGTTATATGGTTTTGGATTGGCGGTTTTTTTTAGACACGCTTTCGCTGAAAATCTCGATTTCAATTTCTTAGAGTTTGGCCAATAACTTGTATGGTCTTTTCTAACAGCAGTTTGATGTGCATCACGGATGGTGCATAAGCGGTTTCATTATACTGGCGTGCTGAATACCCAAATTTGGGTCATTAGATAAAACAACTTCATCATCGCATTGCTCATTCACCACAAAACATAGAGTCGAGCAGTTCCAGATAATAGAAATGCAGATGAAACGAGAGAAGCAGAGAGCAAATTAGTTAGTCGGAGAGTGACACAAAAAATACCCAAAATCATTGAGCGACCACCAAATTACCAGGAGGTGTGAGAGGGTATAGAGCAGAAGGTATAGAGGGTATGCGAAGGTATAGCGATGCAGAAGGTATAGAGGTATAGAAGGTATGGCCGGTCGATGCAGGCGGTATAGCGAATCTGAGAGGTGCAGGAGAATGCAGTGGAGAGGTACAAAAGGTATAGAGAATGCAGAGATGCTGTGAGATGCATCTCTAAAATCTGTCGAGCGACCATCATTGCTTGATTTGATTTAGTTACCAAGATTTGAACAACCGGGCTGAGAAAGTCAACAAAGCGGAAAAAATAAATACTGAAAGACACTCTGAGAGTACATATGTAAATAACCACTAAAAATTAATCAAGCGACCACCAATTTCCTCTTGAAGGATTACATTGAATATGTTTTCTCAGAACTTTACAAAAAATCATGAAAATAAATATGAATCTGGAGGAAGGATTACAACTCCTTAAAAGATTAGATCCATTTTTATTTCGACATCATCATTTATTTCCTCAGCGCCTCCATTTCAAATTCATTCTCCTTCTTCATAGCTCTTTTAATGCTCTCGATTCGGTCGCAAATAAAAAATATACTTGCCCCAAATGAAGATATTTTAAATTTCTCCATATACTCATTCCCGCGGTTGGTCGGGCGGCTAAACCGCGAAAAATAAGCGTCGTTTAGTCTTCTCGGCGTCATTTTTTGGCGTATTGTGCCGCAGCGTGTAATCACGATTGGAGTCAGCGTAAAAGCTGTCGATCAGGACGTAATATTTTCCCGTTTATAATTCTCGAAATGTCATGTGACGCAAGGTGAATCTTTTGCTTTTCCACGTTAGAAGCTTCCTCTCCGCTTTCCTCTTCGCTTTCAATCATGACTATTACTCAATTTTAATATTTTTTATATCATTCAAGCTTTAATTGAATGCACGAAAATCATCAATATTATAAGCCGAATATTTTTTCTAGCATATTCTTAGCACTTTTTTTAAGCTCTCTCGTGTCTAATGCAATGTCTATGTGCAAGCCAAAAAAAGGTTTCATACATCCTCGAACCAATCTAGCATGTCTATCATATATTATATAATGATCCTCTCTAACACTTATGACTAGAACAATGTTATGTAATATCAATTGAAATCAAACACAGGATTATATACATTCTGCTTCTATAATTATAAAGGCTAGTTAAAAAAAAGATTATTATTTGTATCAATATTAACTACAGTAAGTAGTGTTTTTCTTATGTCAAGGCAATGACTTCTCAGTTTCTGAAGCCAACATCTTTTGTTCCAGAGATGCAACTTCAATATATATAAATTAAAGCATCTTAATATTTTTTATAAATAGATTCAAATTTTGGCGTAGGTATAATTTAAGTTTTAAAATGCTTTTGCCATAGTACATAAATTTTGTTACATTTATTAGTATAAAATTGTGTCGACATATTTCAATATAATGCTTTTAATTAAGGAAATTTTTTAACTTAAGTATCATTAGAATATTAATTACGTAATTAAGTATTGATAAAATATAGTATAGTAACTAGTGGGCATTGCTAACTATCATCGATTAGGCGTGGTGTATAGATCGAGAAATTCATTTGGATTAATGATCGGCCCTATCTCTCTGTTTGCTCATTCCCCCGGATGGATTCGCCCCCTCGGCCAGGCTTTTCTCCCTCCCCTCATCTCCTCTCCATCTCAGCATCCAGATGCGTTGTTGTAGCTCCAACCGGGTATTGAAAGAAACCTTCTTTCTTCCAGAAAGTCATTCACCTGTTTGGATTCTCTCTCCCATAGCGTTGGAAGCCAACATTAGCTTCCGGTGATGATTCCGGCGACTCCATTTTGTTCTGGGAAGTTTCCTATCTACCATTTTTAGTACATCCCTATCATTTTATTAAACAGTAAATCCTATTTCTATCAATTTATAAATTAATAGTGTATGGGATTAGAGTTGTATGGTTAGAATTTTGTTTGGGATTTGATTTGTAAGTTTGTGTTGGCGTTGCGGTTCAGGTGATAAGTAGCCGATGGTAGTACTATTTAGGGTGTCGATTGATATAATTTTTTGATTATTTATTTAGTTTATTTCACAAGAATGAATAGAGAATTTGTTTCGATGATCCTTTTCTATGGAGGCAAACTGAGTATCGATGAGCATTCAATCCAAGTTATGTGGGAGGTCGAAATCATCCAGTTAAGGTTCTACATCACAGCACCTTACTGGAATTGAAGCAAAGGATTATGAGAACATTGCACATTGATTCAGAGCGTCACATGATCACTCTTAGTCATTATATGGGTATGGATTTATAATGTAATATCTATACGATGGCGTTTGAGTTACACTAGGCGAAGCTTCCCGATGTTAGTGTTGTATGTCAAAGTGGAGGATGTTAATGTTGCATCCATCATTGATCGGTAATAAGGTCATAGATATACCGGCATACATTTCATCGACATGCATCTCTGGCAGCACCGCAGCTTTGATGAGTTGATTCTCAAGTAATATCGTATCAACATTTCCCTGTTTACACTTGTAATAATTAGTATGATAGTTTGTCGTCCAACTTATGAGTTTTGTGACAGTGATGATGTTGTATATCGTTGAAGGAACCTCAGTGCCTGTAGTTCGAGTGTCGGTATGGCGATGGTTCAAGTAGTGAGTTTGAACAGGATATTAGTGATGATGACTGTTCACTCGGGGTAGAAGCCATTGTGCTTGGGAATCTAGACAGTCATGATCTTCTAAAAAACCACACACTTTGAAATATTGACAGTGAGAGTCATATGTTGCCCATAAACGAGTATGTCCGAATGCGTCAAAGTATGAGAGAGTAGGACAACGATATGTACTTTAACGACCCATCTTACAAAACTGTCCTAACAGATGATATTGAAATCCCAGGTGACCTTGTCGATGGTTTGTGTTTCACAAGTAAACGAAGTATGCAATTTGCTGTTGTTGGGTGATGCATAGTAAATAATGTTCAATTCCAAGTAGTTACCTCTAACTAAAAGAACTACACGGTTATATGCATATAGCATGATAGTCCTACAAGACCATGTAAGTGGCATTTGCATTGTAGCATCAGCAGACGCTTAGGGGGTGCTTAGAGAATATCAAGAGTTGGTGAAAACCATAGATGTATCAATCTAAGTCGTAGGTCATCGGCAATGTAGTTCAAAATTCATACTTACATTATACACAGTCGCATCGATAGATCTGAAACTTAGGGAGATTATAGATAGAATGGAGTCAAAATTCAATGTCAAAGTTTCATACATGAAGGCTTGGGATGTAAGGTGTAAGGCAATAAAAGTAATACTTTGTAGCTGGGAAGAGTATTACAGGACTCTGAGCCTTTATATGGAATCAGTTTGTAGGACTTTACCTGGTACAATCTACAAATCTAGCGTTACGCGGAGAGGCTTTTTTTTGGGCATTTGGTCCTTCAATCATGGGCTGGAGTAGCTGCCAACTAGTGTTGAGCTTAGATGGTTGTTAGGCAAGTATCATGGCACATTATTAACTGTTGTTGGAATTGATGGAAATAATAGTTTGTTTCCACTAGCCTTTGTTGTTGTGGAGTCTGAGTCGAATGATTCCTAGTTGTGGTTCTTGATATGCTTACATGATATGTTGCCTGTTATCTCTATTAGACATGATTTGTGCATAATATCTGATAAACATACTGGTTTATTACATAGATGTAGAGAAATGTTTCCATGGGCAGCTCACAGACATTGCTTGTGCCACCTACGTGAAAATTTTAAAAAGGCAATACGTAGATTGGGGATTGGTGTTGTTGAATTTCTATGCTAGAATATGTATATGGCCGAAAATATTGATGATATCCGTCAGCTCAATCGTTTAATGTTAGATATTAAAAATCTGAAAGAAAAAGCTCACAGATGGCTTGTAGAGCATGACCATGTTAAATGGTCACTTGTGCACGATGGTGGTATGCGTTATAGGACAATGATGACTAATGCATCTTAGTATTTTAATGGTGTCTTGAAACGGGCTCGTGGTTTACCGATTCAGACTCTAATCACTGTTATTTACTACAACTTAGTAGCTTTGTTCATGAAAAGACTAGCCACTACAACTCAGCAACAGGATGCCAACTTAACTATTTTTACCCAAAGGGTATCCACAATGTTGCAGCGTATTGAAAGGGAGGCTAGACATTTCCATGAACCTGTGAAGATCAACCCACATGAGATGCAAGCTTTTGACATGTCTAGTTGATCATTCAGAGTTGATTTGTTAGATAACGACTTCTATAATTATAGTTGTAACAAAATGATTATATATCATTGGTCATGCCCACATGTGGTTGCTGCACTGAGATCTAGACAATTGAACCACCTCACGTGTGTGTCACGCGATCATTGCATCGTATAAGTGACATACATAAATGAGTTCCCACCGCTTGACCATTCTGAGGGGTCTTCTTTCAGTGTAGAACATGGATTAATAGCATTGCAACCACCAAATTTTTGCATAAGGTCAGGCAGACCTCGTACGAGCAAATTCAAAAATACAATGGATGAAAATGTCACTAGCGAGTAGAACCTACTATGTGCAATGGCCATCATCATCCCCCATAATGTTAATAATAGTCGATGTGCGTCGGGGATACTTTTCTTGCACAATCTATATGTGTAGTTCATCTTTAGATTTTACTATGGGGCGTGGCGATAGTCCCTGACTGAGTTGATAGCCACTATCATTGGCCCAATTGTGATTGGAGAGGGGAAGAGATGGGAGAGCTGGCCTGATTGTTGCGATGAGTTGTTGGGATGACACCTTATACGAGACGTCATATACCATGACCCGATCAGTCCGCACATCAGGTCGACATTCAGGATAGGCCAAGCACACATGCAAACATGCGTGCCACTGAGGTGGCTGAGGTGGTCTTTTACAGGGAGTCATACGCTCGTCTGAGTACTGAGGAGTTCTTCCAGCACCTGTGTGCTTACATTTTATTTCTTATTGGCTATTTCTTACTGTCGGATACATCAATTTTAGAGATTCACCTGCAATATCTACTACTACAAGAGGACCTGGATACATTCAGTATGATAGCTATGGGTGGAGCAATTGTAGCCCACCTATATAGGGAGTTGTACGAGTCGACTAGGCCCACAGGCCAACATATATTTGGCTACACCTCCTTGGATATGGTCTTGGGAGCATATTCATGTGGAGGCTAACTTCACATGTGTCATATCCCACGATCTTGGCGGTCTCGGGGTTGAGGTATATTTTATTGCACTTTCAAATTTTTAGCTTATATATGTGTTTAAAGCGTATTTGTGTGTACAAACGATAAGTATGTTAGATCGACGATAAAGCGTTGCGATATATAGAAATGAGCTGGATGGCTTGCAGCATACTCAGGTTGGACTTATAGATAATATTTCAGTTCAAATATCTATAATGCGTATTCTAATTTAATATAATTTTTAATATGTGCAGGTGATCTAGGAGTATGCGATGCGAATCATAACGTCTATCACATACATGCTCAGCAGGCTTTGATATATGATTATCATGAGTCCCTCTGATCAGCTAGAAGAGGGTTGAGTGGCATTTACTAGATCGAGTGCTACACCAGTTTGGCCTCATTCTCAGAGTAGATGTAGCCCCAGTTGACCCTAATTTCAAAAGGGTCGATGGTCGTGGTAAAGAGGATGTCGACTAGATTGATTACCACCAGTCGCACATTGCCTCTTGGGAGAGGCGGAAGGATTACCTCATCGAGGGCTTAGATGAGGATGTGGACAGGATGGCAGCTATCAGCCAATACATGTGCTAGTTCAAATTATGGGCTTCTCTGTATTTACTAGTCACCCCGATAGATCCTCGGACTACTTACTATGCTAGAGCATCAGTGAAACGTATTTATGTAAGTGCTAACATAAGTATTCATTTGAATTCAATATGTTACGAGAGGCTAATTTCACATATTATTTTTTCGTGTAGGTGGAGCACATCTTGGCGACTCGGGGACATCTTTTATACTTGGGTGGATGAGCACAAGCTTCTGAGGATCGTTGATAAACGAGGTGTTATCACGAGACACGGATCGGCGTGTACATATCGAGGACACACATCCGGATGATTACTACATGTCAGCTAGGCGGAGCCAATACTTATCTTGATCCGTCCATCTATGTATGTTGATCCAGGCCCTTTTACATATCAACCTACATATGAGTCACAGCCACTTATCTTCCAATCACAAGATGATCATACCTCGAAGATCTTTACCTGGAGAACCACCATGTGCGTGATATCCGTGCTCTTGACCAGTACACACCTGGGAGTGGTGCGATTCCACATAGACGTCGGAGGCGTTAGATGTTTATGATAGTCTATTTGTGCGCTTGTACTACATTTATTCTTATCTATTTCATTTTTATTTATGTATGATCAATTTATGTAAATATTTGTACTCACTTCTTGGAATGAAAACTTGTAAATAAAGAAGTTCATTTTTGACTTGTTATGAAATCTCCCATAAGGTTCAATTGAATAAAGAATGGATCCCAAACCCAAAAATAAGGAAGCTTTAGAATAGGCATGGTTAATCAAATGAAAGAAAGCGGATCTAAACCTATACCTATATCCTTAATCCCCAACAATTGAGGCATAAGCTAAACTTCTTTGAATTGGGCAAGACCTAAAGGCATAAGTCCAATTGAGGCTAAGTGTAAAAAAAACATCTAAGCTAATCGCCCATTGGTAGCAGCTTCGATCAAACATGGCTTACCCACCCCGCATTCGAATCCATTGCGTCATACTAGGTGGCGACTATACTTATATTAAATTTTTTTTTATCAATACTTAATTACGTAATTAACATTCTAATGATACTTAAGTTAAAAAAATTTCCTATAATTAACTCGCCAAAACATTTTTGGGGATTTTTTTAAAATAAGTATCGTTAGAAACTTAATTAGGGAATTAAGTATTATTAAAAAAAATTTAGAAATAGGTATAGTCGCCCACTAAGTGGCGACTAGGTAACCCGTCGACTCCGACGTGTGGCGAGAATATGTACTGAGTCACTAATTGGTGCGAAGGCATATCTTAATCGATGGCTGAATGACCCGTGCGTAGAATCTGCAGGCTAGTCGTCCACTAGAGAATTTTTTTTTTAATGCAATGGCTATTACATCAAAGATTAGCTTTAAGCTCTTATATTTTTGCTTTAGTTTTAGATGTTCTATTCGTTAGCTTTAAGCCCATATTGTCAATTACAGAGGCCAACCTTAGAGTCTGCAGGTTTTCATTTAAATAGATCTAAAACTAAGAACAAAGTATTTATATAAGTATATCTAAAACTAAGAACAAAAATGAATATAAGTTCTACAAGTTATTCCAATAAGTAAGTACAAGTATTTACATAAATGGATGATCCATAAATAATAATAATAATTAAGAACAAATATAGGACATACCCACAAATAGATTATCCTAAACATCTGACGCATCTATTGTCTGCGTGGAATCACACCACTCCTAAGTGTGTACTGGTCAGGTGCACTTGATGGACGATCACGCAGCTGATGATGGCCCTCCAATGCAAGAACTTTAGAAGTCTATGTTAGATAATCCTGTGACGGGAAGATAGGCACCTATGACTCATAAGTAGGCTGGTATGTAGAAGGGCCTTGATCAGCATACATAGATGGACCTGGATCAGCATATGTAGATGTTCCAGCGCCCCAATCATGCTATGGGACATCCTCCGTAGGCTTTGATCCATAATGTGTGTGTCATTACCGTAATCCAGTCTCATAATACCTTACCTACGGCTCCTGGCTCATGCTCATCTACAGTCAGTAGATGGAAGATATCAATTGCCAAAATGTGTTTATGCATGAAAAAAATAGTGTGTGAAATTAGCCTCAAGTAACATATTGAATTCAATTACTTAAGTTAGCAACATATATTTTCTACAAGTGTTACGGGATAGTATGTGTGGTGGGAGGATCTGGCGGTAAGTAGAGAAGCCCAAGATCTGAACCAGCACATTGTGTTGATTAATAACCGCCAGCCTATCCTCATATTCATCCAAGCCCTTGATGAGGTAATCCCTCTGCCTCTTCCAAGCGACAATGTGCACCTGGTGGTAATCAACCCAGTCGACATCTGCTTTGCCTCGACCATCGACCCTTTTGAAACTAGGGTCAACTGGTGCCACATATACTCTGAGTATGAGTATGAACTATCGTAGCACTCGATTAGATAAATGCCACTCCACCCTCTTCCGGTGATCCTGAGACTCGTCTTGTCATATCGAGCTCGAGCATGTATGTATGACGTCCGTGATTCTTTCTGTGTCCCAAATCACATGTTAAAATTATGTTAAATTAGAATATGCATTATAGAAATTTGAATCGATATGTACTCTGCAAGTCCAACCTAAGTATGCGAAACCACTCATTTATATACAATCTGTTGCATTGGCATCGGCGAACATATCTCTCGTTCCACATCACATTTAAAACAAACATATCGCTAAAAATTTAAAAGTGCAAAGTAAATATACCTCAAACCAATCGAGACCGTCAAGATCCATGATATGGCACATGTGGTGACCTCCCCACATGAAGATGCTCATACCATATAGGAGGAGGGACCATGTTGGCCTTATGGGCTAGTAGACTTGTAGAGTTCTCTGTAGAGGTGGGCCAGCGCTCCTCCTATGACATATCTTTGAATCTAGGTCTCTATAAGTGGATGATACTAGTGGACCTCGACGATGTATCGCGAAGAAACACCCAATAAGAAATAGCACGTAGGGTACTGAAGTACTCTGCTCAAATGTTGTATGAATCTCGTAAAATAACCTAAGCCACCTCAATGGCATGCATGTACCTCTAACCCATCCTGAAGGTCGATCTGATGTGTGGACTAATCGGGTCATGGTACACCACATCTGGTATAGGGTGTCGTCCCAATAATTTGTCGCAGCAATCTGGCCAGCTAGCCCATCTCTTCCTCTCACCGATCACAATTAGGTCAATGACAGGTGGTCCATCAACACGTAATCTCAGGATCATCACCAAGACACGATCATCTCACCAACTAGGTGAAAGGTATTGTTTGGACCATCTCTCTAGGGCTCAACAATGATGATCTAAGTGGATGAAATGAAGGCGGCTAGCCTGCTTGTAGGCACTACCTCACATTGATGAATCTTTGTGACGGGCCACTCCTTGATAAGCAAGTGTGAAGCGTCTCAGAAACGTGCTCTCGCAAAAAAATAATATGATCGATCAGTCATTAGCCAAAATGAAAATTATGCAGGTGTAACATAAAAACATAAATTAAATATTATAATTACGGTGGCGGCTCATGCATTGGAGGCTATGCTGAGTGGACTTAGTGGTGTGCACCAATTATGGGATGGCCTTCCTAGCATGAGCCGTGACGTCTAGCGGTGGCGGTGCTTCCGATCATACTATTGAAGAAAATAAATCAGAGTTAGTGTCGACTCTAAATAATGAAAGGGAAAACTGAAGCATAAAATAAGCAAAAAAAAGAGTACATCAACCAACAAGGAAAATCTAAGTAACATGCACTAAACATATACAGTATATGCTAATATATCTACGACATACCTTTTACTATTAACATTGTGTGAGCACGATGACTTGTAGTGGTCAGTTGTCTTGCATAGACTATAGGTTCTACTACTGTTAGCTTTATTTTCATCTATTATATTTCTGAACCTACTAGTACGAGGCCTACCTGACTTTCTATGAAAATTGGGTGGCGCTCTAATCCATGCTCGCGAAGATGGCCACTCGAATGGTCAAGCAAAGTATGAAACTCATTTAAGTATGTGAGCTTATACAGATCACGGCATGTAATCGACACACGTTAGGTGGTTCAATCTTCTAAATCCCAGTGCAGCAACAACATACAGACATGGCCAATGATATATGATTATTTTGTTGTAACTGCGGTTATATTGGCTATTATCAAGAAAATCAACTCTAAATGATCGACTTGACTTGTCAAACACCTGCATCTCTCAAGAGTTTGTGCTCACCGGTTGGAATGTCGGCTTCCCTTGTCTGTTGTAATATTGTGGATACCCTTTGGATGAAAATAGATAAGTTGGCCTCTTCGAGTTAGGCAAGGTCTTTTCATGGACAATGCAACTAAGTTGTAGTAAATAATAGTAATTAGAGCTTGAATCGGTAAACCACGAGCCCATTTCAGAACATCGTTGAAACATTTAGATGTATTAGTCATCATTGTACCGTAACGCATTCCACAATCATGTACAAGTGACCATTTAACAGGGTCGCACTTTACAAGCCATTTGTGAGCTTCTTCTTTCACATTTTTAATATTTGATATGAAACGATTAAACTCACGAATATCATCAGTGTTTCCTACTATATACATCTTCTAGCATAGAAATTCAACATCACCAATCCACAATCTACGTATCACCTTTTTAAAATTTTCACGTAGATGGCCCAAGCAGTGTCTGTGAGCGGCCCATGAAAAAACTTCTCTACACCCACATAACAAACCACCATATTTATCAAATATTATGCACAAATCATGTCTAGAAGACACTACATGCAATATATCATGTAAGCATATTAAGACCCACAACCAGGAATCAGTGGACTCGAACTCTACAACAGCAAAGGCAAGAGGAAACAACCCATTATTTTTATCTATTCCAACAAGTTAATAGCATTACCACTTGCCTAACAAAATGTACCGTCTAAGCTACACTAGGCGGCACTACAACCCATAATGGAAGGACCAAATGCCCAAAAGTCTTTGGGCGTTATTAGCTTAGATCAATAGGCATCTTGTAAAGTAGTACAAACTAATTCCATGTAAAAGGCTGAGAGTCTTGTAAGACTCTTCCTAACTGCCAAAGATTTCTTTTCTTGTCTTATGCCTTGCATCCCAAGCCTTCATGTAGAAAACTTTAACATTAAACTTTGACTTCAGATCAATTTGATGCCTGATCACAGGTATAATGAAATAAGCTATGAATTTTGAACTGAACTACCGATGACCGCCAACACTAACTGCATTGATACATCTATAATTTTCTCCAATTCTAGATATTCTTCAAGCACCCCCTAAGCACCTGCCGCTGTTACAATACAAACGCCAATTACATAGTCTGGTAGGACTATCATATTGTACACATGTAACCGTATAGTTCTTTTAGTTAGAGGTGACCGTTTGGAATTGAACATTATTCACTATACACCACCCAATAACAGTAAACTAAAAACTCTGTTTACTTGCAAAACACATTCCTTCGACAAGATCACGTGGGATTTCAATATCCTCTGTTATGACATTTTCATCAGATGAACCGTCAAAGTAAATATCATTGTCCCACTCTCGTAGTTTGACACATCCGTACATACTCGTTTGTGGACAACATCTGACTTTCACTATCAATATTTCGGAGTGAATGATTTTTTAAAAGATCATGAGCTACATTCCCAATCACGCGGTAGCTTAAGTGAACAATCATCATCATTGATATCACCTTTCAGACTCACTACTTGAATCACGCTCATAGTCATCATCATCGCTCGCTCCAAGACACATACGGTTCCTCAGCGATAAATAACATCATCACTGCCACAAAAGTTATAAGCAGGATGACAAAACTTGGAAATTAAATATAACAAGTATAAGGAGAAAGGTTGACAAGGTATTACAGAATCAATTTTCAAAGCGCTTTGTGTATAGTTATGCGATGAAATCACTTGTATCGTCATTATATCCACGACCTTATTCGGATTAGATGTGGATGTAATATTAGCATCCTCCACTTCCGCATACAATATTAATATCTGGAGGGAAGCTTCGTCTAGTGTAACATCACAAACTTCATCGTCAAATATAACAAATGCTATAAATTCGTTACCCATCAGATAATGACATTTAAGACTTACAGAGTGGTGAACTAAATCAATGTTCAATGACATCATAATTCATTGTTTCAATTCTAGTAAGGTGTTGTGCCTCAGAACCTTAAATGGATGATTTCGACCTCCCACATAACTTGGACTGAACTGCTCATCGATACTTAGTTCGTCTCCATAGAAAAGAATCATCGAAACAAACTATCTACTCAATCTTGTAGAACAAACTACATAAATCATAAAAAATTTAAATCAATCGACACGTTATACAAATGTTGTCATCTAACGTGGCTACAACTAACAGAGTTCTAATCTTATAGGCCAACTGCAATAACTCAAACACAACTCATACCATTCAAAAATATGTCGTAGACCCTAAATAATACTATACTCGACATATTATCACCTACAATTACAAATAAATTACCTGAACCGCAACGCTAACATAAACATACAAATCATATTCAAGCACAAAATTCTGACCATATAGCTCTAATCTTTAGCACACATACTCTATTAATTTATAAATGAAAAGAAATATGGATTTACTGTGTGTTGACGAAGAACGACGAGAATGTGAGCAAAAAATTGTAGAATCCGCCACAGAAAACTTCCCCGAACAAAATGGAGCCGTCAAAATCATCACCAGAAGCTAATGTTGGCTTCCAATGACTGCTACATGGAGAGGGAAGTCGTCACGTGGGCCGGTCGGGAAGAAAACGAGTTGCTTTTGGCTGAAGGAGAAGATAGAATAATGTCGGTGGTTGGAGCAATGCTGACGGCTGCCGGGAAGCTTAGAGACGAAGATGACCGTGGTCGAAAGGGCCAAAGTGGTGGGCGGCTCGCGTGGAGGCGTCGGAGGCTCGTGTCTCAGGCGTCGAGGGCGGAATGAACAATTATAGAGGGAAAGAATAGGGTCAATCAGTCCGATCGGCCCGATTTCATTAACCCTCGCACTAAGTGGGCCCTATCTTCGTAATGAAGTCGGTCGCCTAAATAGGCGACCAAAATGATAGTCGGTCCTACTAAGTGGCGATTCACCTTAACATAGCAACTTACGTCACGGGCCAGTGTGGCTACCTAGTCGCCGACTTAGTGAATGATTATACTTATTTCTAAATTTTTTTAATAATATTTAATTTCATAAATAAATTTTTAATGATACTTATTTAAAATAAATTGATATCATTTTTCTATCTTCTAATCCGAATCAACAATCGGTCATTGCTTTGCTCAGCTTTTGTTCCTTTTCATTGGGGCTTTGCATAGGCTAAAACATCAAGGAAAAAAGAAACGTTCAGTTCAGAACTAGAATGGGTGGATGTTAGCATAGGCTTCAGAGACAATTTTTTTAAACGGTAAAAAATAGCACCAAAATACCAGCCAAAAACTGCTTCCTTGAAAGTTGAAAAATCCAAAAAGTTGAAAAATCTAACATTATTACTTTAATCATTACTGTGCTGCGTCAGCCTCGTATTCGTGGATTCACCCAAGCGCAGACATTCTTTAGAAAAATGTGAAATCTAAACCCTAAACAGCAAACAGCAAAGATGGAGCTAAGATTTTTTTTTTTGGAAAAATTAAGGGCATAGCCCAATTTCATTCCAATAGTATAAAGATAAAATAAAGATTACAATGGTCAAACATAGACAAAGATAATAGCATAGTTACAGCAAAATATCAAAAGGAACTCAGATCAGTAGTATATGAGACAACAAACATAGGTGATGGAAGAGATCTCAAGATGCCATCCAGAGGTTAATCAAGAACACAACCGAATTGATTAGTGAGCAACAATTCAAAACCAAATCAGGGAAAAAGAAAAGTTGTATAACAAAAAACACCCATAATCGAGAGCACAGAAAAGTCCATAGATGAATCTGATTTCCTCCAGAGCCAAAAAAATGTAAAGGCCAAAAGACAGAGCATCAGCCGTATGAAGAACCTGACAGCCAGCATCCGATGTAAACCCAAACATCACAACCATTCGAGATGATGCAAACAGAAAAACACATGCCAAACAGAAACACATGCTGTCCAAAATCCCAAAAAGAACAAGTATCCATTTATAGCTATAATAACTCGTTCCTTAAATGCATGCCAATCATCCATCACCTCATATGAGAGCTCTAGATCATCATTGTCCATCACCAATATAACAACCAACCCATCATCAAAAAATATCGGCAAAAAACATAGACCCTCCAAATGTATATAAAGTTTCAAAAAAAGAAAGTATATCAAAAGCTGGGAAGCAAGCGTCCCTAGATAATCCAACAGCGCAGCCATTCGAGAGGAAAGAAACAATGTCAAAAAAAATCCCAAAAGAACAAGTATACAAAAATTAAATAACCCGATTGCCATAAAAGCAAGCCATAAAACATCCATCACCTCAATTGAGAGCTCAAAATCATTGTTGTCCACCGACCATGAAAACCAACCCACCAAAGAAAAACAAAACAAGCATTAGAGTATCTAAGTTAAGCATAGTCCCTCCAGCATAGCAATGTATTTAAAACTTCAACCGGCCAAGCTTCCTTAAATTTCCACCTTCTTAATTTATAGGAAACCGCGGATCGTATACGATTTTCCAACCATTCAAATGTATTTTCTGTATTTGTATGGAGCCTATGGTTTCTTTCTTTCCATATACAAGTTGTCGTAATAGCCACAATAAGATAACATAATCTAGCCATAATATCATGATAAATGTTGCTAATATCACTAAGAAGTTGAGGTAAGTTAGTTGGCGAAAGGATGTAGTTACCACATGGAAGTAATTGTCTAACCATCTTCAGTGATAATGGACATTCAAAAAATAAATGATCATGAGATTCAAATTCACCATTGCAAAACAAGCATAACCGGGTAACACCCAACCCTCTAATTTCCAGCTTATCCGATGTTTTAAGACCTTTATGATATGCCATCCAACAAAAAAAGAGCATAATTTAAGGCATTACCTTTGAACCATATCTCATGGGCCCAAATTTTACCATAGGTTGCAATTCAAAAGAGTATTCGTAATGCTAGTGATTTCAACACCGAGAATCCCAGAAATAAATCGCATCTTGGGTAGTAGAAAGATTAGTCAAAGGTTATAACAATCTAAAAAATTTTGAATACCCATAGGAATAGATAATGATCCTCCATAAAAAAGATCACGGCGAGCTTTTCAGGTTTATCAAATAACCTAAAGCAATCATGTCCTAATAGTTCAACTAATGAAAAACCTTTGCACCAAGGATCAAAGAACAAGGACAATGTAGAATTTTCACCTGGAATCTACTCAATTTTATTCTCAGAAGAGTAGCTAAATTTTAGCTCTTTCCACAGGAGAGATTCTACCTGAACCAGATTTCCATAAGGAAATATATTTGCTTTTACACCATTGTGCAAAAGGAGAGGTTTGATTGAGAATTTTCCACAAACTTTTAATTTTGCATAGGACAATAAGAGTATCAACAGTGTGCAGCCCTATACCCCCTCTATTTCGGGGCATTGCAGTTTTGGACCAGGAAATTATGTGCAGTTTTTTGGATTCCCCATTATGATAAAAAAAATTGGCCATAATAGAAGAAATTCTCTTGAGGATGCATTTGGGAAAGGATAAAGACCGAAGCCAATAGTTGAGATAATTATTCACTGAAGCTCTAAGCAATTGATATCTTCCTCCAAAGGATAGCATTTTACTCTTCCAGCCGGCGAGCCATAATTGAAGCTTGTCAAAGAAAGGATTGAAATGATAGGATTTTAGCTTGCCTGAGTTAAGAGGGAGACCAAGATATTTGAATGGAAAAGAGCCAACATTTATATTAAGCATCTCCCCAAAAAGGTTGTAAGAATGACTAGATTTGGAAAAACAAATTAATGATTTTCCATTGTTGATTTCCAATCCCATATAATCAGCAAACCTGCTTATAACCATTTTTAAAGCCATAATAGAACTATGACAAGCTTTGCCCATCACCAAAAGATCATCAGCAAAAAGCAAATGAGAGGATAAGGTATTATCAAAAGAGATAGGGGAAAAATTATGAGAGTTAACCTGCTCCTCCAAAAGGCAAGAAAAAGAATCCATAGCTATTGTAAATAGAAAGGGGGAGAGAGGGCACCCTTGCCTGAGACCGTTTGATGATTGAAAAAAACCTTTGATTTCTCCATTGAGTACAATAGAGAAAGGAATATCATTGATGCAAGATCAGACCCAATTGATGAATTTAGATGGAAACCCAATTTGAGCCATACGAAGCAAAGCATCCCCGGTTGATCATATCAAATGCTTTTCGAAGGTCTATCTTAGCTAGAAAGTAGTCTGATCCTTTATTTTCAGAAAAACCATAATAAATTTCATGAGCCATAGAGATATTATCAGAAATATCTCTACCCTTTATAAATGCTGATTGAGCCAAATGGATGATATGGGGAATGACCTGCTTGAGCCGGTTAGCCAAAACTTTGGCCACCACTTTGTAAAAAAGGCTGCATAGTGAGATGGGCCTGTAATCAGATAGTGAGTTGGAGTGTTTTATTTTGGGGATAAGGGTGATTAAGGTATGCTTAAAAACTCTAGGTAATTTCCCCATGTTGAAGAAGTGATGAGCTACAAGAAGAAATTGTTTCCCCATAATTTCCCAAGTAGAAATGAAGAACTTAACATTGAAGCCATCTACTCCATGAGATTTATTTTCATTGAAGCTATGAAGAGCATCCAAAATTTCTTTATCAGTGATATTGTCCTCCAACCAGACAGCCTGTTCAACTGTAATTTGCTGTCCAATTGGAATGTTATGCATAGAAGGCTCAAAGTTGTTGTGATGATTGAACAAATCAGCAAAGGAATCACATATTTCCTTTGATATTTCATCAGGGTCAGATATAAGGCCTGAAGGAGTATCAAGACTTCAAATGTAATTGGTATTATATCTCTCCTTGATAGAACTGTACAAAAATTTAATGTCATCATCAGCATATGTAAGCCAATGAGCCTTAGCTCTTTGGGCAGCCCAAGAAACTTCATTTTTAAGGAGCTCATTATATCTCTCTTTAATGTTCTTGGCTTCCATCAAAAGGTGGGAATTAAGAGGCTCTCTTTCCAACCTAATATGAATATCTTCTTGTTCGGCTCTTGTGGACTCAATTTGGGTATTGAGAGAAGAGGAGACCCATCTTTGATGCTTAAGTAGAATTTTTGAGAGTTGAAGCTTTCTGGAAAGAACATAAATAGGATCTCCATTAACAAAAGATTTTCATGCTGAGCTGACCACATCAAGAAAGTTGTCATATTTGACCCAATAATTCCTGAACATAAATCTAGATGTAATATGAGGTTTATTGTCCAAATATAGAATAAGGGGAGAGTGATCAGAAGAAAGAGGACCAGCCACCCTATAATGAGATGTCGGATATTGGTCAATCCATTTCATGTTACAGAGGATTCTATCAATTTTTGAGTAAATAGATCTGTTGATTTGTTGATTTGACCAAGTGTAATATAATCCACTACTAGGGAGATCAATCATTCCACAATCATTTATGCAATCTTTGAAGTCCTGAAATTTGCTGGAAGCTAGTAAGTTTCCACCAGATTTTTCCTTGTTAGAGATAATACAATTGAAGTCACCAATGATGAGCCAAGGATCATGAGTAGATGAGGCTATTTCCCTTAAAGAGTTCCATAGAGGTCTTCTATCATACATATCATTGAAGCCATAGACAAAGGTGAGATATATTAACGATTGACCATGTGAGATGAGAGAACCATGAATAAGCTGAGCAGAAATGGAGATAGTATGAAATGAAGTGGTGTTGAGTTCCATTTGATCCAAATTCTGCCCCCCGGACTACATTCAAAGTTGCTTGAGCTACCTTCATTGTTAAACAAGGAAAGTCTATTTAAAGATTGATTGTCCAAGAGTAGTAGATGAGATCTTAGTTTCAAGAAGACAAAGGAGATCAAGTTGAGAATCGATAATCCTTTACAATCATTTAGCCTCCCATCGCCTAGAGACCTCGACATTCCAACATCCAATTCTAATATTGGTCATAATTTAACAGTATAGGTATGGTGAATGGGGAGGGGGGGGAGGGGGAGGGGGTAGGGATGGTGGAGGAAGGGGTTATTTACCCCTTCTTTTCTTTGAATGGGTCTTGAAGCCTCCATTTTGGTTATTAGGGGGCTTGGAGCCTTCAGCATTTGAGGGATTTTTATTAGGAATTTTGGCTATCAGATCAGATTCTCTATGAGAATTGGCTCGGGTAGGGGAAGCTGCAGCCGATCTGGTAAGAACTCCCTGAGAGTAGGAGCAAGAAGGTTCAGAGTGTGATGTAATTTCTGGATCCATATTTGTATTATCAGCATTTTCCTCCAATGTTTGTGAGGAAGCCGGAGCTTGAGATCAGAGACAGTTTAGGCTCAAGATGTTCAAAGGTCGGAATTGGAATCAAGTTTGGATGGTTGTTCAAGGCCTCGTGGATTAGGCAATAGTGTCGGACGGTGGTTGATAGATTGTGGTTTAATAGTGGGGAGGACTGACTTTCGACCTCGCGTTGGAGGCTTTCTATTTGGGTTGTTGGGGCACGTGTTATCTTCATGTGAGAAAGACTTACACTTTGAGTAAGCTTTGGGTTTCCAATCATAAACAACTTCCTGCTGAAATTTACAGCCATTAAGGTTTAACAAGATTGAATCGGGCAATGGGGACGATGGGTTTATCTGGACACAAATCCTAGCGAAAGTGACTCGAGATTTGGAGGCAGTTAAGTTGTCAACAGCTAGAGGGATTCCCACCATACTCGCAACCTTTGAGAAGCCGGACTCATTCCAACAGCAGAGTGGAAGATTTGGCAATTTAATCCATAATGGAATTTCAGATATATGCTCTTTGGAAGGCCTAAAATCCCATGATCATTTTTGAAAAATGAAAGGTCTACCGTTTAAGAAACAAGCTCCTTGATTCCAAACCAAGTCATAATCTTCTTGACATATGAATTTGAATAAGAAATAATCACCTTCCATGGTAAGAAGTTCCAATTCTCCCTTAAACTTTCATTTCTTATGAACAGCAGCAAGAAGAGTGCCATAAAAAGGTCTTTTGCCAATAGCATGGCCAATCAAAGAGAGACTCCAGTCTTTCTGATCCTCTATAAGTTCGGATTCGGTGAAGGAGACTTCATCGGAGCTAGGGGGACAAAAGAGAGGGAAATCGATTGGCTCTTTTCATTTTGTGAACCAAGTAAATCTTTCCACATACGGAATAAATCGAGAGGAGGGTTGTCGGAGGAGGTACATCCATGGATTGATGGAGTTAGTGGGTGAAAGTGGGGAAGTGGGGAAAGTGGATGATCGGTAGCTATAGTGGAAAGAAGAGGCTGAGGTGAGAGACCTCCGCAAAAGCCGAGGCCACACGGGAAGAGAGGAGAAGAGAAGAAGATTACCTCAAACCGGGAAGGAAGTTACCGGTGTCGTCGATTGGAGGATTATCCATCGCCCGTCTCCTTTTCTCGAGCCCTAGCTTTCTCATCCAGACTATTTGTGCTTAGAGCTAAGATTTTTCTTTTCTATTTTTCTTTTTTTTTTCTCCTTGAAAGCATCGTTATTCGTGACTTTAAAAAAAATAGTTAAAATATATTTATAAAAATTATAAAATAAATATGAATAAAAAATTATATATGATATATATCTGCTCTTCATATTTTAAATGATCAAAATATCTTTTATCCATCAATTTCTAATTTCATTTTATAATTGATTTACATAATATTATTCAAAAAATAAAAACTATTATATTAATAAAAAATAATTCAAATGTTACATTATTAATTATTAATAATAATCACACTAAAAACAACAACCATTCAAAACAAAAAATGGTAAAAATAATAATAAGATTAACAATTAATGATAGTACTTGATATGACACTGAAAATTCTACTAATCGAAACACGAATCTTGATGTCAAAAGTAAGTTGATCTTCAGTGGAAACTAGTCGAGATCAAGCACTTAAAATATCATTGAAAACTTTGGGATATCAATTAAATCTATAAATAACTCTTAAACATGGAGTGTTTATAGTCAAATCGAGCGTCTTGACGAGCCGAATTTAACAAGCCCAAGATCTCATAATTCCGACTTCATTTTAGCATTCAAATACTTAAAATACATCAAATGATCAAAAAAATTATTTTGAGCCGTTCGATGGAATAGAGTGGTTCGAATTTTACATATATTTATAGAGACGTTACTCCTACAATCTATAAACAGTCCCTCATTCTTTATATGAGGAGAGGCCAAGCAAGAGAGAGGAGAGAGCTCTAAAGCTTGAAAATCCTCCAGGCATAATCGTGTCACCACTCGACGGTCACCGACCACCCCGTTGGTTACCAACCACGGCCGCCGCCACCCCTGATCCTTGCCGTCATCAATCTCCTCGGCGTCGTACCGCCTGCCGCTACCCCTCGCCGCTCCATCGCTATTCATTAACCATCGTCGCTGGTCATCATCGCCGACCACCGATGCCGGTCACCGCCGCCGACTACCATCGTTGGTCACCGCCACCGATCCTCGACGGCCATCTTCGCCGGTCACCATCCGACGACCTTCATCACAATCGAATGCGTTCACCATTACTATATACTGTTTGTTGCCTTATTTTGGGATTCTCATTGTCGCTCTTCTATATAATTAATCCGTATCGGAAAACTTGTACTCCAAAACAAATACATAGTGGAAGATTTCTCGGCCGTGGTTTTCCTCTTCGAGATTTTCACGTAAAAATTGAGTTGTTCACTTTTAAATACACCGGATTTCATAACAAGACTAAGCGTAACTTTCACTCTACCACAATGGTTTTCTAGCACGGCTTAATCTGGCGGCGGCGGTCACGCTGTTCGCGGATCGCGTGGTCGCGGGTTCTATGGTCGCAGTCGGGTTCGTCATGGCGGAACAGTTGACGGAACGTTGGCAGCCATGGGCGAATACGGCAGCGGCCTGCATGGGGCGTGCGGACGCTGGAGCGCGGCGAAGGTGCACCGCACAAACGTCCGTTTTTGCCCGTTTTGGACCGTTTTCACCCGTTTTGGCCCGTTTTGAACGGTTTTAGACGATTTTCTTTGATTTTTTACCTTTTTGTCCCTATAGGGGGTCGATAAAAACCCCCCAAGGGACAAAGGAAAAAACACACTCCTTATATGCTCGAGTGTTCCTCTTCTTCTTAAGAGGAGGTCGTTCGGAGGCAACAAGGCCCGTAGTTCATACGGCGAGACTTCGGTTTTCCCTCGAAAGAGGCGTCAACTGCCCTTGTCGGACCGATCGGGTCGAGGCCGTAGTAATTCATGCAAAGGCTCGGTTTTCCCTCGAAGAGGCGTTACCGCCTTGTCGAACCAACCGATTGGAGACGATCAAGGCGTAGTTCATCTGCGAGGCTCGGTTTTCCCTCGAAAGATCAATTTCTTGTCGAACCGTTTGGAAGCGATCAGGCGTAGTTCATCTGGCTGAATGATTTTTCCCTCTTTTCGAGGTTTTCCAAAAAGTGGTTTTCTTATTCAGTCTTTAAATACTTGTGTGTGTGTTAGATTTCATAACAGAGTTAAGACGTAAACTTTCACTCTATCACAAATGATTTTCTAGCACGCAACAGTACTAATAAAATTAATGATATTAGTAATAATTAATTGAGTGGTAGTCATACTAATATATAAAGAAAATAATAATAATAATAAAATTACAGAATTCATAAATTTAACAATAATAATTATTATTACAATAACAACAATAATTGAAACATAAAACGTAACCAAAAAGGAACCTGAATAATAAAAAATTTTACATATGTAGATAATAATAATAATAACAAAAAATAAAAATTGGTAGAATTAAAATAATAAAAAACAGGTAACACTTTAATTAATAATAAGAATACTAACTAAATAAACATATTAAAGTTCATAACAATAACAGAAAATAATTAAAAAAAACTTAAAAGAACATAACGAACATCGTAATATTAATAATGATAATAAGATCAACATTAAGAAATATATTTTATTATTTTCTTGCTCATTCAAAACTTAATATTAAGCAATCAAAATAGATTTTCTTCATAACATAAGCTAAATATTGCAAAAACAAACTCCTTTGTTGAACAAAATTATAAGCAAGAAACTCAACATAACTTGATACGAATATATAGTCTTTCTTTATTGCTTTCAAAAATAAAAATAAAAAATAAAAAACTTCATTCAATTTTATAAAAATAAAATAAATTCTCTAATTTAATAATAACCGAAATTTTATAAGATCCTGATGAATAAACATTAAAAATTTCTAAAAATAGCAATAAATTGACACCTTTCTTCGAGGATTATAAAACAATTTTGCAAGAACAAAACTTAGAACTAAGAAAAATGAGAAAATATTAGTAAAAAAAAAACTTTTAGATGTATAAAAAAGCATTTCTACTAACCAATCAACTGCCCATCGCCGGTCAACGAATTCTTTAAAATATAAAAAATATATAGGTCAAAATTTTTAAATAAGTATTATTTAAAATATAATTAGTAAATTAAATATCGTTAAAAAAATTAAAATAGATAATGTATACTAATTAACTGCACATCAACTCTAACGCGTAGGGAAGTTATGTGTAATGATTTGTGTTTGAATGGGCGAATTCAGAATATCTGAGTAATGCCCGAATCGGACCTGTTTCAGAGCCGCAGTTAGTCCACTAATTATTAGCCTACAGAAAATTTTTTTTTTAAATTGAGTTACATCAAGTCATTAAGCATATTCAAATCATTAAGGTGAATTAATATCAAACATATTGCAATCATTAAGGATATATACGATAGAGCTATTACATCAAGGATTGGCTTTAAGCCCTTATATTTTTTGCTTTAGATATGAATGTTCTTACTAAGCTTTAAGCCCTTATCTTGAATTATGGAGGTCAACCTTAAAGTCTAAAGGATTTCATTTAAGTAGATCTAAAACTAAATATATGGATTGTAATTTAAGTTGTACAAGTTATAGTGTTAGTGTTATGATATTAAGTGAGCGATTCAGATAAGTCATTAAAAAGAGAAAAGAATTTAAGTTGTACAAATCATTACAAAAAGAGTGAGTACAAGTCATTACAGAAATAGGCGATCCAAAAATAAAAATAAAATAGATAAGAACCAATATAGTAATCGCGCACATACACTATCCTAAATAGTTAACGCATGCTCACGCGGAAATCGCACTACCCCGAATATGACCGATCAAGTGCATGTGGTGGACGATCACGCAGATTATGGTGGCCATCCAATACAAGATCTTCAGAAGTCTGTGTAGGATAGTCCTATGATGGGAAGAAAAGCCGCTGCGACTCATACGTAAGCTGGTATGTAGAAAGACTTGGATCAGCATATGTAGATGGTTTGGCGCGATCTATGGGACATCCTCAGAAGCTCAATCCATAATGGTCCATATGTACCTGCAATCTCAAGTATTTGCATAACACCTTGTACCTATCTACAGCTCCCTGTAACTCGTGCTCATCTGTACACGAATGGTTGCATGAGTCACCTAGATGTTCATCGTGCATAAAAAAATATCATGTGAAATTAACCTCAACTAGGTATGTAACATATTGAATTTAACAGAATACTTATGCTAACTCTTACATATATGCGTTCTACATGTGTTCTGGGATAATAAGTGGTGGAGATGGGCAAGAGAGAAGCCCAAAGATCTAAACCAAAGATATATATCTGATAGAATCAATCATCCTCATCTTCTTCTAAGCCCTCGATTATGTAATCCATCCACCTCTCCCAAACAGCAATGTGTACCTGGTGATAATCAAAGTATATATTAATTATTTAAAAAAATAAATTTTTGATTTTTTATTAAGTTTCTTTATTTTATGCTCAATTGCATCAATTTTTAAATAATAATTTAATTTATATTTTTATCTTTAAATCTTATAAAATATTAGTATGATAATAATTATACAATGAAATAAATTCATAAATCTTTTCGTATAAACAATTACTTGAAATTATTTCTTTTTAAGTTTTAAAATTACTCTAATATAAATTTAAGTTATATTTTAGTGATTTAACTTAAAATATACAAAATTTAAAATAAGTTAAATTGTAATTTGTAAATGAACAACGCATGTATTTTTTTAAATCTATTTAGTATTAATAAGTAATATTATTTTATTATTATTAAAAAGTTATATTTGTTGCGTGTTAGAAAATCAATTGAGATAAAATAAAATTTTATGTCTTAGCTTTGTTGAGAAATCCAGCACATACAAAGATGTTTGAAGAGAGAGCAAGAAACTCAAGGATTTTCACATAGAAAAATCCCGAAAAGAGGGAAAAAAACTATGAGGCCTAGCCCGGTAAAAATATTTCACTATATATCTGCTTTGGAGTACAAAGTTTAAGTTTTCCTGAAAATGGGATTACAGAGTTGTATCTGAGAATGCGACAATGGTATCTCGAACGTAACAAATTTGACTAGTGATCGCAATGTGGGCGAATCGGGTGAACGATGAAAGCCGCGATAGGTGACTATCTGTGTTTCCTGGTGACCGTGACGACACCGATGATAACAATATGAATTTTGGCGACAACGACCAGCAAAACGGTGGTGAAGTGAAAGAGGTGACTAACGACGGATGGTGAGTCGACGATGCGGCCGGTAGCATGGTGGTCCAGCGATGGTGACGTGACACGGTCGATGGCGGTGATAGCGAGTGGTCGCGAAGAATGGCCGACGGGCGAAGCGACTCGGCTCAAAAGACCGGGTGGTGGTTAGCGGCGGTCTCTATAACGATTATGCTTTGAGGTTTTTTAATCCTCAGAGCTCTCTCCTCTCCTTTTTCTTTCGGGCCCTCATACGGAAGAATGAGGCTATTTATGATTGTGGGAGGACGCTTTTATAAATATATGCAAAATCTAAACCACTCCATTAGATCGATCAAAATGATTCTTTTGATTATCTGATGTATTTTACATACTTGAATGTTCAAATGAAGTTAGAATCAAGAGATATTGGGATTGTTAGATCCGGCTCGTCAAGACTCTCGATTTGACTATAACAGTCTATATTTATGAGCTATTTAGGTATTAGATTGATATCTCAAAGTTTTCAATTATATTTTAAACACTCGATCTGGGCTAGTCTCGACTCAAAATCAAATTGCTTTCGATATCAAGATTCGTGCTTCAACTAGTGAAATTTTCAGTGCCATATCAACACTATTATCACTTAATTAATTTTTATGCATTCACATATCTAATACATAAAGTCTTAGATTCTTGAAAGGGAAAAATATAAGAGAGAGAGAGAGAGAGAGAGAGAGAGAGAGAGAGAGAGAGCGAGCGAGAGGGAAACAAAATAGGCATTTTAAAATTAAAAATTTAAATAAAAAAAATTAGGAGGGAATTAAATTTATTTAATAGCATTTTACATCTTCAGGAATTTTATATTAATTTGAAAAAAAATTATTGTCAGAAATCGGATTTAATAAATCCATTTACTTTTTTTTATGGCCGATGGCATTATAATTTATGTGAAAATTATCAAAACTAAACTCAAATAATATGAATAATATTTCGAAGCTATTCAACGTTCTGAACTAATATGTTTTACGATCGGCGATCATTTGTGTATAATCATCTTAAATTTTTCAAAAAAAAATGACATTATTATACTGTTTAAATAAAATGTAATGTAATCAAGGCAATCTATGATCCGAGATTTAAAATTTTAAAATAATTATAATAATTTATTGGCCTCCATCAATTTTTTTATTTTCAACAACACATTCAATCTTATATAAACTTGTACAGTAGTTGTACATCTAGACATGATGAATCGGCTAAATTAAAGCCATTATAATAGGATAAATTTACCACGACTACTTAATACAGAGATAATGATAAACACGACAACTTGAAGTCTCTGTCAAGAAAGATTATTATGTGTGACTTTCAGATATATGAACTTCAATAATATAATATTATATGATATTATGCTAATATATAAATATTATATATTAATTATAAAATGATATATTATGTATTATATTATATTAATTATATGATAATATATAATATCTATATATATATAATAATTAACAATACTTCCCATTCAATATATAATAAATAGTAATTGATTAAACATCATATAATATTATATTATTAAAATATAAATTTAAAATCTATGTCTAAATTATAAAATAAATATGAATAAAAAATTATATATGATGTATAATATCTTCTCTTCATATTTGAAGTGAGCAAATATCTTTTATTATAAATTTCTAATTCTATTTAATAATTAATTTTTGATAATATTTATAACATAAAAAGTTATTTAAATTTTGTTACAATAACGGCTAATTTTAATAATTAAATAATCATATTAAATAATAATTCACAATAAAGGTGGATGGCCCAAGGTACACATGACTTAACGCTATAACTCTGACATCCTCACATATGCTCTAGATAGTGTGTCGTAGAATTACACCGAACACCACATCATGATAAATAGCTCCTCAACCTATCACATCCTGATAAATAGCTCCTCTAACCTATCGACGTAAAACCTCTCCATTTATGAGCTGTTTGATTGCATATATTTAAAATATATTATATTTTAAATATATGTATTTTAACTTTTTTTTTTTTTTTTAATATTTGATTGTAAGTAAAGTAAATTTTCAATATAATATAATATATTTTAAATATATTAGAAAGTTTATTTTCAGATTAAATTCCACTGAAATTCTAAATATCACCAATATAGTGATGCCAGACGCCGCCGACCCGCATCTCGCCGATCACGACCGCCACGTCAATACTGCCACCGCCATCTGACATCAAAACTTTCGACATCAGAAATTATATTTTTCAAGAATAGGAAAAATAAAATCATAAAATAAAACTTCAACCAAATAACTATAAAGAATCATTTTACATCAATTCATTTTAATGACGATTCTTTTATCCCTTAATTAGTAGATAGTAATGATTATTGAAAAATAAAAATCATTGTATTAATAAAAAATAATTCGACTGTTACATTATTAATGATTAATAGTAATCACACTAAAAACAACCACCATTCTAAACAAAAAATGACAAAAAAAACAATAATAGAATTAACAATTAATGATAATAGTAATAATTAATTTAGCGATAGTTATATTAATATATAAAAATAATAGTAATAACAATGAAATTACAGAATTAATAAATTTAATTATTATTATTATTATTATTATTACAATAACAACAATAATTAAAACATAAAACGTAACAAATAAAGAAATATGAAAATTAAAAAAAATTACATATGTAGATAATAATAATAGTAATAAAAAATAAAAAATGTAACACTTTAATTAATAATAAGAATACTAAAAAAATAAACATTTTAAAGTTTATAACAGTAACAGAAAATAATTCACAAAACTTAAAAGAACGTAACGTATATAGTAATATTAATAATGATAATAAGATCAGCATTAGGAAATATATTTTATTATTTTCTTATTCTTCAAAATTATATTCCTTCTCTTAATCTATTGGTTGAGGCTACTTCGCTCCCTGAGATTTCAAGTTTGAATTTTGAGGAATACACAAATATATGAATTTATCATAAAAACAGCTCAAATGCTCCAAAAAAAAAAATATTGACTCAAAATTTAAAATTAAGCAATCAAAATATATTTTCTGTATAACATAATCTAAATATTCCAAAAACAAAATCCTCTGTTGAACAAAATTATATGCAAGGAATTCAACATAACTTGATACAAATATAGAGTCTTTCTTTATTGTTTTGAAAAAAAAAAATTCATATAACTTCATACAAAAATTTTCTCAAACTTAATAATGATAAAAATTTTATAAGATTCTGATGAATAGATATTAACAATTTCTAAAATAGTAATAAATTGATACCTTTCTTCTAGGATTATAAAACAATTTTGCAAGAACAAAACTTAAAACTAAGAGAAATGAGAAAATATTAGTAGAAAAAAAAAACTTACAGATGTATAAAAAATCATTTCTACTAGCTTGAGGAGTTTAGATAGCCAAGCGGCCCAAGCCATATCACCCAATTCATCTCAATCGTAGCCAGTCAGCTGCCCCGCGGCATCAGTCGTCGCCCAGCGGGCGACGAAATCTTTAAAATATAAAAAAATGTAAAGACCATGGTCGTGGGCATATTGTCAGCAGCAAAAGTACACTTATTTAATCGCTCGCAAAGCGTAGAGAAGAAAACATTCTCGGCAAGCCATATCACCCAATTCATCTCAATGACTAGCCAATCGGCTGCCCCGCGTCATCAGTCGTCGCCCGCTGGGCGACGAAATCTTTAAAATATAAAAAATATATAAAGACCATGGTCGTGGGCATATTGTCAGCCAAGCAAAAATACACTTATTTAATCGCTCGCAAAGCGCAGAGAAGAAAACATTCTCGGTTACATTGATTTTATGACTTCTTAATATCTGATATATAATATTATATGGTCTACAGCAGGCTCATCATTTTTTATTTTTTTTGTTAAAACATATTTCGTGCTAACAACTTTAAATATTTGAGTTGATACGACACTTAAAATATAATTAATTGAAGTATGAATCTTGATGTTAAAAACAAATTGATCCTATATTGAAATAATCAAGATCAAGCACTTAAAATATTATTAGCAACTTTAGGATATCAATTAAATCACTAAATAGCTCTTAAACATAGAGTGTTTATAGTCAAATCGAGCGTCTCGACGAGCCGGATCTAACGAGCCCTAGATCTCATAATTTTGACTTCATTTGAGCATTCAAATACTTAAAATACATCAAATGATCAAAGGAATCTTTTTGAGCCGTCCGATGGAGTGGAGTGATATGTGTTTTGCATGTATTTATAAACTCACTCTAATTTATAAATAGCCTCATTCTTCAGGGGAACCGCGAAGAGAGAGAGAGTTCTAAAGCTTCAAAATCCTCCAAGACAATCGCCACCACTGACGGCCGCCGACCACCCCGTTGCAACCACGCTGCCGGCTGCGCACCGCCACGACCGATCTCGCCGTTAATCTCCTCGCTTCGCTTGCCACGCTGACCATCACGCCTCGCTGCCGGTCATCGTGCCAACCATCGCCGCCGCCATCATCGCACCACCGACGCCATCATCGCCGCTGACTACTATCGTCCACCGCCGCCACCATCGCCGACCACTCGCCGGTCACCATCACGAACCTTCATCGCCGGGCCGCCGATTCGCGTTTCACCATCATCTACTAAACTACGACTAACGTGACTATAGTTGTTGTTGTCGATTTTGGGATTCCATTGTCGCCCCCTTCTCATATACAATTATGTAATCCCGTTATCAAGAAGATTTTGTACTCTGATACAAATACATAGTTGAAGATTTTTACTGGGCTAGGACCCGTGGTTTTTCCCTCTTTTCGAGATTTTTTCAAGTAAAAATTCTGGAGTTCTCTTATTAATTATTCGAACATCTATGTGTATGTTGGATTCCACAACAAAGCTAAGGTGTAAACTTTTATTATACCGCAAATGGTTTTCTAGCACGCAACAGTTTGGAGCCGTCTATGGGAAATGTTCCCTTTATATCTTCACAATGGCTAACAATCTGACTTTATATTCAGAATAACACCACCTATATGGTGAAGAAAATCTTACTCTCGAGTAACACATAAGAAGAATGAAGATTCATCAAATTTCGATCCTTCAGCTTTTCTTGGAGACTGGGGGCAACTCTTAAAAGATTATCCAAATCAATATTCTGGATATCTAATTGATTATCAGTTTGAGAAGTAAGTCAATAATACTAATGAAAAAGGCAAAGGTCAAGGAGAAACTTTGGCTATAAGCTCAAACAAATATTTTGATTTGACCCCTTCCACACAGGTTAATGTTATCGAGCAAAGACTCTGACAAATAATCTTGGATAGGTCAAAATTTCAGACTTACTCAGTCAATCGAGCAAAGACTCGACAAATAACCTCGGATAGGTCAAAATTCACTACTCCACGTAAGTCAAATAACTTTGGCTAATAGGATAGGTCAAAAGGTCCTTGGTGGACTTCATCACCTCTTCCATACAGGTTAGCGTCGTGGTAACACTCGACAAACAACCTGATATGTCAAAATCTTCAGCAGATTCAATTCGACCTCTTCCATATAGGTGAACGTCATCAGATAACACTCTGATAAACGTCATCGAGTAACACTCTGACAAACAACCTCGGATATGTCAAAAATCTTCAGCAGATTCAATTCGACCTCTTCCATATAGGTGAACGTCATCAGATAACACTCTGATAAACAACCTCGGATGGGTCAAAAATCCTCAGTGGATCCAATTCGACCTCTTTCATACTGGTTAACGTCATCGGATAACACTCTGACAAACAACCTCGGATAGGTCAAAAATCCTCAACGGATTCAATTTGACCTCTTCCATATAAGTTAACGTCATCGGGTAACACTCTAACAAACAACCTCGGATGGGTCAAAAATCCTTAGCGGATTCAATTCGACCTCTTCTGTGCAGGTTAATGTCATCAAGTAACACTTTGATAAATAACCTCGGATGGATAAAAAATTCTCAGCGGATTCGATTCAACCCCTCACATACAAGATAGATGATGTTTAGATATTGTAATTTAAATTGCAGGTTCTATCACCTTTCGGCTGACTTGCTTTTACATCTTTCTCAAATATTCATATGATTTTGAAGTTACAAATTTGCACATATAAAACTAAAATTAGGGCAGGAATTTCATGCTTTTATTATACATTTTACTAATTTTCAATGGAATAAATGCCAAGTTATTGCATTAGATAATTATGGACAAAATAAGAAAACTAAAGTATGCAATTCTATATAAGTTCCTTGTGCAATTGTACATAGGATTAGAGCAGAATTTTCGATTTTAAAGAAATTTTATGGTTATAAATTCATATGGATGTTTAAGAACAGTAAGACAATATAAGGAATTTACTATTAGAAATTATGCATATGCTTTCCATAAAATTTTGTTGAGAAATTTTGCTATTTTTCCGTAGATTTCTGTTAAGTTCTTATAAATTTAATCTTACATATATGCTAAAAAAGATCATGCATAATATGAAAAACTAACATGTGGATTTGATGAGATTGGTAAGCCTAATTTAAGGTTTTATGGTAAGATTTGTAAATTTTATTTTTATTTTTTTTCTTATTAAAAATTAAATAAAATTGAAGTGGATTCATGAAGCAATAGAATTTTATAAATTTTATTAAAACCTAAAATCGGAAGATGTAATGTAAAAAATTCACCACCAGCCGCTCACCGCTCGCCGCCGACCGCCATCACTGTCCTCAAAATTTTCAAAATACTTTATATTATATTTATTTATTAACCAAATAGAAAAAAATAAATTCATGAATTTATAAAATTATCAATCAAATAACCTAAATTAATTCAAATATATTACATTCTTGACAATTTTTTTAAACTAAGTATCATTAGAAGCTTAATTAGGTAATTAAGTATTATTAAAAAAAATTTAAGAATAGGTATAGTGCCCAATTGGTGGGCATTTGGTCGCGTCGACTCCAGGCGTGGTGGTATCTCGTTAAGTCGAAGCGTTGCCCACTAATTGGTGCTGCTCTGAGCAAACGATTAAGCCCACTAATTAGGCGAATGACATCAAGTTAATTTTTAAAGTGTGATTTGTGTGAGATGAGTAACAGCGTCACAGTTTAGGGCTATGAAGAAAACCAAGATTTTCAAGTATACATAGAGTTCCGTACTCATCAAACAAATCTTAATCCTTCAATTTTTGTTCTTCTAAAAAATAGAGAGTAATAAACCTACTTTAAAAACAAAGAAAAAAAAGTGCAGTTTAAACTTGAAATTGTTCGTGACCGCGGTAATAGTTTAATAGATGACAATCATATGAAGTTACCAAATTCATTTCAGAAATTGACAAATAATAAGAAGTTCATTATGACATAATCAAATTTAACGTGTACATGACTCTCAGGTTGTAATAGAGATAAATAAAGCGTAATAAGACCAAAAGTATATTGTCTTAAACATCTCAACTCGGTGGAATCGCATCACTCCCGGTGTGTCGGTCGGTAAGATGACGATCACCGCGGTGATGGTAGCCCTCTACAAGATCCTGAGTGTGCATCATATCATCCTATGGTTGGAAGATAGGTGTGCGACATATGTAGGCGATATGTAGAAGGACACGGATCGTGAAGTAGATGGCGGCCAATCATGGTGTACACCCTCATATAGCACCGATCCGTAATATGTGTCAATATGTACACGCTCATCAGTCTCGCATGCATTTCGTCTTATCCCATCCTAAGGGGTGATCATCTGGCCGTAGAGTATGGTGAAGATGTCCCGAGTCGCTGCGATATGCTCCGCCTACACGAAAAATAGTATGTAAAATTAGCACTTATATAAATATTGAATTCAGATGAATACTTATATCAGGACTTACATAAATACGCTCCACTGGTGCTCTGGCATAGTAAGTGGTCGGAGGATTTGTCAGGACGATATCTGAGAAGCCATCTAAACCACATATGCTTGGTGATGCTCTTCCTGTCCACATCCTCATCTAGGCCCTCGACGAGGCAATCCCTCCACCTCTCCCAAGTAGCAATGTGTGACTGGTGGTAATCAACACCAAAAACTCGACCATCGACCCTTTTGAAACTAGGGTCAAGCTACATATACTGGGAATAAGTGACGGCACAACACTCTATCTGGTAAATGACACTCAACCTTCTTCCAGCTGATAAGAGGGACTCATGCTAACTATATGTCAGAGCCTGCTGAGCATGTATCTGATAGATGTGATGTGATCTATTTAGTGTATGGCTCCCAGATCACCTGCACATATAGTAAAAGTTATGTTAAAGCATAATATGCATTATAGATATTTGAACTAAAGTGTTATCTGATCCAACTGTGTTTGCATAAACCATCTAGCTCATTTACTGCGCAACATTCACCATTATTTGCAACATACTTCTCATTCCATCTACATACGAAAATAGTTTAAACATATATATAAGTGCATAATTTGAAAGTGCAATTAACATACCTCAAACCAACGCGAGACCACAAGCTCAGCGGATATGGAACATGAAATTACTGCCCACATGAATATGCTCCCAAGCCCAAATCTAAAGGAGGTGTAGGAAACCAGCCATGTTGGCCTGTTGCTGTCATTCGTCGACTATATAGATGAGCTAGAACTGCTCCACCCATAGACATCATGCTAAAGGAATCAAGGTCATCTAGGAGTGGTAAATCGCAGTGGACCTCCAACCGAAGTATCGAGGCAAGAAGCGGTCATCAAAATAAAATATAAGCACACAAGTGATGGAAGAACTCCTTCATGCTCAGAGTGGTGTATGACTCCCTGTAGAAAGTCCACCTGAGCCACCTCAGTGGCATGCATGTCTGGGCGTGTGCCTGGCCCATCCTGAATGTCGACTGATCTGGGCGGGTCATGATCGTCACATATGGGTGTCATCCCAACAAATCATCGCAATCAAGCGGTGTGCCATCTCTTTCCAATCACAATCGGGCCTATGATAGGTGGCCCATCAACCCCCAATCCAGGATCATCGCACAGCGTCCCGGTCATCTCACCACGCGGTGGAAGGTATTGGTGCGGAGACCATCTCAACCAAGGCGTCGAATGATGATCTAGCGGGAAGCATAAGCGACTAACCGGTCGCCCACCGCTCCCAGCCTGGATGAATCATCACGTGATGGGCCACTCCTTCAACATAAGCAAGTGTGATGAGGCCTCAGACTGCTACAAAAAAATAATGTCACTAACCAAATAAAAGGTAAGCAGCATAAAGTAGAAATAAAAAAATAAAATCACTTAGTATGCTCGGGGTGGCGGCTCGATGCATACGTGAGGCAATGCTAGGATGAACCTCAGCAGGTGTAGGCTCCAATGGTGGGGTGGCCTCCCTAGCATGGCTACGTCGCTGACGTCTAGCTGGCGGGCGGTGCTCCTCTGCCATTGTACCTGTCGGAAAAAGAAGTGCAAATATAATAGTGTTAATATTATAAAATCTAAGTAGAGTAGTACAACCGGAAAGAGAAAGATAAGCATTATCCTCTGTAAAATCTAACATTTATAAGTAAAAGGGAAAATGTCCGTGGTTAATATTATGAGGGACGATGACTGTGGACTATTTTGCATATGCTACAAGTTATCGCTACATATTTTCATCCATTGTATTTTGAATCTATTCGTGCAGTCGGCGACCTTAGTTAAGTGGTTGCAACGCTACTAATCCATACTCTACACTGAGAGATGGCCAATCAGAACGATCTGGTAGAGTATGAAATTCATTTATGTATGTCAGGTTATACAGCTGTAGAGTGTAGTACTGTGACACACATGTGAGATGGTTCAACCATCAAAATCTTAATGCAGCAATCACATGTGGGCATGGACAATGATATATGATCGTTCTGCCACAATTACAATGAGAGGCCATTATCAGCAAATAAACTCGATTGGTGTGGACTGTCAAAACCGCATCTATGTGGGTTGATATTTCTGAGTTCGGGAAATGCCTAGCCTCCCATTCAGTATGCTATAATAGTGTGGACATCCTTTGAGTATAAATAGATAAGCTGACTTCCTCTTGCTGAGTAGCAGTGGATAACTGTTTTATGAACAAGGCTAGTAAGTTGTAATAGATATCGGTGATTAAAGCCCATGCGTTTCTGTGACACCATTAAAACACTCGATGCATTCTGCCATTATCCCATAACGCATACCACCATCGTGCACAAGGACCATTTAATAGGTCACGCTCTACAAGCCAATTATACGCTTCTTTTAACATTTTTAATATCTAACATTAAACGGTTGAACTGACGAATATCATCTGTATTACATGCCATATATACATTTTTTGGCATAGAAACTCAACATCACCAATCCCCAACTCATGACGATTTTTTTTTAAAATTTTCACGCAAATGACGCAAACAATGCCTCGCTGCCCATGAAAAATCTGATCATCGCATGTAAAGATCATGTTTATCGATATTATACAAATCACGCCTAGAAACACTACGGACAACACATCATGCAAGCACAAGAAAGAACCACAACCACGAATCAACATTCTCTGACTCCACAATAAAAAGCGAGGAAACAAACCATTATTCCGATTCCTACGGATGTTAATAATGTACCACGAGCCCAACAAAAAGTACCATCTAAGCTCAACACGGCCTGCACTACCCATCCCATTATTGAAGGTCCAAAGGCCCAAAAAAGTCTCTGGAAATGCTGCGTAGTGGTAGATTAAATTTTGTAGACTCTACCAAGTAAAGTACTACAAATTGATTCCATATAAAGACTGAGAGTCCTATAGGACTCTTCCCAGCTACCGAATATTGCTTTTATTGTCTTACGCCTTGCATCCCAAGCTTTCATATACGAAACTTTAACATTAAATTTTGACTCCATTCTACCTATAATCTCGCTAGGCTTCAAATCAATCTGATGCCTAATCACATGTATGATGAAGTACGATATAAATTTTGAGCTATACTGTCGATGATTGGATGCACTTACTGCATCGATACATCTATGATTTTCACCAACTTGATATTCTCCAAGCACCCCTAAGCTGCCGCATAATGCAAACGCCACTTCTGTGGTCTTGTAGACTATCGTGTTGTACACATACAACCATGTATAGTTCTTCTGGTTAGAGGCAACTGCTTGGAATTGAACATTATTTACTATGCACTACCCAACAACAAGAAATTGCGCATTCGCTTATTTATAAAACACATACCTTCAACAAGGTCATTTGGAATTTCACTTTCATCTGTTAGGGCGCTTTGGCCGGATGGCCATCAAAGTAAACATCGTTGTCCCACTCTCTCGTAGTTTGACACATCCGACATACTTTGTGGACAACATATGACTCTCACAATATTATGAAATGAGTGATTTTTCAGATTATGACCGCCTATATTCCCAAGCACGTTTTCTAACCCGACCGAACAATCATCATCACTAATATCGCCGACTCACTACTTGAGCCACTACTCATACCGATATTCATCTTCGACCGCAAAGACTGAGGCACATACGGTTCATCCAACGATGATAAAGATCGCCACGCCACATAACTTATAAGTTGAGCAACAAATTATCATATTAATTATTACAAGTATAATCAGATAAATGTTGACCATATACTACCTGGGAATCAACTCATCAAAGCTACGTTGTATCCCCGGAGGTGCTTGTGCGATGAAATTCTGTGTATGCGTTAGCGGTATATCTACTGACCTTACTACCGGATCAGCTGATGTGGATGCAATATTAACATCTTCCACTTCGACATACACCAACATCTGACGGAAGCTTTGTCAAGTGTAACTTCGCAAACGTCATCATCGGATATTACAGACGCTATAAATATGCCACCCACCGGATAACGACCTGTTAGAGTGACTGTGTGGCGCTCTGGATCAATGTGCAAGATTCTCATAATTCGTTGCTTTAATTCCAGTAAGGTGCTGTGACGCAGAACCTTAATTATTAAGTACACTAAAACCTAACACCATTTACATACATAACACAGAATTCTAATAAATTTACATATTTAACACCTAAAATTTAATATTTACAAAAAAACATTCTAAAAATAACATCATTATTAATTTTTAAAAAATAAAATACACATTTTCATGCTAAAAAAGTGTTATTTTTAGAAATATCAAAATTTAAATATTATATATATATATATATATATATGCTTAAGAATTGCTATGTATGTAAATTTCTCAAATATTTAAGAAAAAAAAAAGATGGAATGACATATGATGGCCCACTCTCAATTCAATTTATATTGGAGTCATTAAAATCTTTCCTTCCACTCTTCAATCACTTCTAAAAGATTTCTTTGGTGATTGTATGTTGAGTCAAAAATGTTGACTAAATTGATGGTCAAAACCCTAAAAATTACGCCTTTGAATGGCTTTGCGTAGTAATCTTCAAACAGTTCCAAACAAGAAGAATTAAATGGACATTTTTATAAATGTTTCTTAAGAAAGAAAAAATGATCAGAGATTTCAAGTAACGTAGCACTTTCCTATTTAAGCTTATTCTACAAGGAAATGTTAGTCATTGGTCTCCTTATAGCTGTCAAAAAAATAAATAATTAATTAATTAATTAATTAATTAATTAATAATTAATAGTGTTAGTTATCACACAACATTTCTATTTTGTGTGATAAAAAAATAAAAAAAATATTTCAATACATATCACATAATTCTTATGAATTTACATATCTAACACCTGAATTTTAATATTTGCAAATATAATATTTTTTATATATAAAATATGTATTTCACTTAATAAAAAGATAATAATGATGATATTTTTAATATAATATTAAAATTTTATATAAATATAAAAATTTAGACGTTAGATATTTGTGTAATATGCATGCAAATATGTAAATGCCCCAAAATAGAAGGCATGGACTATAGAAAAGAAATTATAAGGAGAGAGTAGCTATATGCATGAGGCCAACTTGTTGCAAAGGCATTAAATAAAAGGTAGAGTTGCCGACGGGTGCCTGGAAGCTCCGATATTGTGAGAACGTCGACGGGATGTTAGCCGATCGAGTGCGCAGGAATCGGAATCGTAAATAAACCCGACCTCGACCGCCCCTAATAATAGCCGTAATTATAAGAACTGGCTTCAAACTTAACGAGATAGCTACACGCCGGATGGCGTATCAATCACGCTTCAATAGCATTATACTTATTCTTAATTTTTTTTAATAATACTTAATTATCTAATTAAGTTTCTAATCATACTTAGTTTAAAAAAATTGCCTATATTCTTTTTATATTATTTTTTAAGACAACCAAACAGCCCCGTCATAAAACAAAGCAAATAAGCAATTAATAAAACACTAAATTATTAAATATATTAATAATAATTTATTTAGATTAATTACAGCTTATAAATGTAAATAGCTGATGAACTAAAAATCCGTCATGACAACTACGCGTAAGCTCAGAAGACTAGGTTCACGGCGAGGATCACGACGCTGGCGAGTAGAGAGATGATGGCGAAAATTATAAGGGCAAGCTGCGTGCTCCTCCCGACATTATTGTTCTTGAGCGAGATGAAGAGAGCGACCCCAACCATGAAGCTTAAGAGAGCGAAGGTGGCGCTAACTTTGAAGAAGATGATCTCGGCGCTACTTTTGCCCAACTTGTTTATGTTAGCCATGACGGAATTTAAGAAAATTGGGACGGAAAGGCTCAAGGATAGGCCGCACGAGAGCTTCACCGCCTTCCCCAAGAGCTCTCGCTGGGTTTCCTGTTGCTCTTCGGCCTCGTTGTCAGCCACGCTGCTGCCGCCGCCGTTCCTGATTTCCATCACAGTTTCGAAGTGCTGATTGCCTAACTCGACGAGTGATTGGCCTGAGTCAGCAACAGGCATTGCTTCATCGGATCTAGAGCCATTTATTTGAGCCTCAAGCTCAACCGTCTGGGGAAGGGAAGATGCCATATCTATGGTTTTTTTTTTTTTTGAAAAATTAAGCTCAAAAGCCTAATTTCGTTTCTAAAAGTAGTAATTACCCAAGAAGAACGTCAGTTAATCCCAAAAGGAGACTGAACAGGATTAAAACTACAATTCTAAATGCTAATCAGATACATCAGTAGAAAGACAGACGAAAGCAATGGACTGAGTAAGAGAGAAGGGGCCTGATCTATTTATAATTCTTATGCATTTATATATCTAACATCAAAATTTTGATATTTACAAAGATAACATCTTTTTTATGCTTCAAAAATAAATTTAACTTCAAAAAAATAATAAAAGTATTATTTTTATTATAATAATAAAAATTTAGTTGGTATATATATAAATATTTTTATTTTGGTATTAGATATTTAAATATATAAAAATTGTGTGCTATATATTTAAATACTGTTTTTTTTTTTGGAGTCATCTGGCGCAAGTCTGAAAAAAATATTACATGGGGGAGTCGATGTATGGGGACTCTAATAAAATTTGAATACATAAGTTCAAATATTTTTTTTATATTATTTTTAATAAAATTTAAATGCATTTGAGCCGGATGTCATATTATAATTGAAATTCAGATGCAAAATTATATCCAGACTTCGCATATAATATTTTCTCGCAAATCTGCAACTATCTTATGATTGGGACTTTGCAGAACTTGAGGAAGAACCTGTTATTATCTGAGAGTTCCAATTTTCTCCAACTTTATGAATCTTTTGCACTTGAGAAGCTTCCTCTCCGCTTCCTCTCGACTTTCAATCATAAATATTACTCAATTTTAATATTTTTTATATCATCAATATTATAAGCCGAATACTTTTTCTAGCATATTAGCACCCATTATTCTTAGCACTTTTTTTTAAGCTCTCTCGTGTCTATGTGGAAGCCAAAAAAAGGTTTCATACATCCTCGAATCAATCTAGCATGTCTATCATATATTATATAATGATCCTCTCTAACACTTATGACTAGATCAATGTTATGTAATATCTATTGAAATCAAACACAGGATTAGATACATTCTGCTTCTATAATTATAAAGGCAAGTAAAAAAAAGATTATTATTTGTATCAATATTAACTACAGTAAGTAGTGTTTTTACTATGTCAAGGCAGTGCCTTCTCAGTTTCTGAAGCCAAAAGACATCTTTTGTTCCAGAGATGCAACTTCAATATATATAAATTAAAGCATCTTAATATTTTTTATAAATAGATTCAAATTTTGGCGTAGGTATAATATAAGTTTTAAAATGATTTTTCCATAGTACATAAATTTTGTTACATTTATTAGTATAGAATTGTGCTGACATATTTCAATACAACGCTTATAATTAAGGTAATTTTTTTAACTTAAGTATCATTAGAAAATTAATTATGAAATTTAAATAGATATAGTGTCGCCAACTAGTGGCGATTCAGCCTATCACGTCGATTCGACGCGGTAAGCCCAAGTGATCAAGCTAGTCGCCCCACGCTTCAACATTATTAGGCCGATCGCCCCGATCGTTCCCTATCTCCTCTCTCGGCCGACCTCTCGACGCGGATTCCACCGCCTCTGGGAGCTCGACCGGCCGCTTTTCTCCTCCCTCCGAGCACGCCCTCCATCTCGAAGCTTCAGCTCGTATAGCTCCAACCGCCCAGACAGTCCGCTTTCTCCGTATTCAAAGAGACCTTCTTTCTTCCGACACATTCACGCTGTTAGATGATCCCCTCTCCCATCTAGCACGAAGCCAACATTAGCTTCCCTGATGATTCCATGGCTCCATTTTGTTCGGGAAGTTTCCATGACGGATTTTACCGCTTTTGGTACATCCCGTGCTTTTTCAGAACACACGGTAAATCCCTATTTCTTTCAATTTATAAATTAATAGGTATGTAGGGATTAGAGGTTATAGTTAGAATTTTGTTTGATTTGATTTGTAGGTTTGTGTTGGCGGTTCGTGATAAGTAGGGTAGTTTTTTAGGTGTCGATTGATATAAATTTCGATTATTTATTTAGTTTGTTTTGCAAGAATGAATAGAGAATTTATTTCGATGATCCTTTTCTATGGAGGTGAACTGAGTATCAATGAGTAATATAGTCCAAGTTATGTGGGAGTCGAAATCGTTTAGTTAAGGTTCTGCATCACAGCACCTTACTGGAATTGAAGCAACGGATTATGAGAACCTTGCACATTGATTCAGAGCGTCACGTGATCACTCTTACAGGTCGTTATCCTGTGGGTAACGGATTTATAGCGTATGTAATATCTGCCGATGATGTTTGCGAAGTTACACTAGACGAAGCTTCCCATCAGATGTTAGTGTTGTATGTCAAAGTGGATGATGTTAATGTTGCATCCACATCAGCTAATCTGGTAATAAGGTCAGTAGATATACCACTAACGCATACATTGGATTTCATCGGACATGCATCTCGACTCAACGCGACTTTGATGAGTTGATTCCCGCAATATCTTATCAATATTTCCCGCTTACACTTGTAATAATTAATATGATAGTGTCGTCCAACTGAGTTTTGTGGCGATGATGATGTTCATCGCTCAAAGGAACCAGATGTGCCTCGAGTGTCAGTAGTCAAGATGAGTATCGGTATGAGTGGTTCAAAGTCCAACAGATATTAGTGATGATGACGCTCACTGAGCCATTGCTTTGTTTGGGAATGATCTTCTAAAAAATCACTTACTCAAATATATTGGTCATATAGTCAAATCCACAAGTATGTCCGGCGGGCGTCAAAGTACGAGAGAGTGGACAACGATATCTACTTTGACGACCCATCTTACGAAACTGTCCTAACTGATGATATTGAAATCTCAGGTGACCTTGTTGAAGGTATGTTGTAAGTAAAGAGTCCGCAATTTTGTTGTTTAAATAAGTTGTTCAATTCCAAATAATTACCTCTAACCAAAAGAACTACATAGCGCGATACAACATATAGTCCTACATGACCATGTTAAGAGCGGCATTGTTATGAGTAGGGTGCTTGAGAATATCAAGAGTTAGTGAAAATCATAGATATCAATGTAAAGAAGTGCATCATCGGCAAAATTCATACTTACTTCATTATATCGTGATCGACATCGATAGATCGAAACTTAGGAGATTATAGGTAATGTAATAATGTCAAAGTTTACATGAAGCTTGGGATGCAAGTAAGACAATAAAAGCAATTGGGAAGAGTCTTACAGACTCTAAGCCTTTATATGGAATCGCTAGCACTTTACCCGGTACAGCCTATATTGAGCAGACACGCTTTCTAGGCTTTTTTGGGCATTTGGTCCTTAGCGGGTCGAAACCGAGTCTGCTTATGATACTTTTTGAGAAAGTATCGTGGCACATTATTAACTATTATTGGAATCGATGGAAACAATAGTTTGTTTCCACTAGCCTTTACTATTGTGGAGTCTGAGTCGATTGATTCTTGATTGTGGTTCTTGATATGCTTACATAATATGTTGCCTGTTATCTCTACTAGACATGATCTGTGTATAATATCTGATAAACATGATGGTTTATTACATGGATGTAGAGAAGTATTTTCATGGGCATTAGACATTGCCACTGCAAAATTTTAAAAGGTAATACGAGATTGGGATTGGTGATGTTGAATTTCTATGCTAAGATGTATATGATCGAATATGATGATATCCGTACCAATCGTTTAATGTTAGATATTAAAAATGTGAAAGAAAAAGCTCACAAAAGGCTTGTAGAGCGTGACCCTGTTCAATGGTCACTTGTGCACGATGGTGATATGCGTTATGGGACAATGGCGACTAATGCATCTGAGTGTTTTAATGGCGTCCTGAAATAGGCTCATGGTTTATCGATTTATGCTCTAATCACTGCTATTTACTATAACTTAGTAGCTTTGTTCATGAAAAGACTAACCACTGCAACTCAATAACAAGATGCCAACTTGACTATTTTTACCCAAAGGGTATCCACAATATTGTAGCGTATTAAAAGGGAGGCCAGACATTTCTCTAAACCTGTGAACATCAACCCACGTGAGATGCATATTTTTGACATGTATAGTCGATCATTCAAAGTTGATTTGTTAGATAACAACCTCTATAATTATAGTTGTAACAAAATGATTATATATCATTGGTTATGCCCACATGTGATTGCTGCACTGAGATCTAGACGATTGAATCACCTCACGTGTGTGTCACAGTACTACACATTGCATCTGTATAAGCTGACATACATAAATGAGTTTTATACATTGCTTGACTGTTCTGAGTGGTCATCTTTCAATGCAAAACATGGATTAATAGCATTGAAACCACCAAATTTCGAAGGTCGCGCACTGACGCAGCAGATAAACACAATGGATGAAAATGTCACTAGCAGTAGTAGAACCTGCAATCTATGCAAGACAGCTGGCCACTACAAGTCATCATACCCTCACAATGTTAATAGCCGACGGTACATCGGGGATACTTTACTGCACAATGTATATGTGTAGTTCATGCTATTTAGATTTTACCTATAGGATGTTACTCAGATTTCCCTTTTATGTGGTTATACTCTATTTTTCTGTTTATTTTACGCTACTGTTTCCCATCTCGTTATTCATAACTGTCTGATACTTATTTTTGCATATATTTTTTTGCAACGGGTACGATGGCAAAGGAGCACCACCCTTTAGTTAGACGTCGACGTCGTGGCCATGCTAGGGAGGCCACCCCACAGTTGGAGCAGCCACCTACTGAGGTTCACCCTAGCATAGCCTCTCTATGTATGGCATCAAGCGCTCACCTATACCATAAGTAAGTAATTTATGTTTCTACATTACTCGATACTTTTATTGTGGTTAATGATGGATCTTTTTTTTTTCGAGCAATCACTATCACACTTGCGAGTGACCCATCACCGCAGTGACGCATCATCGCGGGTGGGCCTTGTTAGCTACCGCTTCATCCACCTAAATCATCGCATCGCCTGGTTGAGAGATGGTCTCCATGACAATACCTTCCACTTAGGTTGGTGAGATGATGACGCCCGTGATGTGGCGATGATCCTGAGACTAAGGTTTGATGGGCCGCACCTATCATTGGCCCAATTGTGATTGAAGAAGGGAAGAGATGGGAGAGATTATTGCGATGAGTTGGACACATACCATGTACCATGAGATAACACATCGCGACATTCATGATGGGCCGCACATGCGGAAACATGCCACCGGTGGGCCGGGGTGGTCTTTACGTGGAGTCGGCTCGCCCTCAATCGAGGAGTTCTTCCAACCGCGACGCTTACATTTTATTTCTTATTGCTTATCGCCAGATATATCGTTCGAGGTTCACCGCAGATCTACCACTACCGATACATATTGATATGGGTGAGCAGCCTAATCACCCATATAGGAGTCATCAAAGCTCACCGTAAACATGGTCGGGTCGCCACCTCCTTGAGTATGGTCTTGGAGCATATTCATGTGGAGGTACTCTACATGTGTCATATCCCACTCGGGTCTGACATTGGGTTGGTATATTTTATTAACCGCACTTTCAAATTTTTAGCTTATATATGTGTTTAAAGCGTGTACGATGAAACGAAGTATGAAATTAACGGCTAATATTACAAGATATGAAATGTTTATATAAGATAAGTTCGACTTGTAGATAATATTTCGTTCAAATATCTATAATGCATATTCTAATTTAACATAATTTTTAATATGCGTGATCTGGAGTCGCATACAGCGTGAGTGATGCGTCACATACATGCTCAACAGGCTCTGATATATAGTTATCACGAGTCCCTCCGATCAACGGAAGAGGTTGAGTGACATTTACATCGAGTGTGCTGGCCGACCTCATTCTCGAGTAGATGCTTCTAGTTTCAAAAGGGTTACGCGGTAAAGCGGATGTCGGGTTGATTACCACCGAGACACCGCCGGAGAGGCGGAGAAGTCGAGGCTTGGGGATGAGGATGTGACGACGCATCGCTACGTCGGTTTGTGATTGTGAGCTTTTTTTATGTGCTCGGATCCTCCCACCACTTACTGCGAGCACCGTGGAGCGTATTTAAGTAACATAAGTATTCATTTGAATTCAATATATGCCAATTTCACATATTATTTTGTGTATGCATCATCGACTGGGACATCTTTATCCATACTTCGGTGGATGAGCGCTGCTGAGATGCATCGATGGTGAGGAAGTGCGGAGAGATCAATGTGTACATATCGAACACATCACGGATCGATGCTGGGTGACACCATGATGAGCCGCCAACTACTTATGCCGATCCAGTCCATCTATGTATCGAGCCTTCTACATATCGCCTATATGAGTCACCCACCTATCCACAGATGATCCAACGATCGCAAGATCAGACTTTGGAGGAGACCATCACGCTGATCATCCATCCCATGCACCTGACTAGTACACACCTGAGAGTGGTGCGATTCCACGCGGACGCCGGAGGCGTTAGATATTTATGATAGTCTATTTGTGCGTCTATACTATATTTGTTCTTATCTATTTCATTTTTATTTCTGTATGATCAATTTATGTAAATATTTGTACTCACTTATTGGAATGAAAACTTGTAAATAAAGAAGTTCATTTTTGACTTGCTGTGAAATCTCCCATAAGGTTCAATTGAATAAAGAATGGATCCCAAACCCAAAAACAAGGAAGCTTTAGAATAGGCATGGTTGATCAAATGAAAGAAAGCAGCTTGATCTAAACCTATACCTATAGCTAACTTAATCTAACCCAATTGAGGCATAAGCTAAACTTCTTTGAATTGGGCAAGACCTAAAGGCATAAGTCCAATTGAGGCAAGAGCTAAGTAAAAAAAAACATTTGAAGCTAATCGCTCACTTAGTGGTTGACTAGCTTCAGGTAATCTGAAGCCTTCGATCTAACATGGCTTACCCACACCACGCCTAATCGACGTGCTATGGTACCACTAGTTAGCGATTTTATATTTAAATTTTTTATCAATACTTAATTACATAATTAACATTCTAATGATACTTAAGTTAAAAAAATTACCTATAATTAACTCGCCAAAACTTTTTTGGAGATTTTTTAAAGTAATTATCGTTAGAAACTTAATTAGGGAATTAAGCATTATTAAAAAAATTTAGAAATAGTATACGCTCGCGGCGATTAGTAGCCACATCAACTCCGACGGTGGAAGCTAATCCAGTGTAACGCTGCCTAGTCACAAATTAGTGGCACCAGTAATCGTTACATCTCTGGTAGTCACCTGAATCGGACCAGTAGAATCCAGTTAGTCATCCACTAGAGAATTTTTTTTAATGCAATGGCTATTACATCAAAGATTAGCTTTAAGCTCTTATATTTTTACTTTAATTTTAGATATTCTATTCATTAGCTTTAAGCCCATATCATCAATTATAGAGGCCAACCTTAGAGTCTACAGGTTTTCATTTAAGTAGATCTAAAACTAAGAACAAAGTATTTATATAAGTATATCTAAAACTAAGAACAAAATGAATATAAGTTCTACAAGTTATTCCAATAAGTGAGTACAAGTATTTAAATAAATGGATGATCCAGAAATAAAAATAAAATAACTAAGAACAAATATAGTACAAACACACAAATAGATTATCCTAAACATCTAACACATATATCGTCTGCGTGGAATCACACCACTCCCGGGTGTGTACTGGTCAGGTGCACTTGATGGAAGATCACGCAGCTGATGGTGGCCCTCCAATGCAAGACCTTCGAAAGTCTCAAGGTTGATAACTCGGACGGAAAATAGGGCTGACTCAAGTAGGCTGGGTATGTAGAAGGGCCTGCACCATTATACATAGATGGACCTAGATCAGCATATGCAGATGGTCCAACGCCCCAATCATGCTGTGGGACATCCTCCATAGGCTTCGATCCGTAATGTGTGTCACTGATATAATGCACGCAGTCTCGATAATACCTGCACCAATCTACTCCTCAGTAGTTCGTGCACCGCATCACGGCAAAAAGATGTCTGAAGTCGCTAAAATGTGTCATATATGAAAAATAAGGTGTGAAATTAGCCTCAAGTAACATATTGAATTTAACTGAATACTTATGTTAATGCTTACATATATTTGCTCTACAAGTATTCTGGGATAGTATGTGGTCGGAGGATCTGTCAGAGCGGCCGGTAAGTAGAGAGAAGCCCAAGATCTGAACCAGCATATTGTAATGATTGATAGCCACCAGCCTATCCTCATTTTCATCCAAGCCCTCGACGAGGTAATCCCTCTGCCTCTCCCAAGCAATAATGTGCACATGGTGGTAATCAACCCAATCGACATCCGCTTTGCCTCGACCATTGACCCTTTTGAAACTAGAGTCAACTGGTGCCACATATACTCTGAGTATGAGTCCGAACTGTCGCAGCACTCGATTAGGTAAATGTCACTCTACCCTTTTCCAGCTGATCAGTGAGACTCGTGCCAACCATATATCAAAGCATGTTGAGCATGTATGTGACAGACATACTGTGATCTACTCAGTGTACGGCTCCCAAATCACTTGCGCATGTTAAAAATTATGTTAAATTAGAATATGCATTATAGAAATTTGAATCGATATGTACTCTGCAAGTCCAACCTGAGTATGCAGCAAGCCATCCAACTCATTTCTATACAATGCAATGTTCGCCATTGGCATCGAACATATCTCTCGTTCCACCTATGCGCACAACACATTTAAAACAAATATATATGTTAAAAATGTAAAAGTGTAGAAAGTAAATATACCTCAAACCAATGCTGAGACCGTCAAGATCCATCGGATATGGCACATGTAGGGTCAGCCTCCCCACATGAAGATGCTCCCAATACCATATCTATAGGAAGTGTAGGCAGCCAGCCATATTGGCCCTATTGGGCCTAGTAAACTCGTAGAGTTCTCTGTAGAGGTGGGCCGAATCGCTCCTCCCATGGACAAAGATAACAATGAATTCCAGTCCTCTAGAAGTGGATGATACTATAGTTGACCTCGTAACCGAAAGAAGAAACACCCAATAAGAAATAGAACATAGGCACGTAGGTGCCTGAAGTACTCCTTAGTGCTCAGATGGGTGTATGACTCTCTGTAAAAAGCTAACCTAAGCCACCTCAATGGCATGCATGTCTACGCCTGTGCCTGACCCATCCTGAAGGTCGATCTGATGTGTGGACTGATCGGGTCATGGTACACCACATCTGGTATATGGTGTCATCCCAATAATTTATCGTAGTAATCTGGCTAACTAGCTCATCTCTTCTCCTCACCGATCACAATTAGGTCAATGACAGGTGGCCCATCAACTCATATTCTCAGGATCATCACCACCCTGAGCGCCACATCACTCACCAAGGTGGAAGGTATTGCTCTGGAGACCATCTCTACTAGGGCCAATAGATGATGGTCTAAGTGGATGAAACGTCGGCTAATAATCAGTTACGCTCAGCCATTGATGAATCTTCTGCATGTGATGGGTCACTCCTTCAGCATAAGCAAGTGTGAAGGAGTCTCTAAAATAGTGCTCTGCAAAAAAAAAAATATGATCGATCAGTCATTAGCCAAAATGAAAATTATGTAGGTGTAACGTAAAAACATAAATTTAATATTACTTACAGTATTAGGGTGAGGGGCTCTATGTCGTCCACGTAGGGAGGCTATGCTAGGGTGGACCTCAGTAGGTGGCTACACCAATTATGGGATGGCCTTCCTAGCATGGGCCCGACGCTAACGCCTATCGCTATCCTCTACCATCGACTATTGAAGAAAATAAATGCGAATGGTCGACATTTCTAAATAATGAAAGGGAAAATTGAAGCATAAAGTAAGCAAAAAAAGAGTACAGCAAACTACAAGGAAAATATAAGTAACATGCACTAAACATATACATTATATGCTAATATATCTATGACATATCTTTTACTATTAACATTGTGTGGGCACGATGACTTATAGTGGCCAGCTGTCTTGCATAGACTGGAGGTTCTACTACTGTTAGCTCTATTTTCATCCATTGTATTTTTGAACCTACTATTACGAGGCCTACCTAACCTTCTACGAAAATTGGGTGGCTGCAATGCTACTAATCCATGCTCTGCATTGAAAGATGGCCACTTAGAACGGTCATGCAAAGTATGAAACTCATTTAAGTATGTGAGCTTATACAGATGCAGCATGTAGTACTGTGACACACACGTTAGGTGGTTCAATCTTCTAAATCCCAGTGCAGCAATAATATGTGGGCATGGCCAATGATATATGATTGTTTTGTTGCAACTGCAGTTACATTGGCTATTATTAAGCAAATCAACTCTAAATGATCGGCTTGACCTGCCAAACACCTGCATCTCTCGAGGGTTTATGCTCACCGGTTCAGGGAAATGTCTGGCTTTCCTTTCAGTACGTTGTAACATTGTGGATACCCTTTGGGTGAAAATAGATAAGTTGACCTCCTGTTGCTGAGTTGCTGAGGCAAGTCTTTTCATGGACAATGCAACTAACTTGTAGTAAATAGTAGTAATTAGAGCCTGAATCGGTAAACCACGAGCCCATTTCAGAACACCGTTGAAACATTCAGATGCATTAGCATCATTGTACCATAACGCATTCCACCATCATGTACAAGTGACCATTTAACAGGGTCGTGCTCTACAAGTCATTTATGAGCTTCTTCTTTCACATTTTTAATATTTGACATGAAACGATTAAACTCATGAATATCATCAGTGTTTCCTACCATATACATCTTCTGGCATAGAAATTCAACATCTCTAATCTCCAATCTACGTATCACCTTTTTAAAATTTTCATGTAGATGGCGCAAGCAGTGTCTGTAAGCGGCCATGAAAAAAATTCTCTACACCCACATAACAAACCAGCATATTTATCAGATATTATGCACAAATCACGTCTAGAAGACACTACATGCAATATATCATGTAAGCATATTAAGACCTCAATCGAATCCCGACTAACTCTACAACAGTAAAAGCAAGAGGAAACAACCCATTATTTCTATCTATTCCAATAACAGTTAATAACGTACCACGGTACTTTCCTAACATAAATGTACCGTCTAAGCTGAGCACTAGGCGGCAACTACCCCAACCCATAATGGAAGGACCAAATGCCCAAAAAAGTCTTTGGAAGCGTTGTGTATAGCTAGATCAATCAGAAATGCACTGTAAAGTACAAACTGATTTCATGTAAAGACTAAGAGTCTTATAAGACTCTTCCCAACTGTCAAAGATTGCTTTTATTGCCTTACTCCTTGCATCCCAGGCCTTCATGTAGGAAACTTTAACATTAAACTTTGACTCCATTCTTCCTATAATCCTCCTAAGTTTCAGATCAATTTGATGCCTGATCACAGGTATAATGAAATAAGCTATGAATTTTGAACTACACTGTCGATGACTGCCTACGCTAACTGCATTAATATATCTATGGTTTTCCCTAATTCTGGATATTCTTCAAGCACCCCCTAAGCATCTGCTGTTGTTATAATGCAAATGCCAAATACATAGTCTGGTAGGACTATCATGATGTACACATGTAACCGTATAGTTCTTTTGGTTAGAGGTGAATATTTGGAATTGAACATTGTTCACTATACACCACCTAAACAAGAACTAATACTCGCTTACTTGCAAAATATATTCTTCGACAAGGACGTGGGATTTCAATATCGCCTGTATGACATTTTCATCGATGGACCGTCAAAATAAATCATTGTCCCACTCGTAGTTTGACACATCCGCATATTTGTTGTGGACAACATCCGACTTTCACTATCAATATTTGAGTGAATAATTTTTTAAAAGATCATGACTAACTACATTCCCAATCACAGTAGCTTCTAACCCAAGTGAACAATTATCATCATTGATATCCTGCTCAGACTCACTACTTGAACCACTGCTTATAGTCTAATACTCATCATCGTCTACAATACTCTGAGACACATACGGTTCCTCTAAATGATAAATAACATCATCACTGCCACAAAAGTCATAAGCAGGACAACAAAACTTGGAAATTAAATATAACAAGTATAAACAGAGAAAGGTTGACAAGGTATTACTTGGGAATCAATTCATCAAAGCTGCTCTATGTCATCACAGGTACATGTGCGATGAAATCCTGTATATATGTCATTAGTATATCCACCGACCTTATTACTAGATCAACTAATGTGGATGCAACATTAGCATTTTTCACTTCCACATACAATATTAATATCTGGAGGGAAGCTTCGTCTAGTGTAACATCGCAAACTTCATCGTCAAATATAACAGATGCTATAAATTCATTACCCATCGGATAATGACATGTAAGACTTACAGAATGGCGAACTAAATCAATGTTCGATGACATCATAATTCATTGTTTCAATTCCAGTAAGGTGTTGTGCCGTAGAACCTTAAATGGACGATTTCGACCTCCCACATAACTTGGACTGAACTGCTCGTCGATACTTAGTTCGTCTCCATAGAAAAGGATCGGTGAAACAAACTATCTACTCAATCTTGTAGAACAAACTACATAAATCATAAGAAATTTAAATCAATCAACACGTTATACAAACGCCGCCATCTAATGTGACTACAACTAACAGGGCTCTAAGCTTATAGGCCAACTGCAATAACTCAAACCCAACTCATATCATTCAAAAATATGTCGTAGACCCTAAATAATACTATACTCGACATATTATCACCTACAATTACAATCAACAAACATACAAATCATCCAAGCACAAAATTCTAATCATATAGCTCTAATCTTTAGCACGCATACTCTATTAATTGATAAATGAAAAGAAATATGGATTTATTGTGTGTTGACGAAGAACGACAGGAATGTGAGCAAAAAATTGTTGGAAAACTTCCAACAAAACATGGAATCGTCGCTAATGTTTTCCGTTGGCTAGATGGAGAAGTCGTCAAACGCCGGAAGAAATGCCGGAAGAAAACGAGTGCTTTTGGCTGGGGAGAAGACAGAATACCGGTGGTTGAGCAATGTCGACACGGGAAGCTTAGAGACGAAGATGACCGTGGTCGGAAGGGGCCAAACGGTGGGCGGCTCGCTTGGAGGCGAGGCCGAGGCCGGGATGAGCGAACGATTAGGAAAGAATAATCAACCGATCGGTCGATTTCTTTAACCCTCCTAGCTAGGCCAATGCCTTATTAATGTCATCGCCACTAAATGTATCAGGTAAATGATCTCCTCTATTTAGGTTTTTATTTATTTTATTTAACTTTAGCTTTTATTTATTATTTTATTTTATTTTTAGTTTTCGGTTAAAGTTTAGACTTTAGTTTATACTTTTATTTTATTATATTTTTTATATTATTTTTATTTAGTCACTGATTATACTTATTTTAAATTTTTTTTAAATAATACTTAATTTTATAATTAAATTTTTAATGATACTTATTTTAAAAAAATTGATATCATTTTTTCATCTTCTAGTCCGAATCAACAATCGGTCATTGCTTTGCTCAGCTTTTGTTCCTTTTCATTGGGGCTTTGCATAAGTACAAAAAGACGAAACAACATTCAAACCAGCATGAAGAATCCAAAAAGTTGAAAAATCTACTTTATTACTTTAATCATTACTGTGCTACGTCAGACTCGTAGTCGTGGATTCACCGACGCGCAGACATTCTTTAGAAAAATGTGAAATCTAAACTGCAAACCGCAAACAGCAAAGATGGAGCTAAGATTTTTCTTTTCTATTTTTCTTTTTTCTTTTTTCCCTTGATATGAATAAAAAATTATATATGATATATATCTGCTTTTCATATTTTAAATGATCAGAATATCTTTTATCCATCAATTTCTAATTTTATTTTATAATTGATTTACATAATATTATTCAAAAAATAAAAACTATTATATTAATAAAAAAATAATTCGAATGTTACATTATTAATTATTAATAATAATCACACTAAAAGCAACAACCATTCAAATCAAAAAAATGGTAAAAATAATAATAAAATTAACAATTAATGATAGTACTAATAAAATTAATGATAATAGTAATAATTAATTGAGTGATAGTCATACTAATATATAAAGAAAATAATAATAACAATAAAATTACAGAATTAAGAAATTTAACAATAATAATTATTATTACAATAACAACAATAATTGAAACATAAAACGTAACAAAAAGGAACCTGAATAATAAAAAATTTTATATATGTAGATAATAATAATAATAATAATAATAATTGATATGACACTTAAAATAATATTAGTCTAAGCACGAATCTTGATGTTAAAAGCAGCGATCCAAGTTGAAGCGGGTGGTCATTTCTTAAAATATCCTCAAAACTTTTTGGATATCAGTTAAATCTTTAAATAGCTCTCAAATATGAAGTGTTTATAGTTCGGCGTCTCGACGGAGGTTCTAACAAGCCAAATATCTTACAAGACTTCATTTGAGCATTCAAATGCACAAAATACATCATATGATCAAGGGGATCATTTTGCACCGTCCGATGAAATGGATGGTTTTGCATGTATTTACAGGCGCCACTCCTCGAATTAGTGAGCATTGTTGGTTTATTTTATTTTGGGGTTTTAGTGAAACCAAATAAACCAAACTATTTTTTTGAAAAAACCGAACCAACCAAAGTAGACTTAAAAGTTTAAACAAACGAATAAACCAAATCTAATTTTCGGTTTTCTCATCAATTTCATGAAAAAATTAAAAAAAAGGATTTTAAAGTTAACAAACAAATAAAAGAGAAATAAAGAAAAATTTTATTAACTAAAGTTACTAAACTGATATACATATTGATACAATTTAATGAACAATATAAATAGTTTTTCATATTGATACAATTTAATTTACATAAGATGACACATGAAATATAATCTTTCAATACTAATGAACATGAAAAATGACTAGCCATTCACATTAAACAAAATACTAAACAAATTTTGCTCTTTTCATAATTAGACTGTAATTTCAGCACATTCTTCTAAAATTGAATCGGTGTGTTGTTCCACCCAATCAATTAGGGAGAAGTTGAAACTGAACATCCTCCCAATGATATCTCATAGATAAATAGCCCCTCATTCCTCATATGAGGGGAGGCCAAGTGAAGGAGAAGGGAGGCCAGCAAGAGAGAGAGAGCTCAAGATCCTCCAAGTACAATCGTCTACCACTCGGCGGTTGTCAACCACCCACGCCGGCCATCGCCACCGCGATCCCGCCGTCGTCGACCCGTTGGTCATCATCACCGACCACTATCGTCGGACATCATCGTCAACATCATCGTCAACATCGTCATCAACATTATCGCCAACATCGTCGTCAACATCGTCGTCAACATCGTCAACATTGTGCATTCTTAGCAAGCGTTGTCCCTTTCTCATATACATTCTACAATCCTTGTCGGAAGATCTTGTACTCAAATACATAGTGGAAACTTTTCGCTAGGCCCATGGTTTTCCCTCTTTTGAGGTTTTCCATAAAAAAGTTTTAATGTTCACTCTTTAAATATATGTGTCAATTTCACCGGTAAGGCGAAAACTTTTACTCTACCACAAACGATTTTCTAGCACGCAACAGTTTGACGTCGTCTGTGGAAAGAGAACCCTTCAATCACAATTCCTGTGAACACCCTCGTTATGGCCAATAGCGCATCAGTAACAGCGCTCCCTCCAACTCTCGTCACTCTCGAAACCAATTCTTGAACCAAGGATGCCAACCTTCTGCCTCACTTCCCCCTGATAGGCGTGACCCTGTCGGTGAAGGCGCGGTAGAAATCTCTTTAGAAGATCGGTGCCAATGGAAGAGTCTCAAATGAGATGATCCGACTTTGCGATGAACACAACTACCATGGAAAAAACATCTCCCCAAGATCGATCGTTAGCCAGAGGAGGTCAAAATGCTAATTTCCTTGACACAAGTTCCTCCGTAGAGGCGTGATCGATCTCCTTGACACCGCTAGTTCTACTCATCCATCACGTGCAGCTCAACCGGCTGCTAATCCACCAATTATTGTTGGTAGCTTGAAAAATTCTCATCCTCACCCTCGTCATGTTATACATGCGATTCAATGCAATGCAAGGCAATTTCACCTCCAAGATAGAAATCATCTTCCCCCCAGGTATGAGGAATCTCACCTTTAGCTATTCTTCAACATCCTATTCCTGGGTTTCAAGCTTAGAACATTGATTCTTATGATGGGGCTGACCCACATGAACACATCAACCATTACACTATCATGCATATCCAACGAGCTCGACACCGCTTTGTCGTCTTTCTACCCTCAAAGGACAAGCTCGCGCCGTTCTACTCCCTTCCAAGGGAATCCATCCATACCTTTGACTTCGCCAAGATTTTTGTAGAACATTCATTGCAAACCGAGGATCATTAAAGATTCCTCCCATCTCCCGACATTCATCAAAATGAGGGTGAATCACTTAAAGAATACATCCAGATTCTCTTAAGCTCGCCAAATACCAGGGTAGACCAATTACTAGAGGAGTTTTCCTTGGGGGCTCGTCCCGACCTTTCTACTCATAATGCGAGATACGGTCCTCATATCGACTTAGTTCATCATATGGAAGCGCAAGTTTCTACTGATGATGCTATTAATGCCCACCGAAAATAATTTGAACAATCCACAGGAAAATGTAAGAGTACTCTAGAAAACAAAGATCAACAATCTCATCAGAAGAAGCAACAAGGCAGTCGTGATCTCCCTCCACCTCACATCAATCGGAATACACGCCACACACATCTAGTGTTAACTTCTTGATATTCGGGATGAAGAGACCATTAAGTGGCTACATACAAACCAAATTCGGAAATCGAGCGATATTATTGTCACTTCCATCGAAGTCATGGACATACTACTGAGGCATGCAAACAACTCAAAGAGAAAATTGAGAGGCTCATTCAACAAGTATATCTACGTCAATTTGTGCAAAACCAACCAACTCAAGCAAACATAGCTCCAACTAGGGGGCAACCAAGACAATCATCACAGAAACAACATAATAGTCGCCAAATAGTTGGAGAAATTGAAACGATTGCGAGTGGGCCACAACTATCTAATCAAATCTTCATCGCACTTTGAAGAGCCGAGTTAAAAAATCTTGTATTAATCATCCCATCACTTTTAATAACTCAGACTTGGAAGGAGTCCAAGTTCCACATCAAGATCCTCTTGTCATCAATGCGGGGATTGGTGACCCATGTTATGTTGTTAAGAGAATTTTGATTGATAATGGGAGTTCCGTTGATGTTTTATTTTACTTCACCTTTCTTAGCATGTGTTTAGTTAAGGAAAAACTTCAACCCACTGCAGCACCGTTATATGGGTTTGATAATGCATGCATGCAGTGGAGGGACAATCACCCTTCCCGTTATTCTTTGAGAATTTCCTCAACAAGTCACTCACTCGTTCAATTCATAGTGGTCAAGTCAAATTGCATACAATGCTATATTTGGAAGACCCCAATCAATCTTGGTCTTGTCACTTAGGTACCTCATCTTAAGATAAAATTTCAAACTCCCGGGGGGGGAGTGTAAATCAACAATCATGTTACCTCAAATAAGCTCAACCATGGGTGACCTTCAACATCGAGAATTTTAATCTTCAAGATAAAGAAATACCTCGAGGGTTTTGCTTGTAAAGACTGCTCTCACTTGTTATCGGATGACCAATGCTATGACCAACGATCAGAGGAAAAATATTCCTTAAAACTTGGAACATGGAGGGTCTCGAAAAGTGTTATATGTAATCATTGGTGTATAAATACTATAATCTTTAATTTATCCCAGTTTGTCCTTTCCTCTCCACCTCTTGTCCTTTGTTAACTCTCTCTAAAAATGTATCTCATCCCTTTTGTTAAGTTTTCTTATTATAATATTGTATCACTAACATTATCAAAGTAATAAGTTTATGGATTTTCCTTATAAGCTTGTTTCTTCTTCATTTAATCCTCCCACTTGAGGAATATACAACTCACGTTGTATCTCAACCGGGCATGATCAATTCCCAAGGGGACTTGATGGACCTCTTCCATACAGTTAACGTCGAGTCACACTCGACAAACAACCGATAGGTCAAAAGGTCCTTGATGGACTTCCCGACCTCTTCCATACGGGTTAACGTCATCGGGTAACACAACAACCTGGATAGGTCAAAATCTCGGTGGATTCAATTCGACCTCTTCCATAGGTTAACGTCATGGGTAACACCACGACAAACAACTCGAAGGTCTCGATTGATTCAACCTCTTTCATACGGGTTAACGTCGTGGGTAACACTCGACAAACAACCGGATAGGTCAAAATCCTCGATTACCGGTCCGCAATTCATACCATGCAATCTCCGAGGTCACCACATCGTCGTCATCCACGCGACTCTTCGCTAATTGCGGTTATCCGTCACGTCGGCCAACCCAGAAGGTCACCGCCCACCATCACACCGCAATTTTCGTGATTCTGACTATCACGCCGATTCATCATCAGCTACCGATTGCCCTGACAACCCCGTCGACGCCAACATGGCCGGTCCGGCATCACCATCGCGATCCGCTGGCCATTGCCGGCATCGCTTCTGCGGCGCCGCTACCTCGACTACCGTCTCAGTTCGTTCGACCACACCCCGTGGGTTCCATACTACTGTCAGGTCCGCTGCTCCATCGCCGGCACAATCTCCGGTCGCACCATCGTGGTTATCTTCGCCGACCACCTCGCAGTCCGTCGGCCATGTCGTCGCCACCATTCAACATCTTCGTACCCAGGTCTCCGGTGATTCCGAATTCGATCCACAGCGTTAACGCCTCTTTGAGGAAAACGGCCAGCGGATATGGGTCTTGATCTCAAGCGTCGGTAACCATTCGCCTTTCGAGGAAAACCTCGCCTATGATACGGGTCTTGATCGTCTCCCCGGTCCGGTCCGACAAAGGCGATCAACGCCTCTTCGAGCGGAGCCTTGCCATATGACTATAGCGCCTCGAATGACCTGAGAAGAGAAGGTGTCTTCTCAGCCATTTTATAGATCCGCCAGGGGCAAAAGTAAAACGCCCCATTAAATGGCGAAATAGTCAAAACCATCATTCGGCATTGCTCGGCCAGCCGTAGCCTCATGACCGCGGCGGTCAACCCCGCCGCGGGCGATACCAACAGCGCATCCATACGTGGCCCGTAGCGTAACCGCCGACGCACAAAGCTTCAGCGTGGCTAGCCAACCACCACGGTAAACATGGCCATCGGCCGTCGACGCTTCGCATCGGCTCGTTCGCCGTGACTTCAGCGAATAGGCCACTCCCAGTTGAGCGCAGATCTTACCCGACCGTAGCCAGTCGGATCTGCGTTAGACGCACACCCGCCAGGACCAGGGACGTCCGAGGCCTGCTACTCGGCAGACAATAGTCAACAAGGACTCGCGTCTGACCATTGTACGCCTACTCAGCGATCTTTATTCTGCGACCATTTTTAGCCGACCGACGTTGTAACTCACGTGCTACCTCTTAGCCGTAGTGACCTTCGTGTCAACGAGGATCACCCTTTACTTGACCCGCTTTTGAGCTCTTAATGCCTGTTTTGCACTGCACGCCTGATCAGCAGTCACTTTCCCCACCGCCTTTGCACTTGCCTTCTGCGGCAGCAGTCTGAATAGCTAAGCGCCGACTAACCTGGGATGCCGCAAATCGTCTCATCGGCTATTAACCGAGACCTGCTGGGATACCGTTCGTCTTATGCGACCCGGCGATGGGTACACAGTTTTGCAGCTACGGAACGCAGATCTTTCGGATCATTTCGCGGCAGCTTGGTAAGGCTACCCAGCTACGCATTCATGCGGCCGCCCACCATGGCGCCTACATCTCGGGATCTGGGCTAGGCAGAGGTGGGTCTTAGCGAATATCGAACTATTTCGGATTTGCCCTGAAAAATACCCTTCCGGCACTGCTATCCGCAGGGTAGGCCCAGCGTTCAATGATAAATCGCCAAGACGAAGTTCTCGCCAGTATTTCAAGCTCCGGGCATACCCCGGGGATGGTTCGATAACTTCTCGAAATCTACGCGCAGACTCATAGAGCAACATCTTTCGCCCTTCTGGCACGCCATACTTACGCAGTGCGACGACTCAAGCATGTCGAATCTTTCCTAAGTAGTTTCATAATCTTGTGCTCTATGAAGATCGAGGTATATTCCTGAAATGTGTAGTTAATGGTCAGGATAATTTCGTAAATTTGAAGAATTTGCTATTTTGAGTATTGACATATATTTTGGATGATTGAGATAATGTCATCCAAAAATATGGAACCTTGATGACACTTAAAATACTATTAGTTGAAATACGAATCTTGATGTTAAAGCAAAGGCGTCAAGTTGACGTGAGATCGACTCTTAAAATATCCTCGAAACTTTGGATATCGGTTAAATCTCTAAATAGCTCTCAAATATAAAGTGTTTATAATCGAATCGGCGTCTCCCGGCGGTTCCAACAAGCCAAAGATCTTACAATCGACTTCATTTGAGCATTCAAATGCACAAATACATCATATGATCAAGGGATCATTTTGGCCGTCGATGAAAAGGTGTGCATTATTTTGCATGTATTTCAAACGCCTCCCTCCCTAAATAGCCATTCCTCATGAGGGGGAGGCAAGTGAAGGAGAAGGAGGCCAGCAGAGAGGAGAGCTCTAAAGATTCTCCGGCCGTCGACCAACACGGTTATCACCACGCCGCCGTAAATGCCTTCGGCGATCCCCACCGCAAGTCTGTTGAAATGTAGTAAACCCTGCTCGTCGTAGGTTTTTGCGCGGCTAAATGGTCATCATCGCGCCGCATAATAATCGTCGGTAGTTTAGGTTTGTTATCATCGTAGCTCGCTTATCGTCGTTCATTAACATTATGCTCGTGTCAATGCGCCACTCATGAGCACTGTCAAGATCAACATCGTCGTTTTTCTCTCAAATTGGCATCAGTAAATGCTCCCAAGTCGCGGGGAATCAAACATTATTGCGCCCTTCACAATGTTAAAACGGCATTGTGCCCGTCAACATTTACATAGCAAATACTGTTGTCTCAAAATTTTTCTTTTAAAACTGCATGCCCCGTCTAGAGTTGCTAATCCGCGGGAGTAAGATCCGGAGGAAGATCTTATACTCACGATACATAGTATAAGCTTTTTCTTTAGGATACGCGTAATCGTCGGATTTTTCCTCTTTTGAGATTTTCGTAAAAATTCTAAAGTTTTATTGTTACTCTTTAAATATTTGTGTGTGTTTGGATTCCAATAAGAAGCGAAAATTTTACTCTACGAAGCGATTTTCACAACAATAATAATAATAATAATAATAATAATAATAATAATAAAAAATAAAAATTGGTAGAATTAAAATAATAAAAACAGGTAACACTTTAATTAATAAGAATACTAAATAAATAAACATATTAAAGTTCATAACAATAACAGAAAATAATTAAAAAACTTAAAGAACATAACGAACATAGTAATATTAATAATAATAATAATAAGATCAACATTAAGAAATATATTTTATTATTTTCTTGCTCATTCAAAACTTAATATTAAACAATCAAAGTAGATTTTCTTCATAACATAAGCTAAATATTGCAAAAACAAACTCCTTTGTTGAACAAAATTATAAGCAAGAAACTCAACATAACTTGATACGAATATATAGTCTTTTTTTATTGTTTTCAAAAATAAAAAATAAAAAATAAAAAGCTTCATTCAATTTTATATAAAAAAAATTCTCTAATGTAATAATAACAGAAATTTTATTAGATCCTGATGAATAAACATTAAACATTTCTAAAAATAGCAATAAATTGACACCTTTCTTCGAGGATTATAAAATAATTTTGCAAGAACAAAACTTAGAACTAAGAGAAATGAGAAAATATTAGTGAAAAAAAAAAATTCTAGATATATAAAAAATTATTTCTACTAACCAATCAACTGCCCATCGCCAGTCAACGAATTCTTTAAAATATAAAAAAATATATAGGGCAAATTTTTTTTAAAGTATTATTTAATATAATTAGTAAATTAAATCATTAAAAAATTTAGAAATGTAAAATTAAATTTAAGTGACTAAACATACTCAATAATTTGTATTTGGAGGTATCGTTATAAGCTAGTCTAATATCGAGCTGTGATCGGGCAAGTCAAGATCTAATTATTAATTACTGGCTATTAATTTTTTTAATTGAGTTACATCAAATCATTAAGCATATTCAAATCATTCAGGTGACTTAATATCAAACATATTTGTCATTGGATATATAATATATTACATCAAGGTTGGCTTTAAGCCCTTATATTTTACTTTAGATATGGATGTTCTTACTTGCTTTAAGCCCTTATCTTGAATTATGGAGGTCAACCTTAAAGTCTAAAGGATTTCATTTAAGTATATCTAAAACTAAATATATAGATTGTAATTTAAGTTGTATAAGTTATAGTGTTAGTGCTATGATATTAAGTGAGCAATTTAGATGAGTCATAAAAAAGATAAAAGAAATTTAAGTTGTACAAATCATTACAAAAAGAGTGAGTACAAGTCATTACAGAAATAGACGATCCAAAAATAAAAATAAAATAGACAAGAACCATTGTAGTACTAACACACAGGCCACACTATCCTAAATAGCCAACGCCTCGTATTCTGATTAATCACACCACTCGTATGTGATCAAGTGCACATGGTGGACGATCACGCAGATGATGGTGGTCATCCAATGCAAGATCTTCAGAAGTCTGCGTGGGATAGTCCTATGATGGGAAGAAAAGCCATACTCATGTAGTTTGGTATGTAGAAAGACCGGATCGGCTGTAGATGGTGCAGCCCATCATAGTGACATCCTTTGTAGGCTCGATTCTAATGTCGAGTAATATGTACTTGCAACCTCAAGTCTTTCTAACACCTTGTATATCTACAACTCCAGAACTTCGTGCTCATCAGATGCTGGGTTGGAAGATGTCTTAAGTCACCTAGATGTGCTTTGATTGCATAAAAAATATCATGTGAAATTAGCCTCAACTAACATCATATTTAATTTAAATACTTATGTTAATACATATATGTATTTTATATGTGTTTACTTCGGATAATAAGTTTGGGAGAGCTATCTGACGATAAGTAGAGAAGAAGATCAAAAATCCCATTATCTTGATTGATAAAGATTTGTTCATCTTCTTCTAAGCCCTCGGTGTAATCCCACCATCTTAAAAATGTGTATCATGATAATCAAAGTATATATTAATTATTTAAAAATAAAATTTTCATTTTTTTAAGTTTCTTTATTTATGCTCAATTGCATCAATTTTTAAATAATAATTTAATTTATATTTATCTTTAAATCTTATAAAATATTAGTATGATAATAATTATAAATAAAATAAATTCATAAATCTTTTCGTATAAACAATTACTTGAAATTATTTCTTTTTAAGTTTTAAAATTACTCTTATACAAATTTAAATTATATTTTAGTGATTTAACTTAAAATATACAAAATTTAAAATAAGTTTTTTATTAAATTGTAATTTGTAAATGAACAACGCATGTATTTTTAAATCTATTTAGTATTAATAAGTAATATTATTTTATTAATATTAAAAAGTTATATTTTTGTGCTAGAAAATCAATTGAGATAAAATAAAATTTTATGTCATGCTTTGTTAATCAGAAAGATATTTGAAGAGAGGAAACTTAAGGATTTTACATTGAAAAAATCGAAAGAGGAAAAAAACTTCTACCTGCGGTAAAAATTTTACTATATATCTGTTTTGTAGTACAAAGTTTAAGTTTTCCTGATAATGGGATAACAAAGTTGTATCTGAGAATGCCTGACAATGGGTATCCCAAAATCATGTAACAATAATAGCATAAAAATGGGTTGTTGTGGCGTCGGCGATATGACGGATTTGTTGATATCGATCCATTAGTGTTGGCGGCTTCATGGTGACTTGTGGCGGCAATACGATGACATAATAGTCATTCATTTACTAACAATGGTCATGTAGTAGCCGCTGAAAAACGACTTGGCGATATGATGTAATGATCGGTGGTGGCGGCTGATGATTGTGACCATGCGGTGGTCGATGGCGGTGACCGCGATGGATCGACGGCGAATACGATGGTGGCGAATCATGGTTATTTCTGATGGTACAGATAGCCAGCGGTAGCCGACATAATCGATGCGGTGGTCAACGATCAATGTGATGAAGACGCGGTGTGGCCGTGGTGGTGCTTTAATGGTGGCTGCTTTGAGGTTCTTTAATCCTCAGAGCTCTCTCCTCTCATTTTCGGTCGCCATATAAGAATGAGAGGCATTTATATTAGATGAGTGCGTTTTATATCTAATCTCCATTAGATCGATCAAAATGATTATTTTGATCATGTGATGTATTTTACATATTTGAATGCTCAAATGAAGTCAAAATCGAGAAATCTTGGGATTGTTAGATCTCTCTCATTTTTGACTATAACACTCTATATTTATAAGCTATTTAGGTATTTGATTGATATCTTAAAGTTTTCAATTATATTTTAAACACTCGATAGGTCTGACTCATCAAATTGTTTTTTTGATATCAGATTAAATACTTATAGTAAATTTTCGATTATCAACACTATTATCACATAATTAATTTTATGCATTTACATATCTAATACATAAAGTCTTAGATTCTTGAGAGGGAAAAATATAAGAGAGAGAGAGAGAGAGAAATAGGCATTTTAAAATTAAAAACTTAAATAAAAAAATTAAGGAAATAAATTTATTTAATAGCATTTTACATCTTCAGAATTTTATATTAATTTGAAATAAATTTATTGTCAGCAATCAGTTTAATAAATCCATTTATTTTTTTATGGCCAATGGCATTATAATTTATGTGAAAATTATCAAAACTAAACTCAAATAATATGAATAACATTTCAAGCAATTCAACGTTCTGAACTCATGGACGTAATATGTTTTAAGATCGGAGATCATTTGTGTGTAATGATCTTAAATTTTTCAAAAAAAATGACATTATTATACTGTTTAAATAAAATATAATGTAATCAAGACAATCTATGATCCGAGATTTAAAATTTTAAAATAATCATAATAATTTATAGGCCTCCACCAATTTTTTTTATTTTCAACAACACATTCAATCTTATATAAACTTGTACATCCAGACATGATGAATCGGCTAAATTAAAGCCATTATAATTGATATGACCGAAAATTCCTCTAGTCGAGCAGAATCTTGATGCAGCAAGTGATCGAATTGGTGAGATCAAGCACTTAAAATATCATTGGAAACTTTGAGATTAAATTAAATAAAAGCTCTCAAATATGGAGTGTTTATAGTCAATCGAGCGTCGACGGCGGTTCCAACAAAAGATCTTACAATTCGACTTCATTTGAGCATTCAAATACAAAATATCATATGATCAAGGGAATCATCGTCGTCCGATGGAGAAGTGGTTTGGATTTTGCATGTTTGGAGACTTCACTCCTCCAATCTATAAATAGCCTCATTCCATATGAAGGGGGGGCCAAGAGAGAGGAGAGAGCTCTAAAGATCCTCCAACCAATGCGCCACTCGGCGGTCGTACCGCCATCGCCAGCCGCCCGTCGGTTGCCACCGTTGATTCCGTTGTTGTTACTGCGTTGTCATCATCGTCGCTCTATGGTCATCATCATCGCATCAGTCGTCAACATCATTGTCAACATCGCCGTCCACATTATCGTCGTCGTCACAACATTCGACGCCATTCATCGCCACATCGTCGATCAGCGTGGTAAGCAACATTCGTCGACATCGTAAATCAGCATTGTCATTACATTGCGTCATTGTCAGCTTATAAGCATGCATTACGTAATCGGTATGGAAGATCTTGTACTTCAAAGATACATAGTGGAAGCTTTTCTTGGGCTAGGCCCGTGGATTTTCCCTCTTTTGAGGTTTTCCGTAAAATTCGGAGTTTATTGTTCGCACTTTATACATATTATTGTCTTTGGATTTCACAATGAAGCTAAGGTGAAAACTTTACTCTACATGGCGGTTTTCTAGCGCAGGTTTGGCGTCGTGGAAGAACCCCAATCAATTCAGAACACCCTCGTTATGGCCAATAGAATACCGTAATGGGGCCTCAGCTCCAACTCCGTCACTCTGAAATCCTTGAACCAAGGACGTAATATACGCCTCTTCACGATGAAGCGACGATATCTTTAGAAGATGCGGTAGCGAATGGAAGAGTCTCAAAATGAAATGATCGACTTTTGAGGAACACGACCACTACCACAACACATCTCCCCAAGATCGATCGTTAGCGGGAGGTCAAAATGCTAATTTCCCTTGAAGTTCCTCCGTAGAGAGTGATCGATCTCCTTGACACAGTTATATCCTGCTCCACCAATTATTCGTATGACACATTCTCATTCCACTCATGCTGTTTCCTTGCGTTAATTCTGATGGTGATCTTGACACATTACTCATCCATCACGTCAACAATCCACCAATTATTGTGATTCTCATCTATTGACCCTCATCATGTTATCGTGCAGAATTACGGCAATGCAAGATGAATTTCACCTCCAAGATAGAAATCATCTTCCCCTCGCTATGAGGAATCCTCACCTTTAGGCTATTCTTCAACATCATTCGTGGGTTTCAAGCTTAGAACATTGATTCCTATGATGGGGCGGTGACCCACATGAACACATCGACCATTACGGGACTATCATGCATATCCAACGAGCTCGACACCTTTGCTTTCGGTCTTTCCGTTACCCTCGAGGGACAAGCTTCGCGCTTGGTTCTCCCTTCCAAGGGAATCCATCCATACCTTTGACGAACTTCGCCAAGATTTTTGTAGAGCAGTTCATTGCAAATGAGGATCATTAAAGATTCCTCCCATCTCTCATTCGTCAAAATGAGGGTGAATCACTTAAGGAATACTTCGAGGTTCTCCTTAGAAGCTTCGCCAAATACACAGGTAGACCACGAACTAGAGGAGTTTTCCTTGGAGGACTCGTCAGGCTTTACGTCCTTAATGCGAGAGACTCATCGTATGCCGACTTGGTTCATGTGTGGAAGCACAAATCTCTGATGAGGCTATTACTGCCCATCATCAAACAATTTGAGCAATCTACAGGAAAACGTAAAAGCACCCCAGGGAATGCGGACCGACAGTCCTATCAAAAGAAGCAACAAGGCAGTCGTGATCTCCCTCCACGACCCCATATCAACGACGTGAACCACGGCCCGAAAAGGAATACACGCCGCTGAACACATCTCGTGTTAACCTCTATTTGAGATGAAGAAATATCAAGTGGCGCATCCACGAAACCAAATTCAGAAATCAGAACAATATTGTCACTTCCATCAAAGTCGGGACATACTTCGAGGCATGCAAACAACTCAAAGAAGAAATTGAGGCTCATTCAAGGATATCTACGTCGATTTGTGAAGAATCAATCGACTCAAACAAACATACCTCCAAGCGGGGGCCGGACAATCATCAAAACAAAAACAATCATCAAAGGTTGGAGAAATTGAAACAATCAGGGAGGACCAATACTATCTAATCAAGTTCTCATTACCATCTCAAGAGCGAGTTAAAGAAGTCTCGTCTTGATCATTCCATCACTTTTTCGGACTTAGAAGAGTAGATGTTCCTCATCAAGATCCACTTGTCATTCAGGATGGGTGACCCATGCTATAATGTTAAGAGAATTTTGATTGACAATGGGAGTTCTATTGATGTCTTATTTTACTCCACATTTCTTAACATGGGCTGGTTGAGAAAAGCTCCAACCCATGCGGGACCATTTATGCGGGTTTGATAATCGCTGCGAGTAGGGGACAATCACCCTTCTGTTGTCCTTGGTGAATTTCTCGACAAGTGGCTCATTTAATCCAATTCATGGTGGTCAAGTCATTCGACATATAGCTATCTTTGGAAGGCCCTCAATCAATTTTGGTGCATCACTTGGTATCTCATCTTAAGATGAAATTTCAACCCGTTGGAGTTGGAGTGGTTGTGGAAATCAATAGATAGCAATCATGTTATCTCGACAACCACGCCTTACGTGACCTTGACATCGAAGATTTTAATTTTTGAGATGAAGAAGTATCCCAGAAAGCTTCGCCTATAGAAGATTTGCTCTTTGTTGCATTATCAGATGACCAACCATTACGAACAGTGCAAGTTGGATCTCTGCTCTCAGACGAACAAAGGGAAAAATACATAAACTTCTTGCTCAAGACATCTTGCTTGGAGTCCGGACATCGAGTGGACCTCAATGTGATCATGCACTCTCTCAAGATCGATCCAACATTCAAACCGATCATCCAGAAGAAGCAAAGTTTTGCACCTGATCGCCTCCAAGCTATTGAGCAAGAAGTTAACAAGCTTCTAGAAGCAGGATTCATACGAGAGGTACATTACCCTACATGGCTAGCGAATGTTGTCATGGTTAAGAAAACAAATGGAACATGGAGAATGTGTATTGATTACACTGACCTTAAGGCTTGCAGAAAGATAGTTTTCTCTTCCTCGAATTGATCAATTGGTTGATGCTACATGGACATCAAATGCTCATTTTTTGGATGCTTACTCGTTTACAACCAAATAAAATGAACCCAACGGATGAAGAAGCTACAACATTTCAAACATATAAAGGTTTATCATTTGCAAGTTATGTCGTTTGGATTAAAAAATCTTTGCTACCTATCAAGCGCCTTATGAATAAGGTCTTTAAAGACCTACTAGGCATGATGGAGGTATATGTGGATGACAAGTTAGTGAAAAGCTTGGAAGAATCACAACATATTTCTGACTTAGAAATATGCTTTAACCTTCTTCGACGTTATAACATGCAACTCAACCCGACCAAATGTGCTTTTGGGGTTACGTTAGAAAATTTCTTGGATTTATGGTAACCCACCGTGGGATAGAGGCCAACCAGAAAATCAAAGCTCTCAAAAAATATGACTCCTCCGAAGAATATTAAGGAAGTTCAACGTTTGAATGGATGAATTGCTGCGTTATCCGCTTCTAGCCGATAGATACTTGTCATTCTTTAAAATATTAAAGGAGCTAAAAATAATAATTTTCAATGGTGATGAATGTCGGTTTACTTTTGAGCACTAAGGGAGTATTTAGCATCTCCACCCTACTATCCAAGCCTATTCAAGGAGATGTTATACTTATATCTCGATCTCTTCGCGATAAGCTCAATTTTAGTGCGAGAAGAAAGTGGGATACAACGGCCAATTTATTATGTTAGCAAAATTCTCTCTGATATAGAAAGTCGTTATCCACTTGCCGATAAGGTGGCTTTGGCTTTAGTTTTCTCAGCGCGAAAATTGCGTCCATACTTCCAAGCTCACACTATCGGTGTTTACACTCATTTACCATTAAGGATCATCCAACAGAAACCAAAAGCATCTGGGAGGTTAATCAAGTGGTTTATTAGAAGAGAGTTTGATATAAATTTTCTCTACCTGCTATAAAGTCTCAAGTACATGAGACTTTATAGTGGAATGCTGCCCCAACTCGGAGGAGCTATCACTATGCCTTTCGTCTCCCTTAATGGACCTCTATGTTGATGGAGCTTGAGGAAATCTTGGTCTTTGTGAGAATCTTACTTATTTCCCCAGAATACCTTGAGTATGGACTTCTAAAATTTCTGCAACTAATAATATGGTGAATATGAGGCTCTTATAACAGGTTGAGACTTGCCATTATGTGAAGCTCAAGACTTAGTGATACACAACTCTCAAGCCTCCCAAGTTGAGGAAACTTTAATGCTCATAATCCCAGTAGCCTGATACCTCCACTTGGTGAAGTCTCTTCTTGCCCATTTCAAGACACATCAAATCATTCACATCTGAGAGAAGAATACTACGCTCTTCTAAGCTTGCTTCATCGCTACTGGGATCTATTTAAGAGAAGGCATGTTGAAGAAATACATTTTGTATCCAAGGGTCATGGGTAATTCAAGCAATTGATGAGATAAAGGAACATTATGGATGGACCCCATCCTGTCTTTTCTACAAGAAGGAACCCTTCACGAAGACCCAACTACTTAATCTCCAAGACAAGCTTCAAACTTTACTATTCGGTGAACTATACAAACGAGCTTTCTGAGGCCTTACCTCAAATGTCTCACCTTGAGGCGATTACATTAAGAGGTTCCACTCAGGATATGTGGAGAACACTTGAGGAAGGGCTAGCCATTAAAATTATAAGGCAAGGGTTCTATTGGCCTGATGAAACAAGATGCCTTGGAGTTCACAAAAAAATGTGCAAGTTGTCAGTTGCACTCTAACCTCCCTCACATGCCGCATACAGAGCTCTCATCCATTCAAAGCCCGTGGCCTTTTGCTCAATGGGGGATTGATATCATGGGACCTTTTCCGATAGCATCAGGGCAACGAAAGTTCATCATTTTAGCCGTCGACTACTTCACTAAATGGGTGGAAGCCGAACCACTCGCTAAAATTACGGAGGTAAATGCTAAACAATTTGTTTGGAAAAATATAGTATGTCGATTCGGTCTTCCTGCAAAGATCATCACTAACGAACATAATTCTTGGAAAAGTCTTTACGTCCTTTTGCAAAGATCTTCACATTATGCGCATCTGGTATAGCACATCCTCAAACTAACGGTGAAAACCAACTATACTCAAAGGACTAAAATATGTCTGAGAAGGGGGGCAATGGGTTGATGAGCTTTCTAATGTTCTTTGGGCTACATTTATCGCACTACGCGGTGAGACACCATATAACTTGTGTTTTTCATAAGCTATTATACCGTAGATATCGGGTTCCAAGTCCAAGAGTTCAATTATTCGATCATGACAGTAATGAAGAAAAACTCCGACTGACCTGGACCTACTCCCCGAAACTCATGACATGGCCCTACTTGGTTCTATCACCAAAGGGTAGCTCACTTCAAGAAGAGTAAAATCTCGTCCCATATCTGGTGACTTGGTCCTATGAAGTCTCAAGGCTGTGCAAAGGCCCTCAACGCATAAACTCTCACCTCTTTGGGATGGCCATATGTGGTTATAGCTATGGTGAAGAACTTTTAAGCTCAAGGATTGAAAAACTTTACCTCGAACTTGGAACGAGAATCTCTCAAAATATTATCGGTAATTCCCTGCATAATTATTGACTTTTATTTTGTCGTTTATCATTTCCTCTTCGTGTAGCCAACCCCACTTAGTGGGATAAAGACTTGTTGTTATTGTTGTTGTTGTTGTTATCATTTTCTCTTAAAACTCATATCCGTGTTAAAATCGTCTTATGATTATATCACTGAACTTATCAGAGTAATGAATTTATAGCTTTCTTCTTACAAACTTGTTTCTTCTTCATTTAATTCTCCCACTTGAGAAATATACAACTCACGTTATATCAATCAAGATCAATCGAGACTTTCCGACCTCTTCCATGGTTAATGTAAAGACTCGGCAAACAACATAGGATAGGTCAAAAGGTCCTTGGTGGACTTCTCACCTCTTCCACACAAGTTAACGTCCAAGACTCGACAAACAACCTTGGATAGGTCAAAGGTCTTGGTGGACTTCTCACGGCCTCTTCCACATGTTAACGTCATCAGTGAAACTATGACAAACAACCTGATATGTCAAAATCACGTGGATTCAATTCAACCTCATCCGTACAGGTTAGCGTCATCGAATAATATTCCGACCAATTATCCCGGATAGGTAAAAACAAAATAAGAGCATCATCTAAAAAAAATTGATAGCATTAACATGATGATATAAGAAAGAATCAAGATTCTGATACACACTAATAACAATACATAAAAAATAAAAAAAAAAATGCATCCTCAAGTGATGCTACATCATATCAGTTGGTGATATCAGCGTCCTCCTCACCACTAGGAGATACTCCCTTGGACTCACTCTCAACTCCTTCATCTCCCTCGACGAAGAGTCTTCAAATACTTGGCAGATCCTCAATACTAGCTCTTGTGATGTACTAAGATTCCTTTTAGGAACCCTGGATGATGCCCTCCTCTAAACATTGGTGCTCCAAGTCCTTCACTTCAACATCAAGTATATGATTACGAGCTTCACGAACATGGTCTTGAGTGTAGATAAGCGAGAGTTCTTAAAGTCTTCCACCACCTTCAAGGAGATTTTATTTGCTTCCTTCGACATTATATGCTCCTTCGAAAGACGATCTGTAATATTTTCTTCTCGTTCGAGCTCTCTTCTCCAAGTGCCTTAAGTCTTTTCTCTTTACGGCGAGTCTGTCTCACCTCAATCGACTCATCACGAGTCTCCACCTCGACATGGAGAAAGAGAAGTCGACATGTTAGCTAGCGCACCCTGATCCTCCAAAGTCGCCACTTTGACTTTAATACTCATCTTTCTCATACTACTTGCAGATATTTTATCTTCACAAATTTAGTATTTCACTCATCTAAAATGACACCCAAATGAGCCATCTGCTCTAATGTTTGAGTTACCTATAAAAAAAATCATCACAAATATTACATAAAAGAAAAGAAGAAGAAAAGAAGAAAAAAAGGAAGACAACGTATTCATTCGCTCATTAACCGGTACATATGTGATTTAACACCTCTTGAGGAATGTCGAAATGAACTCCCCATCATGAGTTGAAATAAAACTCTCGAGGCCAACTGGGCGAACATCTTCTTCGAGATATCGTAGTCACTTGACATGTCTTCTTTTTCTTTAGGGAAGAAACATTGCCACCACCACGATTTCATGAGCTTCTTGAAAGAACCATGAATATGAGGAGACCTTTCATCACCTTTACTTGACCTCTTTAGTGAAGAATGAGATCTCCGCACGGATAGAAAGGCCAACCTTGAAACATTCTATCTTCAACTATATATTTGTCAATGTACGTAACTCATCGCAAGCTTCTACATCGAGATATTAAGAGTTGTCGATCTCATTCTCGACATCATGGATCGGAAGGTCATTCAATCTTCCCATCTCTCAGGAAGGCCCCACTCATTTTTCACAAAGAAGAATCCATTGGACCAATTTTACGGATCCGTCTAAAATTCTATCCAATTCTTTATAGATAAACACGTCTTGAGCATCACATGTGAATCTACACATTCGGCACAAGTATTTGATGTTCAAAGTAACACCACGCTCTCAAGAAGACGATAGCAAGCGATGACCAAAGCCGAAATAAAATTGTGATAAAGCTCACCACATATTTTAAAGATCTCAATCGAGCTAAAGGGAATCGCATCACGAAGAATCATCTCGAAATAGTGAAGTATATCCGAGGTGAAGCTCGATCGGACTCTTGGAATAGCCACCAACTCATTAGGGAAATGAAATTTCTTATGGAACACCATTAAACTATCTAATGACAAGGATGGTATATATGTCGTAGTCATGTGGGTTTATCCTCACCATCTGAAAATACATAATGAATAAGTAAAGATGGGAGAAATGACAAAATCTGAAAAATCGAAAATTTTGTGAAGCTACTCACTCACCAATACTTGGGCATACCAGACTCTCTGCTCACGGACGACTTAATGATTTTTACCTATGATCGACGAAAAGGACATGCATACATGAGATCAAAAGAAAAGGGGAAAGAGGAGAAACTATTCCTCCCAATGATGCTCAAATTACCTAAACTTTGAGTCGTTCAAATGATGGCTCTATAGCTTCCCCATCTTGGCAATCTCGGCCATTGAACCATCCATCGTTTGAAGAAATCCAATTCTCCTATAGTCTTGATGCCTCAGGTCGATTGACGGGTCGTTGACACCTCTTTCGAGAAAATTGCCTTGCCGTATGAACTCTGGGTCTTGATCGCCTCCGGCGGTCGGCGAGTCGAACCTCTTTGAGGGAAAATGCCGTATGAACTACGGTCTTGATCGCCTCAAACCATCGGTCGACGAGGTCGAACACCCTTCGAGAGGGCTGCGTATGAACCACGGTCTTGATCTCAAACCGGTCGATCCGAGGCGTCGGTTGACACCTCTTTCGAGCAAAAAATGGAGCCTTGCCGTATGAACTATGGGCCTTGATCGCCTTCGAACGATCCTCACTCAAGAAGAAGAGAAACAAATGTTGAAGAAGTGTGCCGCCAGCTGGGAGATTTATAGACCTCAGAGGCAGTAAAATCAAAAATAAAATCGAAACGTCAAAAGCGCCGTTTGGGCCAAAGCCCGCGCCTCGCACCTTCGAAAGCGCGTATGCCAGCCTGAGGTGCAGCGGGGTCATGTTGCCCGCCAGACCGCCATGACGCCAGCACCGGCTATACGCTGCTGCCGACATCCGGCAGCGTGCCGATTCGCGTAGGTTCTGACCGTAGATTCAGCCATGACCGAACATGGCCTTCATGGCGCTCATGGCATACATCGGTATACTGGCGCTCCATGTACGCCAGCAGCGCCGATGGTTGGGATAATTAGCTCAAATTTTGCTGCTACGCATATATTTGTGGCATCTTATAATTGTAATCTTGTCTTTGTGAAGATCTCTCTAAAATGTGTCGTTAATGGACTCGATTTCATTGAATAATTTGCTATTTTGACGTTCTTCATATATTTTGATGATTGAGATAATATCATCCAAAATAGGGGACCGATATGAGAAAATTCCTCAATGGCAGAATCTTGATGCGCAAAGCAGTGATCGAAATTGGCCGGTGAGATCAAGCACTTAAATTTCTAAAAGCTCTCAAATATGGAGTGTTTATAGTCAAATGCCTCGACGAGCGGTTCAAACAAGCCAAAATTTTCAATTAGACTTCATTTGAGCATTCAAATACACAATACATCACATGATCAAATCATCATGAGCCGTCAGATGGAGGAGTGGTTTGGATTTTGCATGTATTACAAGACGCCACTCCTCCATCTATAAATAGCCCCTCATTCCTCTATGAGGGGGGGGCTGGGAGAGGCTCAGATCCTCCAAACAGAATCGCCCGGCTCGGACTGGCGGCCGTCGCACCCGTCGTCGGTTATCGCCGATTCTCGCCGTTGTGATGCTTGCCGGTCATCATCGCGACCACTATCGTTTATGGCATCAACATCGTCACGCATCGCCATCACATCATATTCATCATCATCAACATTCGTCAAGATCATGACTTTCGTCATCAACATATGTCAACATCGTAATTACTAAATTTTTCCTTTCATATAATTCACATGTCTCGGATTTCAATAAAATGGAAAACTTTACTCTATGTTTTTTCGCATACAATAAAATTTTACCATATAAACTTTTTTATACATTTAATCATGTATTTATACAATGTAAAATTATGTAAAAATTCTTATAATTGTTTTTGAAAATTTACAAATTCATAATTCATTTTGTTTTTTAATTTATAAAAAGGTTTTTTATTTTTTAATATTAGCATTAAAAATAAAATTAGCATTTCTTGATGATAATAAAATTTAACAAAAAAAAATGTAAAGAAAGAAAGGCGCAATAAATGGCCACATGGCAAAAGGCATGGATTGAAGTAAAATAAAAAAAATTAAATGCGTTCATGAAGGAAAATCACATGGTATAATGACAAATTATTAAATATTTATCTGTATTTAATCATTAGATTTGGAATTAATCAACCTTTATTGTATTTGAAATGCAAAATTTTACTACTTGGAACCAACGCTTGAAATATTTAAAAGCTTGCATTTTAAATGCGTGCATTAATATTAAAATATTATATAGATAATGATATGAAGTCTTTATCAAGAATAACGATGACGTTAATGTTGCATATGAACTTCAATATAATATCATGTGATGTTGAGCTAATATATTTTTATGTATTGATTGTAAAATGATGTGTTGTATATTGATATTGATTACAAAAATTCTCTTATAAGCATCTTGATGTTAGTGTATCCTTAGTTGAAACTAGTAGAGATCTTAAAATATCATTGAAAACTTTGGGATATCGGTGAAATCAAATAACTCTTAAATATGGAATGTTTATAGTATCGGCGTCTCACACGGATCTAACAAATCAATATCTCAATTTGACTTCATTTAAGCATTCAAATACTTAAACATCAAATGATCAAAGGAATCATTTTGAGTCATATGAAGTGGAGTGGTTCATTTGCATGTATCTACAAAACGCCACTCATATAAATAGCCTCATTCTTCTAATGAAGGCCAATAAGAGAGGAGAGCTCTAAGCGAAAATCTTGATATGTCGTCTGCTCGAGATGCACCAGTTGTTACCACCACGCCACTCTGATCCTCACCGTCGTGTCTGCGTTGGTCTCCATCATGATGACCTTCATCGTCGATTGTTGTTCCCCGTTTCATAGTCATCTATTTAGCGTATAACACGAGCATTTATATGACACTTGTTGTCGATTTTGGGATTCCCATTATCTCTTCTCATATATAATTATGTATTCCGTTATGGAAAACTCAAAATAACTATATAGTGGAAGCTTTTCTTCTGAACCACTGATTTTTCCTCTTTTGAGGTTTTACGTAAATTCTAGAGTTTTCTTGTTCACTCTTTAAATACAGTCTTTGGATTTCACAATAAAGGCGTAAACTTTCACTCTATTTGGTTTTCTTGAGTTTGGCCGTCTGTCGATTTATTATTTCATCATGCATGGCTAGTTTCCCAAAGATCAAACCACCATCGAGATAGAGCATTTCAAACTTTAAGAAGCAGTGAAGAATGAAGATTCATCAAACTTGTTCTTTCAAATTCTACCACTGCAACTCTTCTCAAAGATTATCCAAATCGATATTCGGATATCTAATTGATTATCGTTACAACTCGATAATACCAATGAGAAAGCGAAGGTCAAGAAGCAACTTTATTACAAGCTCAAAATATTGATTTGACCCATTCCTTAATGTCATCAAATACACAATGATATGTCAAAAATCGGATTCAATTTGATCTCTTCATACATTAATAGACAAAGCGACAATCTGAATAGATCAAAACTTCCTTTCACAGTTATCGTCATCAAAAAGACTCGACAAACACTAGATAGTCAAAAGGTCTTGGTGGACTTCACCTCTTCCACATAGGTTAGCGTCATAGCAAAGATTCGACAAACAACCTAGGATAGGTCAAAAGTCCTGGTGGACTTGGCCTCTTCCACTAGGTTAACGTCATTATCTACACAAATAACCCGGATAGGTCAAAATCACAACATATTCAATTTGACATCTTCCATACAGTTAACGTCATCTCGATAAACAACCTGATAAGTCAAAAATTCTGATTAATTGACCTCTTTCCATATTCGTCGATGTAACTAGATAGTCAAAATCCCATTTCAACCTCTTCCATAGTTAACATCATTTAACACTCGATAAATAATCTGATAGTCAAAATCCCGGATTCAATTGACTTCTTCCATACAGTTAACGTCGCCAGTCACTCACAAACAACCTGATAGTCAAAATCTCATCTTGCCGACCATAATATGCGGTCGCCGATCACCTCCGACCACCGAGTCATTTGATCATATGACTAGATATTGCTAAATTGCTGCCATTGCTAACCACCGCGTAGAACCGTCGTCGGTCACCCATAATCTCCGTGGTCACCACCATCTTTGTCATACATTGATTATTGCATGATAGCTTGGCTGTGACCATAAAAGAAATTGCCGGTCATCGCTGCCAACCATCATTCCGGGTCAAAACCATATGGTATAGATTGATGCATCTAGCAATGATCTCTTTCATACTAATCATCGTCGGCTTACATAAAATCACTATATCGCTTAACCATCGTTTGGTTATCACTCATGAATTATTGATTAAACCTTCGTCACATTACCTCTCGGTTATCGCCGTAGATGAAACCTCGTTCCCGAGGATAGTTGACGCTTCTTCGAAAAAAGCGCTTATGAACTACGGGTCTTGATTGCCTCAATCGGTTCAATGGTCTACACCTCTTTGAGAAATTGCCATATGAACTACGGTTGATCCTCCAACTTCGGTGGTCCGGCGAGGTCGATTTTCGAGGAAAAGAGCCCTTATGACTATGATATCTTCAGTCATTGACACCTCTTTGACGAGCAATGGTCTTGATCGCCTCCAACGGTCGGTCCGATGAGGTCAGTTGACACCTCTTCGAGAGAATCTGGAGCCTTTATGAACTACGGGTTGATCACCTCAACCCGGTTGGTCCAGATGGGTGATTTTTTTTCGAGGAAAACGAGCTTGCTATGAACTACAGTCTTGATCTCCATGACCTTCTCTTAAGAAGGGACACTTTAGCATGAGGTGTGCTCTCCTTTATTTTTATAGACCATATGACAAAATGATAAAAGCGTCAATCAAAACCACCAAAATCATCGTTTTAAGCAGCGACCACTCGTGGCCATAGCCTTTCGTCGAGCGTGGCCTCGCTAATTCGCTTTCATGGCCTTTCGATGGCCGTGTCTTTACCACGACATCAAATTGCATCACCATGCATATGGATGCGTCGTCTATCCATCTTCGCCCATATAAGTCGAGATGTCCATAACCGAAATCTTTGCTTAAGCGTACACATCTACTTACCACTTATGGTTATAATTTTGTGCTCATGAAGATATGTTCTCAAAATGTATGGTTAATGGACCCATAAATTTCATTGAATAATTTATTTTTAAGTATATTATATATTTTTAGATGATTGAGATAATGTCATCCAAAATAGAGGCATATGACACTAAAAAATTAGTAAGAATCTTGATGTCAAAAACAAGTGTATCCTCAGTTGAAACAAGTCGAGATCAAGCACTAAAAATATCATTAGAAACTTTGGGATATCAGTTAAATTTCTAAATAACTCTCAAACATCAAGTGTTTATAATAAATCAGCGTCTCGGCGAAGGATCTAACAAGCTCAATATCTCAATTGACTTGAGCATTAAAATACTTCAAATACATCAAATGATCAAAGGAATCATTTTGAGCCGTCTATAAAGTGGAGTGGTTCAATTTTTGCATGTATAATGTCACTCTCCGTCTATAAATAACCTCTCTCTTACATGAGGAGGCCAAGAGAGGAGAGAGCTCTAAAGCTTGAAAATCCTCCGAGCATAATCGTACCACTGATTAGACCACCCCGTTGGTTAACCACGCCGCCCGCCCGCACATCCGATCCGCCGTCATCAATCTCTGGTCTCCATCATGGCACCTTCATCTGTGGTCGTTCTCATTTTCACCATCATCTGCCACAGCAAATTCTACGTATATGGATGTTGTTATCCGATTTTGGGATTCCCATTGTTATATATATAGTTAGTAATCCCGTTATCGGAAAACTTGCACTTCCAAATATAGTGGAAGCTTCTCGGGAGATTTTTCCCTCTTTTTGAGATTTTTCACGTAAAATAGTTTTTTTCTTTAATTACCTTTGTGTCTGGATTTCACAACAAAGCGTAAACTTTCACTCTAGTTGGTTTTCTAGCGTAACATATATTAATTATATGATAATACACAATATCTATATACATAATAATACACAATACTTCAAATTCAATATATAATAAATATGTATTGATTAAATATCATATGATTTTATATTATTAAAATATAAATTTAAAAACTATGTCTAAATTATAAAATAAATATGAATAAAAAATTATAAATAATGTATAATATCTTCTCTTCATATTTTAAGTGATCAAAATATCTTTTATTATAAATTTCTAATTCTATTTCATAATTAATTTTTGATAATATTTATAACATAAAAAGTTATTTAAATTTTGTTACAATAAATGCTAGTTTTAATTATTAAAATTAAGATAATATTAAATATCTTTTTTTTTTCTTTCAATCATTTTCTCAACAAATATTCAAATATCTTAAAAAAAGTATTCATTAATTCATATATCCAATATGTATCTAATATCCTATCTACCGTTATTATTTATCCTATAAATTAATTTAAGTTGAAATTAAAATAAAAAAAAAGCTGTGTGACAACATGACTTAAGCAATGATAAATTTTATATCATTTGAATCATTTTTATGATAAAGCGTATATAAATAAATAATAAAGTATAAAAAATATAATTATTTAATTTAAAAAATAAGAAAAATTATATACATTGCATTCAATTATTATACATTTACATATCTAATATCTAAAATTTGATATTTACAAAAAATAATATTTTGTTTTTTCTATGCATAAAAAGATGCAATTCACTTTGAAATAGTAATGATGGTATTATTTTTTATTTAATAATAAAGATTTAAATATTATTTAAATAAATATAAAAATTAATATATTAGATATGTTAATATATAAGAATTTTGTGTTGTTTAAGTAAATGCCTCCAAAAAATTAATATCTTCATAAAATAATTAATTTTAAATAATCATATTAAATAATAATTCACAATAAAGGTGGATGGCCCAAGGTACATGACTTATATAACTCTGTATCCACAAATGAATAGGTGAATATCTATTCCAAAAAAAAAAAAAATATAACTCTGACATCCTCACATATGTCATCTGCTCTAGATAGTGTGTCTTAGAATTACACCGAACACCACATCATGATATATAGCTCCTCTAACCTATCACATCCTGATAAATAGCTCCTCTAACCTATCGACGTAAAATCTCTCCGTTTAGGGGCGATTTGATTACGTGCATTTAAAATATACTATATTTTAAATATACATATTTTAACTTTTTAAATATTTAATTATAAGTAAAATAAATTTTCAATGTAATATAATATATTTTAAATACATTAAAAGTCGTTTTTTTGGAATTACGATTGGATGAATTCCAAATATACCACTAATAAAGTGACGACTACAGCCCCTTAATATCACAGGCAGCCACGCGGCCGTACAATCACCGTCAAACTTTCATATTATTTTAAATTATATTTTTTCAAGTAAATAGAAAAAAATAAAATCATAAATTTATAAAACTCTCAACTAAATAACTGTAAAGTAATCATTTAACATTGAATTTATTTTACAATGCATTCTTTTTACCTCTTAATTAGTAGATAGTAATGATTATTAAAAAAATTAAAATCATTATATTAATAAAAAATAATTCGAATGTTACATTATTAATGATTAACAATAATCACACCAAAAACAACAGCCATTCAAAACAAAAAATGACAAAAAACAATAATAGAATTAACAATTAATGATAATAGTAATAATTAATTTAGCGATAGTTATACTAATATATAAAAATAATAATAATAATAACAATGAAATTATAGAATTAATAAATTTAATTATTATTATTATTATTATTATTATTATTATTATTATTATTATTATTATTATTGTTAGAAAACCAATAATTAAACTAAAAAACACATAAATTTAAAAGAATAATAAAATATATAAAATCTCAAAAAGTAGAATTGATAAAAAATATATATATCTTTAATAAATAGATCTGATTAAATAAACATTTTGTTAACAGTTCGAAAATCGATGTTCATTGACCATTGAATAATAATTAATAGGATTAGCTCTCATGGCTAATATATGGTTGAAATTTCAGTGGCGACGATTGTCTTTGGAGAATCTTATTTCTCTCTTGCCCTCCTCTTTGACTCCTTCATATGAATGAGGTATTTATGATTGGAGGATATTTATATATATCTAAATACGGCTCAAAATGATCCCTTGATCATATGATGTATTTTGTGTATTTGAATGCTCAAATGAAAATTGTAAGATCTTTGGCTTGTTAACCTCGTAATCTTGATTATAAACACTCATTTGAGCTTTTAGAAATTTAAGCGATTCAAAGTTTATATTTTAAGTCTTGATCTCTATTATTTAATCAGAAAAACAATTAGTTCTCATAGAGGAATTTTTAGGGTTATATCAATTATTATTACAATAACAACAATAATTAAAACATAACAAATAAAGAAACCTGAAAAATAAAAAAAATTACATATGTAGATAATAATAATAATAAATAAATAATGTAACACTTTAATAAATAATAAGAATACTGAAAAAATAAACATTTTCAAGTTTATAACAGTAACAGAAAATAATTCACAAAACTTAAAAAGTAATATTAAGTAATATTAATAATGATAATAAGATCAGCATTAGGAAATATATTTTATTATTTTCTTATTCCTTCAAAATTATATTTCCTTCTCTTAATCTATTGGTTGAGGCTACTTCGCTCCCTGAGATTTCAAGTTTGAATTTTGAGGAATACATAAATATATGAATTTATCATAAAAATAGCTCAAATGCTCCCAAAAAATATTGACTCAAAACTTAAAATTAAGCAATCAAAATATATTTTCTGCATAACATAATCTAAATATTCCAAAATCAAAATCCTCTGTTGAACAAAATTATAAGCAAGGAATTCAACATAACTTGATACAAATATAGTCTTTCTTTATTGTTTTGAAAAAAAAATTCATATAACTCCATACAAAAATTTTCTCAAACTTAATAATGATAAAAATTTTATAAGATTCTGATGAATAGATATTAACAATTCCTAAAATAGTAATAAATTGACACCTTTCTTCGAGGATTATAAAACAATTTTGCAAAACAAAACTTAAAACTAAGAGAAATGAGAAAATATTAGTAGAGGAAAAAAAAAACCTTACAGATGTATAAAAAATCATTTCTACTAGCATGAGGAGTTTAGATAGCCAAGCCGTATCACCCAATTCATCTCAATGGCTAGCCAATAGGCTGCCCCGCGGCATCAGTCGTCGCCCCAGCGGGTGACGAAATCGTTAAAATATAAAAAATATATAAAGACCATGGTCGTGTGGGCCTATTGTCAGCAAAGCAAAAGCACACTTATTTAATCGCCCGCAAAGCGTTGAGAAGAAAACATTCTCGGTAGCATTGATTTTATGACTTCTTAATATCTGATATATAATATTATATGATGTACAGCAGGCTCATCATTCTTTTTTTTTTCTTTTTTTCTTTTTTTGTTAGAACTTCTTTCGTGCTAACAACTTTAAATATTTGAGTTATTTTATATGCGTTGGCTCCGAAAATTCATCGCCCACTTCTCAATAATTTAAATGAAGAGACTATGCTTTAAAGTATCGGTGTAATTTTCATAAAATAGAAGTAGTAGATAAGATATTCAGAAATTTCATCCTCATTTGATGAGCTTTAGATCTTGTTAGGGTTTCCATGGTAGCACTTATAGTTAATTACCTCCCAATAAGTGAGAACTTTGATTAATAGTCGTTAAATTCAACATGTAACGAATAGTAGCATATGGAGTTTTAAATTTTAGATTTATGAAATTCATCATTTCAACTTAAATGGATGGTTGAATGATGGCGTGGAATCTAGATCTCGTGGTTTCGTCACGTATGGTCCATCTACTTAGTCGAAGTAATTCCTGAAGGATCCATTGACACATGGTTCACGTCAAGAAATCCTTATGAGTAGTGGTGTTTGTCAGGATACGCTTAAGTTACCTTAACTATGAGAGGGTTGTTTGTCCTATCAAGATATCCATGATTCACAACTCAAAAGCAACAGCATCTGAGTTACGGTTGTGATCGTAATATAATGGAATAGCAAACCGATCAGGACTCTATTTGTGCATCATCTGTGAGCTCAATATAGTCGAGGATCACATCCTTCTGAGATTGGTTGATCATGTAGAACACATTTGATTATCTCCTGTGAGCTTAATTTGTCACCTCAAAGACAAGCATTCGGAAGTGGATTGATTGTTTTACTTTAAGCTTTTAATTATAATTTCATTTAAGCATTTTTAGATTGATATTTGAGTTAATTTGATTTGAAAAGCAATCATATTTTGATGGAAGTATCCTCCGGTTGATATCCATTATTCAACATCATCATCGATAGTTAATTGATTGACTCGAATGTTTTTGAGACTTTAGATCTTGTCGACTATGTTTAGCTCCTAACAGAGGATAGGACCTACCGTCACATGATAGAATTAGCTTTTCAAATATTTCAATAAGTTGAAATTATTATAATAGATTTTTAGGTTTTGTTAACGAACTAATCCTAGACTAACCAACGCAACATCCCGACAGAATTTAAGACTGTAGTTCATGCGTTATTGATCGATCTTGAATAGTTACATATATTTGTTTATTCATTGCATAAGATATTTGCACATGCTTTGAGACTTTTAAATTGGATTTTGGATATCCCTTGAAATACATGTGAGTATCTCATTTTAAGAAACTTATATGAATTTCAAGGCGATATGTATAAACACTCATATTTTATAATGAATGATTACTTCACCATTCACATAGTTTACATCCGTCTGATGAATTCAAATATGGGATCACCTCATAATGTATGTGCATATTCGATTCATTCATTTAAAAGTTTGTACAAGCTTTGAATAAGAATATATTCATTCTATATATGTGTAATGAATTTATTTTCATTCAAACATTTGCATGTATTTGAAAACCAAAGAGTACCTATAAGATATGTGAGACATACTTTAAATTATATTAAATAAGTTTATACTGTTCATCCAAAAGAGAAAGCCTTATCTTATCATTCAAAGACTCTTCACATTTTCTACAACTTGCCATTCAATCTTCATTTCATTTTAAACAATTATATTAAAGGAAATGAATCTCACAAAGATAGTTCTGATACTCTTCAAATTTTCATGAGATGTTTATATACAACGATCACTAAATCACTATCCTCACTATCAACTTTTTGCTTAAGAGTAAACATCTATTGATTGCATTAGTAGATTCAGATTTAAAATCTTTTATTCTAAATTTTCAATATACATATAAGAGTTGTTAAACCTAATTTAGATTCATCCTTAACTTCATATCAAATTCTCTATTTATTTAAAAATTAGACTTCAAATTTACTGCTAATCTGTTATGAGTTTAGTATTAACTTCCTTTAAGTTTTACTTGTATTTGATTTGGTAGCAAACATGGAACAAGATTGTTGTGATATGGTTTACATATGTCACTTCATTATTGTACTTAATTGTTAGTTTAATTATAAGTTGGTCACAAAGATGACTTTCCTTTCCTATAAATAAGGCTAAGAGGTCTTACTTTCATATCATTTTCTTGAAAAAACACTTCATAGCCTTTAAAGATTTTGAAGAAATGAAGGGAATTTGCTTGCGTTTAAAATATTTTACTTTATTATTATATTTCCCTTTTATTTTATTTAGTTTCTCTTTAAGTATTTTCCACTTTGATTTAATGTTTATCTTCATGTTTATCGTGCATTTTCTTATTTTAGTTTAAGTTTAGACGATTTATTTGAATTTGTTTAAGTCACTATTTAATTTAGACATTTATGTATGACATAATAATTTTTTTCCTCAGACTTATTATATAAGTGATGTCACCAACCGTCTTATGTCATATTATTAGCCTATAAAAAGGACAGTATTTCCACATTCACGATAATTATTTCTACACATCCACAAATTATTCCTTCCATTCTTATTTCCTGTTCTGGATGAGAGAAATAGAGGGAGAAAGAAAATAGGGGCTCGCTTTCTTGCAGAGAGAAGGAAGAAGAAGAAATGGAAGAAGAAGAAAGGGAAGAAACTTATCAGTAGGGGTGTGCATTATTTGGTTTTAACCAAAAAATCAAATCGAACCAAAGTTTTTAAGTAATTTGGTTGGGTTTTGAACTTAATTTAGTTTTGGTTTTAATTAATGAAAACTTTAGTTTTAGTTTTTGGATCGGTTTGTTAAATAAAATTTTGATGGAACCAAATAAATCAAAATAATTATATATAATACGATATTATTAATTTTATGTAATAGCTATCTATTATACTTATTTTTATTTATTTTTTGAATATTTAGTAGATGTTTTTTTAGGATCATTATCATTTTTTAAAATATTTTAGTCATACTATGGTAATATGATTATCAACTTCTAAGTTAACATCATTCGTAAATAAAATTAGTTTTAAATATTTTTCGCGTCAAGTAGTTAATTGTATTTTGATTATATTTATATTATTTCTTATAAACTTTGTTTATTATACAATAAAAAATTACGAAATAATTTTAAATGTAGCCAACTTCGGTTTATCCAAAACCAAACTAAAATAATCGAACCAAATTATTATTCGATTTGTTTGATTTTGTATTTTATTTGATCGATTTGATTCAATATATTTAAGAATTCAAAATCAATCGGTTTTAAAAATTTATTATCCAATCCATCCAAATCAACCAAAAGCACCCTCCTACTTATCAGTGGTTTTGGAGAGAGGAGGAAGTGGGCTGTGGTTTTTCGGTTTGGAGGGGAGAAAAAATGGAAGAAGCCTGTGATTTCCGTTGTTGGAGGGAGAAAAGAAGGGGCTCGATTTGGAGAGAGTTTAAATTAATTAATCGACTTTAATGTGAATTTTATACAGATAAAATCATATAATCAATATATATCAATTTTAGTTTTTTTGGTACCGAAACACGCGCAGCTCGTTCATGAAAATTCGTTTGGTTAGTCTGTCAAATTGATTTTTTCAAATTATATATGTCACTTTCAACCACTGATTTTTACTTAACGCATCAATTGTATGAACTCTTAGATAGATTCGATGTTTGAAGTTAATGATTCAATTTCAATGGATAATTTTGCTTTGACCGGCAGCTCACGACTTTGATATGACATTCATTCGATCGTCGGTTGATCGTTAGATTGTTATGTATATTCGGCCGACGGCGTTCGCGCGATACAAAGTCGTTCGTTGATCGGAGCGTTCGACAATTTAATGGCGTTGTATTTCGCCCGATTTGCATCGCCGCTTTCGATCATTCGACATTTGCAAACTCGTCCGTATTGAGGTGGGCATTTGATATTTTGATGTTTTGAAAAGGCGTGATCAATTTCATGACGAAGGTGGTTTCATCGCCTCGCTTCGATCTCGCGTGGCGTGCGGCTCGATCATTGTCGATTGATCATTAGATTATCAATATTTATATTTTGATCATTCGATGTTACGAGCGATGACAAAATCATTCACTCGATCGGATGTCATTTGATCATTTTCGTGAGGTCGGTATATTTTGACGATTTGCTAGTATTTCAAATCGTCAATTGACTTGAGCACTAAACTTATGACAAATATATGAAGGTCAACAATATGTTTATATTTTACTATGTATAAAAAGAGAACATGATCATGCGGATCTATCATCCTATATTTATAATTTCACATAGGAAAGAAAAAACTATGTAGACTATGATTTCTATTGACTAACTACATATTTAACAATTATATTCATTATCAAAAAATTAAAGTGTATTATAAATAGGCCGCGCGTCTCCCAAAACTAAAAGCTGCTAAGGCTTATTATGTGTCACTAATAAGGGGAGGTAGAATTGTAATACAAATCTTGTTAAATATGACTTATTTTATGGATAAAGAAATAGTAAAGATAAGAATCTTGAGCTCGTTTTCAGAAGAACAAAATAAACAATTGATATAGAAGTGGTTTAAAAGAGGATGATTCGAGCGACCATTAAAGATGCATCAAGATGTAATTGCCCTTCACCGTCTCCCAAAAAAATAATCCTTCTAGTGTTTCTCGCAACTCTTGTCAAGCTTAATAAATTATTTTCTCCAAGTTTAAGAGGTCATTCATAACACAATTTGAAGTGCAAATAGACCATTAAAGAACTTAATAAGGCTACTGAATCAAAAAATTCCTTGAAAAATATCATCATGAGATATTAAAAAGAAAGGTTGAAAGTGAAAACTTTTGCTTGAAAGCCTGCGTGAGAGACCTTTCCTCTATACCCTTGATTTACAATCACCAAAGTTATTGATATAATTACTTGAGCTCATCAGTCACAAATCTTTTTTTAGTCAACCGAGAGAACCTGCTATCGAGAGGAACAATAACCTCGCAAAGGGACGCAAAGCATTGTAGGTATATATATATATATATATATATATATATATATATATATATATATATATATATATATATATACATATATATATATATATATATATATATATATATATATATATATATATATATATACCACCTATCAATCCACCAATATCTAACCATCACCCAAAACAAATATAATGCAAGAGATCATCCTGATCAAAACTTAAATAAAAAATACATGGAAATATTATAACTCCATAAATAACACCATGACACAGAAGACTTCCATTTTAATCAAAGTTGACTCAAATTCTGCTTTTCATATTATAATTAATAAATTCAAATGAGAGAGAGAGAGAGAGAGGACTATCAATGTTTTCATAACTTAATAATTTTATGATTAAGTTATGAAAATGTTGATAATCCTCTCTCTTTCTCTCTCTCCCTCTTAATAATTTTATGTTCCATTAATCAAATATTAGACTCAATTTTTTCCATATTATAATCAAACAATTCAAATGTGTGTGTGTGTGTGAGAGAGAGAGAGAGAGAGAGTCAAATCAAATATTAGATTCACAAGATAGCTAAATGGATAAATGGTTCTGTCATATTGTCTTCCACCAAAAATAAAGATGATTTTTTTGCCAAAAAACCCATATAATACACAACACAACAACGATCAAACAGAGTTTCATCCGCTACAATTGCAGACAATTTAATTTTGATTCAACATAACAAATATAACGACATTTCTTTTATATATATATATTTTATTTTAAAAGGAGAAGCCCTCACCAGATTCCCTCACTTTTTTACCAAAGAGGTAGTCAAGGGAGGAACCTCCTGGAGCAGCATGCACCTTAGTGAAAGGTCGATCCTGCATGAGAATAAAAAATTTTAATATTTACATAAATAAAATAAATGCTAAAGAATTAAAAAGAAGAAACAGGCAGACGCTGAGATATAAATTATCAAAAATAAATAAAACTTTGCGAAGAATAAACTTCAATTCACTAAAATAACGCCAAATAGACTAGCGATGATGATAAAACAAAATGTGAAATGTGACGATTATTGATTATAAAAACACAGCATGATTGGTAAATATGTAGAATACCTATTTCCAAGAGTGGAAATATGTTGAAATAGGTCCAGAATTTTGAGAAAACTAGCAGATATAGTAGTTTGAGATCACTTTTATTTTTAATTTTTGGTTTTATATTTTTAGTTTGTTGTGTTCATTTTTTGTTTCAAAATAAAATATGTTTGATGATAATTATTATTTTTAAAAATACTCAAAACATCTAAAAATTATTTTGATTATTTTTTAAAAATAATATTATTTATTTTTTAAAATAAAAAACTAAAAACACTTAAAAAATATACTAAACAAACATATTTTTAAATACAAAATAAAATTGAAGAGTCAAATAAATTAATTCAGGATATCATAACAAAATTTTTTGTAAGAATGATTTTGAAATCCATTGAATTTGCTTCAAGATTAATGTCATACAAACTTTCATTGATTACACATGTATCTCACTAATCTGAAAGCAAATCCAACAAATTTGAGACCTTGGTTGAGATATCTTGCTATAAGGGTTTTCTTTATGGTTGCCAACTATAGTTTAGTTGGTCAAAGTTTAAATCCATCCTGAAGTAAAATTTTGCTTCAACACTCAATATTCCCATAAATAAGTAAATAAAAGAGAGAAAAATGACAATAATAAATGCTGCACTTAATAATTAAAAGACAGGTGAAGCATATTGATGCTTACTGTAATAAAATTCCCAGCATTCTGTCCATCTGCGCGGAAGTAATTGTTTGTAGTGCTGCCAGGAATGCCTGCGGAATCTGCTTGCTAATGTCTACTGTTGCTGCAGCAGTAGTAGGCTTGGGATCAGGCTTAGGATTTTCACCAACAGGTTTGGAAGGTTCGCCGCCGCTTCCGAAAAGGTAGCCCAAAGAACTCTGGCCACCTCCGCTGCTGACCCCACGACCCATCTTCTCCAAACTACATATAGTTACAACAAAGACGATGATGAGACCTTGTCAGAATTCTTATCGAGAGCTGAAATAATTTATTTATTTATTTTATTTACAAGAAGAAATAACAATAAGTTAATGATGACAATTATTGAGTTCATAAAAGCACTAGCACGATAGATGAGACGCATGTAAATCTCAAAGTGAATGCACACAAATCTAAAGTCAAACTCAACTAAATTTAAAGCTTCTAATAAATGTGTAGTACATATAAACTGAGCTAAATCAAGTGATACATGACTGAGCAAGGTCAAAATCCTTTAGTGAGATGAATGTGTCAATGTGAGGAGGATTAAGCATCCCGGCAATGCCGCCAACAGCCGTAAAGGGGTTTGCACATTAGTGATAAATTGGGCTGAATCAAGTGATACATGACTTGTGTAAGAGTAATGTAACAATGTGAGGAAGATCAGGCCTCCGAACAATGCCGCTACTAGCCATCAAGGGGTAGCACTCTAGCGAGGGAGGTAATATGAATGACAAAGGGTGCATGGATGTCCTTTGTCATCACCAATGAGCCCATAATTGTTAATAAAAAAAATATAGAAGCCCTAGGACATTCACAGATTACTTCATAGATTATATTCTTCTTAAGGAGCTATTAATTTTGATATGATCCTCACAAGTGTGGACTCTAAAAATTCGTCACTGACCTCTTGATAATATTGAATTGATATTTAAATTGAAGAGAGTATAGTTTAAAGTGTCGGTGTAATTTTCAAAGAGATAATAGTAGATAAGATACTACCATTTGTTATATTTGGTGAGGACTTTAGATATGATTTCGGGTTTCCTATAAACACTATAGTTAATTACTTCCAATAAAAGAGAACTTTCGATTAAGGTCGTTAGATAATCGTAGTGTATAATAGCGACATGACGTATCGAATTTAAAATTATAAAATTCATCACTTCTTAAACCGGATGGTTGGGGAATGATCGTTTGATATAGATCCCATGATTCCGTCATCCTCGTAGTTCTGTTGGCTTAGTGGAGGAGATAGTCTCGACAGCAGAATGATCCTTATCAAGAACAGCTGGGTTACGTCGAAATCCTTTGTAGGCGCAGGGTGGTGTATATCTGGGCGAGCTAAGTCATTAACAAGAGCGTTTGTCCGATCAAGTATCTGCTATGATTCACAAAGAGCGAGTCATTAAGGAGCATACGACGCGTGATCATAATATAATGGAGTAGGGTCCGATCGAGAGAATTACATAATGCTTCTTCATCGAAACTCAGCAATGGCGGTCGGAGGATCCAATCTTGAAGATTGATTAAAGTAACACTCGATTTGATATTCTTTTGTAACTGAAACTTTCTTAATTTTATAAACAAAGCTTCGGAAGGTGGATGGATTGAGTTTGATTTAATTTTAATGATAAATTTCATTCAGTTTGGTCTTAATTTTATTTAAAAAATTGATTAATTTGAATATATTTAAGAGTTTGATAGAGCTTTGTTTAGAACTGTAGAGAGAATTAGATCTTGTCACGCAGAATCAGATTCTTTTTATTTGAAACTCTTATTATAAGTTTTAGGTTTTATTAACCTACCAAGATTAAAGGAAACCCGCGATCCCGTCACAATTTAAGTGTTCAACGTAATGTCGGAGTATGGTGTATTTAAGACTTTATATAATGTTTATTTCTTAATTATGATATTAATTTTAGATTTTCATTTAATTCCAATTTAACCTGCACAGCCTTTTCAGATATTAAAATTTGCACTTCAAATCTACATGTCAATGTCGGTGTTTATAAACTAATTTTATCTAATTAATGAAATTATTGATTTTGAAAATCATAATTGGAATAAAATTCTTTAAAATTTGATTGAAGGAAGCCCTATGATTTTTGTAAATTTTGATTTAATATCGTCTTATGTCTGCTTGTACAAAGAATTGCAGATTCAATGGCGATAATTTATTTTGAAGCTACAGGTTCAAAGAACAATTTAGTTTTTTATTTTAAAAAAAGATTTATCTCTCAAAGTAATTCTCATTTTCCCCTTTTTTTTATTCAAATTTTTCTACATTTATTTTTCCCCTCCTTTTCTTTTGAAAGCAAATCATTCACTGCCTCTTTTAATTTCTATAAATAAGGCCAAGAGGGAGTCTCCTATTCTATTCCATTTGTTTGAAAGGTTGGAGTTAGGACATTTAAAAGAGAGCGGTTAGAGACTTTAGTGGGCTTTCCTCAAAAATCTCGTAAGTGCTTTTTGTTTTATTTTTTTTGGTATGTTTGTGGCATATTATTTTTCCTTTTTGTTTGGAATTTTTTAATTTGAATTCTAATTTTAGGTTTCATTGTGTGAAGTTCTTAAGTTGATTCTTTTACTTTTAATTTTTTTTCTAAGTCATGAGATTTTGACAAAATTTGATAACATTCGAGGAGGCATCAATGGATGTTGAACTACAGTATCTCATGAAGCGTAGCGGTGTCTTTTGCGCGACCACCCCTCTCGCACTCTTGAAACACGAAGCCTTCAAACAAGAACGCATATATATCTCACGGCATGTTCTACTAATCTTTCTGCAGCGTTGATGATGAGGAGCGAGGTTGGATATCGAAAACCGAAAGAACCGCCTCTTGACGGTGTTGCTTCTTTAGGCTGAAATGAATTTAAAAGATATCTGAGGAATCGACGGAAACCAAAAAAGAACCCTTTGTGATTCTTCCCAATTCTGGCGAAATTGGAGAGGTAATCTGAAGAATGGCGGAAGAAGCTACTCTTGATTGTTGCTTCCTCCGATTAGAAGAAGATTGGAAAGGTGATCACGAGAATCGACGTCAGAAAGAAGAACCTACTTGTGATTTTCTTTCCGGTTTAAGAGCGATTTTGGTAAAGCGAGTTTGAAATTGGATTAAAAAATGAGGGAATTTTCATTTGGAAAATGAGTAAATTTGATTTTGATTTTCAATTAAAATGAGAGAAAACAATGGTGGATTTTCAATTTGATGAAAGATGAGGAAAAATAAGGGTGGATTTTGTTTTGGCTTTGAGGGAAAATGGAGAAAGAAAGAAGGAAAGGAAAGGAAGAGGAAGGAAGAAAGAGGGAAGAAGAAAGGAGTTTACCTTACTCTTTTGATTTTAGAGGAGAGGGAAAAGGATTTTGGATGAGGGAAATCTGAAAGTCGCTTACCATTGATTCGGAGAGGAAGAGGGAAGTCCTTGCATGGGAACGGTTGGAGGAACCGTTCAGCATGGATGGGCGTCGGCTCGTCCATGTGTGAGGGAAGTGCCAGCGGAAGAGGAGGATCACGCCCTCTTCTTGATCGTGATTCTCGTGAAGAGGTCCGTGAAGAGGAGCTTCGGGTCATGCAAACCGGCGAAGGAGATAGGATAGGCGTCACTTAGAGGGATTTAGGTTAGGTCTATTTTGTTTTAAATTGATTTTTAACTAGATTAAACAACTTTAATGTGAATTTTACGCCGATAAAATCACATGGTCAATATATATATCAATTGAAGGTTATTAGTTGTTCGCATGATGCGCAATCCGTTTCTGTCGGGCCATTTGGTTGGTCGGTGTCAAATTGAGTTCATTTCAACTCAAAATGCGGCGTCGCCGCTCGACGCACTCGTGACTGTCAATTGAGTGCGACCGGTTTGATAGATTTTAACGCTTCAGTACGGCTGATCAATTTCGTGAACGGATGTCGTTTGGCTTGCATCGGCGCCTCGACCGATATCGCGTGCGGCGTCGGCGACTCGGCGATCATTGATCATCGTAATATTTATATTCGATTGACATTAAACGCGTGATGGCGAAGTCCGTTCGTCGATCGGAGGTCATTTGAGTTGATTTTGGTGACGTCATATGCATTTCAACTCGATTTGCGTCGATCATTCAAATCATTCGACATTCGTGACTCGTAATTGAGCACGGATAATCTCATTTAATAGTTTTTGATGTTTCAAAGCTAAAGGTGCGATCAATTTCATGAACTGAGATCATTTGGACATCGTTGCAGCTTCCCAACTCCGGTATGCGCGTCGACACGTTGATAGCTCGATCATTTTATCGGTCGCTCTTTAGATTATACAATATTTATATTTTGATCAATTTCAATGTTCTGAATGCGATGGTGAAGTCCGTTCGTCGATCGGAGGTCGTTTCGACCATTTTCGGTCGCATAGTACATTTTGATCCTTAATTTGCGTCTTGTCATTTCTGGTCAGGAATTTGACTTGTGAACTACGACTTGCCAACGTATGTGGAGTCAAACAAAGAGTCCTTATTTTTCTTCAACAACAATATGAAAATCTCATATTTCATTTAATGTCAATTGACCTTTACAATTTCTCTCAACTATCTAGCAGATAGAGCTTTATGATGTCACCGCAATGAGGATTTCATTGTCCTCTTGCATTGGCAAGAGGCTGCTGTGATTCTCAATTACCACGGAAGGGATTCCGACATCATCACACCATATCAAGCACAAAGAAAAGCCCCAAGCCCCCATATGTAGGGCTCACAGTTAGACTTGTCTACAGAATTTGTCCAATTTAGTTAGGGCCATATCTAATAAATTAAATCCAAGGCAGTACAGTCCTTTTGGTGGACCAAGTAGATCTGAAAGCAATTGAGTACTCTATATAAGCATATCTCATACTTTGTCATTCCAAAAAAATTATTCAGTCTTTGATAACAAAAAAATAGAAGAATATGGATACTCCTGTTGTCATATATAAGTGAATACATATAAAATAAACCTTATTCACTACTCTTTCTCTTTATTTCCATTTTCTTCTCTGCTTCTATCTTCTAAAACGCCCTCTATTATCATGGCATCAAAGACTTCACCCTATGGGAATAACAAAATCCTGCAGTATCCTATAGAATCTACTTACATCATGTTTGAGCAATCCTCCAATATGAGCTCCATAGAGACCAATCCCCATCTCATTCAAATTAAGCAATGCTAGCATTCCAAATTAACTAAAGTTTGTCATAAACAGCATCAAAGCAATTGTCAATACCCAATTTACCTCGAATAATCATCCCACTTAAAAGTCTCAAATCTTAAAATTATTCACAACAAGTAGGTTTGTCGGCTACCTTGTTGGAACACCACCTCAGTCAGCCTTACATCACCTTACTTGATTGCACAACTTAGCCAAACGAAAAACACTCTCTATGAAAGCTCACAGACCAAAACTTAGTAGAAGCACTCTATTCCACCATATCCCCCATCTCTACTCCCCTCTGTCTTAAACTTCGAATCATGCAAGAAAATATGTTACACATCCACTGTTGAACAATATCTCCAATCTACTAACAAGTCTAGTATAATATAAGTCAAAAACAAGCTCCATAACATCTCCATAAATGAACAAATCATGACCAATATTTGTGCCAAATCAAGGCCAAACTAGATGCTATTGCATCAGCTAGCTCAAAATTCGATCCAGAAGATATAATTCACTACACTTTAAATGGCTTGCCTCCCTCTTATCAAGCATTCAAAAGTCCAATCCATACAACCTACACTTAGATGGACTTTTACTCACTATCATGCAGTGAAGAAACCAATCTAGATGCTGAAGCGCAGGAGCTTTAAATGGATACACAATCCTCATCACATACAGCATTATCTTCAACCTAGGGATGTGGAAAAGGCCACTATCAAATTAACAAGAGATCTATTCACAACCACAACAACAATCAAACAAATCCAAAATCGTTATATGTGAAATCTACAACAAAGCTGGACACTCAACAACCAAATGACGGCACCAAGCAAATCTCTAATACCAACCTACCAACCATCATGCACTGCTCACTAGCAACACTCAATCAAAATAGATATCGAATACAAGAGCAACATCCCACCTCACATCAAGTCAAACTCAACTTCATTATATTCAGCCATGCCATGAACAAAATAGAGTCACAATCAGTAATGGTCAGTCCCTTCTCATAGTTCACATCGATCAAAGATTGCTTCCAACTCAATCGCTTAAGGTACACCTGTCTCCCTTACTTCATGTTCTTAATATATCCTACAACATTCTATTGATCCAAAAACTCGCTGCTAACAATTCTTGTTCCTCTCATTTTGATCAATGCAGCTACACTATCAAGAACAGACATACAAACAAAGTCATACTTTATGGCCCTCCAATACAAAATCTATCGAGTCCAACCAGCATCCATCTCCATCACTACTCTAGTCACCAATGAATCTTCAACAATAACCTAGCACAATCAGCTCAGTCTTCCCCAAATGTCAACACTACATCTCATCACAAAAGAAAACCCCGGTAATGTATTCAGCCCACCAAAGTTCTATATAACCACTGTTATACTGCAAAAAATCACAAAACACCCCTCTCCTCCTCTACAACCCAAACTTCTGAACTTACAGCTATCATATACTATGATGTATGGAGTCCATCCCCAACTACTTCAATTCAGATTTCCACTACTATGTATCATTTATAGAAGCATATTCTATATTTTATTGGTTGTACCCAATGCATGACAAATCTAAAACCACCACAAAATTCATTCAATTTGAAAACCATGATAGAAAGGCAACTCCAAAACTTTAAAAAAATAACTTTTGAAATGATAATAGTGGTACACTAACAAACTTCTTTAAAACTTTCTCACTAATCATGGTATTATCCATAAATATATCCTTCTTTATACCTCAAAACAAAATGATGTCTTAATGCTAATGGCCAACTTACCTTCTAATCCTTGGGCTGATGAAGCCTTAAAATAAATAAATAAATAACCTTTGGGCTGATGCAACACTCACAACAATTTACCTTGTTAACCTACTCCCCTCCTCAAATACAAGGGACAAATCACCATTTCGATTTTTATAGAATCAACCACCAACATACTCTCATATTAAAACCTTTGATTGTCTATGTTTTCCCTTGTTTCATGCTTTCTCGCCAAATAAACTATCTACTAGATCACTTCCATGTGCCTTCATCGGCTATGCATCCAACCATAAATGATAAAAATGCGTCAATCAACAAATAAATCACACCACATATCATGTCATGTCCGCTTTGAAGAAACCATATTTCCAGCAAACTACACAACCGTTGATCGTTGTTTGTATTCTAGAGTATTCCTCTATTTTTGTTATCACCTCCCACAAGTTGATCGTCACAAAGCTTCAATTTGTTACAGAGAAGAGTCGACTGGTTGGTAGGGATTTGGTCAAGATGTCGGCAAGTTGATCCTCATTTGAGATGTGACCATCAACTTGTGGGGAGATCTTAAACAAATCAAAAAAAAAAAAAAAACGAAAACCAATTACAGATAATCTTTAATGCCTACGAGACCTTAAACATCTACTTCCAGTCAAAGAAAATCGCTGTACGCCCAATGCCACCCAGATCAAACCGTACCAAAAGAAAAGTCGAAATAAGACCTAAACAAAGAAAAATCAGAAATGCAATCATAAAACATGCGATCACAGTTCAATACCATCATAAACTACATAGATCTGTTCAAATAAAGCTCCGATGATCGCGCAAACCACAAAATATCAAGCTCCAGTGAGATCCGAGTAATAAGAACCAAAAAAAGCAGAAAATTGCAAAATCGAAGAATCTAAGTGCGATCTACAAACCTATAAGTCGAATTGAGGATTAGATTTCTCACCTCAGCTCACGATTGGTTCAGCAGAGGAAATGAGTCGAAGAAGACCTGCGAAGATGCAATGGCAGATAGACCAGATATTTTGCCATGTTCCTTCTTTTTAGGTGTGAGTGGATATAATTTGGCTACATTATTTTAATAATTAAAAAAATTATATAAAGATCATATAATTTATATATGGAGGATTTACGCGCTTAAAATATACATATTAAATTTAAATTTAGCTATCGACCGGAATTATTTAATATGTCATTTAGTTATCTAATAATTCAGTGTGATTTGAAAGACTCTAATACTGTATATATTTTTTAAAATATTTTGAAATATAATGGCGACAGATGTGATCGAATTAATTATTTGCTAAATGAATAGAAAAATTAATTTTTTTGGTACAGAGCATAAGCAAATAATTAATTAGTATGAATTTCTGCAAGTGAAAATTTAAATTATCTTAGGAATTTCGATTGCTATATAAATTTATTATTATTATTATTATTATTATTATTATTATTATTATTATTATTCAACTATTTACAAAAAATAATTATTTGATTAGATCAAAATATTTTTAGGTTCTTAATATTATGTGTTGGTGTATGATACATATAAAAATACATAATTTTTTTAAATAAAAATAAAAATTAATGAGACTCTATCCTATTAAAATAATTTTTTAAATAAATTTTATATTTAAAATTATGGAGTCTCATTCTCCATAATTTAAAAGGTAATGCACAAGAATGTGTAAATTATAGAGGAATTAAGTTAATGTGTCATACATTAAAATTATGGGAGAAAATGAGTAAGCATAGATGTGATCACGTAAGTTTCAATCGGTTTGGTTTCACCAAATAGATCTACTATGGATGATATACATTTGTTAAGAGGTTTGATGGAGAAGCATAGAGAAAATAAGAAGGATCTACATATGATATTTATTGATTTAGATAAAGCTTATGATAAAGTCTCAAGAGATGTTCTTTGGAGAGTTCTAGAACAAAATATTTTCCTATTTCAGTTGGATTACATCAAGGATCAACATTAAGCCCTTATCTTTTTACTTTAGTTATGGATGTTCTTACGAGGCATTTACAAGAAGATGTACCTTGGTGTATGTTTTTTGCTGATGACATTCTTCTTGTTGATAAGACTAGAGAGGGAGTCCAACAGAAACTTGAATTATGGAGGTTTTGAGTCTAAAGGTTTTCGTTTAAGTAGATCTAAAACAGAATATGGAGTGTAATTTTAGTTGTAGAAGTTTTAGTGGTAATGTTTTGACTTTAGGTGATCAAGTCATTAATAAGCATGAGCGATTCAGATATTTAGGCTTTATTGTTCAAAATGATGGTGAAATAGATGGAGATGTTATTAGTAGAATTCAAGTTGGATGGTTGAAGTGGAGGAATACATGCATTTATGTGATAGAAAAATTCCACTTAAACTTAAGGAAAAATTTTATAAGATGGTGGTAAGACCGCAATGACTTATGATCTGAATGTTGGCCAATAAAGAGAAATATAAGACTAAGTTAAGTGTTACTGAGATAAGGATGCTCAGGTGGATGAGTGGCTTTACCTTTGGAGATAGAATGCAAAATGAGTATGTTGGAAAAAAAGTTAGTAGCTCTAGTGGTAGATAAGATTAGGGAGAGTAGCCTTAGATGGTTTAGCCATAAAGCGTCGGTCTCGATGACGTGGAGAGAGGATGTATTAGATTTGCCTTATGTTAAGAAAGGTAGAGGTAGACCTAAAAGACTTGGTTAAGATGTATAAAAAATGATCTTAGTATGCTTGAATTAAATGAGATTTTGACACATAATAGGACACAATGGAGACGAAGGATTCATGTAGCCGACCCCACCTAGTGGGATTAAGGCTTGTTGTTGTTGGAGTCTCATTCTCCAAGATTAAAGAATGCATCATTATAATATAAATGACTTAAACAATATTGAACATTCTTTATAGTGAATGTGGAGAAATTTAAAGGAGATAATATATATTGTGTGGTAAAGCAATGAAAACCATTTTTGCCCTTAGAAAAAGGAGAAGGGACTAAACATCTTGGGGCTAATGGACAATGAAGAGTAGTCTATATTGTTCTGCTCATGGAAGTAAAGAATATTAGATGCCCACCAATTGACATGAGATTCAGATTGTAAGACAAGGATTGAACAATTTTTAATCGATGAGCAATTGGAGATGGTTATAGCAATCACTTTTATAAGAGAAAAATGAATTTAATGACTTGGAGTCATTGGACGACTAAAACTTACAACAGATGATTAAATTAGGAAACACAGGCATACTCGATGAGTGTAACCGAGTCAAGCTTAATAAACTAACAAGCCATCTTCAGCTGACTCATTTGAAAAATATGCCATATGGCATACTTAAAATATATTAGCCATCATAAGTTTAAGTATAAAGTTGTTAAAAATTATAGATATATTTAAAAGTATTTATATTAAATGATGAATTCTCCTCCAATTTTTTTTTCTTTTATTATTTAATCACAACAATTACTTGCATTGAAATCATTTTCTCACTCTGATAATAAATGAGCTTGCTAGTGAGCTAACTCGAACTTATAGAATTTAAATAAAACTCGAACTTGATTAATTAATTAAGCTCAAGCATATCATAGCGTGGCTCAACCATGATTCAACTTTTTTGTATGCACAAACACATGCAAAAGGAATCATTGAATGTATATTTGCATTATGCTTAAAATTGTTAATATGCTCGCTTTCAATAAGGGCAGCTTAAATGAACCTCATATTCGAACATTTCACCATCCTTAACTTAAGAGGCACTT